>JAQQAC010016209.1:27934073-28003324 GCA_029783875.1 Phataginus tricuspis
AGATTCTCTTTTTCTCTTAATGAATCTGGCTAGGGGTTTATCTATTTTGTTTATTTTTTCAAAGAACCAGCTCTTGGTTTCATTGATTTTTTCTATTGTTTTATTCTTCTCAATTTTATTTATTTCTTCTCTGATCTTTATTATGTCCCTCCTTCTGGTGACTTTGGGCCTCCTTTGTTATTCTTTTTCCAATTTCAATAATTGTGTCTTTAGACTGTTCATTTGGGAATGCTCTTCCTTCTTTAAATAGGCCTGGATTGCAATATACTTTCCTCTTAGAACTGCCTTTCCTGCGTCCCACAGAAGTTGTGGCTTTGTGTTGTTGTCATTAGTGTCCATATAGTCTTTGATTTCTGTTTTGATTTGGTCGTTAACCCGTTGATTAATTAGGAGACTGTTGTTAAGTCTCCATGTATTTGTGAGCCTTTTTGATTTCTTTCTAAAATTTATTTCTACTTTTATATCTTTGTGATCTGAGAAGTTGGTTGTTAGGATTTCAATATTTTTGAATTTACTGAGGTTCTTTTTGTGGCCTAGTATGTGGTCTATTCTGGAAAATGTTCCATGTGCACTTGAGAAGAATGTGTATCCTGTTGCTTTTGGGTGCAGAGTTCTGTAGATATCTGTTAGGTCCATCTGTTCTAGTGTGTTGTTCAGTGCCTCTGTGTCTTTACTTATTCTCTGTCTGGTTGATCTATCCTTTGGAGTGAGTGGTGTGTTGAAGTCTCCTAAAATGAATGCATTGTTGTCTATTTTCTCCTTCAATTCTGTTAGTATTTGTTTCACATATGTTGACGCTCCTGTGTTGGGTGCATATATGTTTATAATGGTTATATCTTCTTGTTGGACTGACCCCTTTATCATTATGTAATGTCCTTCTTTATCTCTTGCTACTTTCTTCGTTTTGAAGTCTATTTTGTCTGATACAAGTACTGAAACACCTGTTTTTTTCTCCTTGTTGTTTGCATGAAATATCTTTTTCCATCCTTTCACTTTGAGTCTGTGTATATCTTTGGGTTTGAGGTGAGTTTCTTGTAAGCAGCATATAGATGGGTCTTGCTTTTTTATCCACTCTGTTACTCTGTGTCTTTTGATTGGTGCATTCACCCTTATTTACATTTAGGGTGATTATTGATAGATATGGACTTATTGCCATTGCTGGCTTTAGATTCGTGGTTACCAAAGGTTCAAGGGTTGCTTCTTTACTATCTAACAATCTAACTTAACTTTCTTGTTAAGTTATTGTGAACGCCGTCTGATGTTTCTTTATTTCTCCCTTCCTATTCTTCCTCCTCCATTCTTTATATATTGGGTGTTTTATTCTTTGCCTTTAGTTAGTATTTGGATGGTCTGCTTTCTTTGCTATGATTTTATTTTCTCTGGTGACATCTTTTTAGCCTTAGGGTTATTTCCCTCTAGAGCAGTCCATTTAAGATATCCTGTAGTGGTGGTTTATGAGAGGCAAACTCATTCAACTTTCCTTTGTCTGGAAATTGTTTAATCCCTCCGTCATATTTAAATGGTAATCATGCTGGATACGATATTCTTGGTTTGAGGTCCTTCTGTTTCATTACGTTAAATATATCATGCCATTCTCTTCTGGCCTGTAAGGTTTCTGTTGAGAAGTCTGATGATAGTCTGATGGGTTTTCCTTTGTAGGTGATCTTTTTTCTCTGTCTAGCTGCCGTTAATACTCTGTCTTTATCTTTGACCTTTGCCATCTTAATTATTATGTGTCTTGGTGTTGTCTTCCTTGGGTCCCTTGTGTTGGGAGATCTGTGGGCTTCCGTGGACTGTGAGACTATTTCCTTCCCCAGTGTGGGAAAGTTTTCAGCAATTATTTCTTCAAAGACACTTTCTATCCCTTTTTCTCTCCTCTTCCTCTGGTACTCCTATAATGCGAATATTGTTCCGTTTGGATTGGTCACACAGTTCTCTCAATATTCTTTCATTCCTAGAGATCTTTTTTTCTCTCAGTACCTCAGCTTCTTTGTATTCCTCTTCTCTAGTTTCTATTTCATTGATCGTCTCCTCCACCATACCAAATCTGCTTTAATACCGTCCATTGTGTTCTTCAAGGATTGGATCTCCGACCGGAATTCATTCCTGTGTTCTTGAATATCTTTCCGTACCTCCATGAGCATGTTCATGATTTTTATTTTGAACTCCCTTTCAGGGAGAGTCATAAGGTCCATATCATTTAAATCTTTCCCAGGAGTTGTATTCATAATTTTACTCTGGACCAGGTTCCTTTGGTGTTTCATATTTGTGTATGGCACCCTCTAGTGCCCAGACACTCTACTCTCTGGAGCTGCTCAGCCCCTGAAGCAATGTTGGGGATTGTAGGGGAATGGTATTGGTGCCTCGGAGGAGGAATGGGCTGTTTCCTGGTTCCTGGCTGCTATGCCTGTCTCCACTGCCTGAACCAGTGGGCTGAGCACACAGGTATAAGCCTCTGTGCTTTGCGTTTTTAGTTGCTGTAGACAGATCTTCCCTCTGGCTGGCCTAACACCAGGGAAGGGTTTCCCGGTTTGCAAGCCCGGTGGGGCTGGCCAGGAGAAAGGCGCACTAGTCTGCCTGTCACATAAGGGGTTCTTGGAGCTGTGTAGGCAGCCAGGGAGCTGGCGCACCTGAAGATCATGAAAACTCCCAATCTGCTGGGCAGAGTACACCCAGACAATTTTGTCTACCTGTCCTTTCTCCTGAGCAGTAAGCTCTGTGCAGTCCTTGCCCCCTTAGCAGGCCTCTTGCTAAGGTCTTTGTTAGGAAGTCTCTCAGATTGCCTGCCTTTCTTTTGTCCCAAAGCAGCTGGGTATGGATTCCTGATTTCACAAGCAGCTGGAATCTTAGTCTCTCCAGGAATTCTGCCTGTCTTAGTTTTCCAAGCTCCTAATTACAAGAGTATCATGCAAGCACCATGAAATGTAGGTTTGTGCTCCCAGAGTAGATCTCCAGAGTTAGGTATTCAGCAGTCCCAGTTCTCCACTCCCTCTCTGCTCTGTTCCTGTTCCTCCTGCTGGTGAGCTGGGGTGGGGGAAGGGCTTGGATTCCGCAGGACCACAGCTTTAGCACATTACCGTTTTCTTTGAGGTCTGCTCTTGTCTCCACGTGTATGTGGTTTGTTGTAGTCCTCTTTCCCGTTGCTCTTTCAAGAGTAGTTGTAGTAGCTTTATTTTCATATTATATGCGGTTTTAGGAGGAAGCCTCTGTCTCACCTCTCATGCCGCCATCTTTAATCCTCTGTCCAGCTTATTCTTTATTATTTTTAACTGCCAATTTGAAGATGAAAAGAATGTTTAAATCCCCTCAACTATGGGTACTTTGGCATTCTTCACTCTTGGTAATCTAAAATTTAGCTCTGAGCTCTGAAGTTTTGAAACTGATTAAGTGCAAAACAATGCATGCACTGTTATAAATATTGGAGGCAACTATGAATAATCAGAGACCATACAGCACTGCTCTTCTTGGGACCATAAATGAAACATTTTCAAAAGATACAAATAAACATGACAAGCAGACAATGGAACTATGGTGACATGTAAAGGCAGTGAAATTGCCCATGCTGTAGTGAAAAGGCAGGATTCTGTAGCCACCATCAAACGTGTGCGTCTTGGCATAGCCTTAGATCTTCATAATCTACCACCACTCTGTATCCATTTTTAGCACGTGGAGGGAATTGTGTTACAGCATATATAGGAAATTAAAATTTCTAAGGAGAAGACAGACCTCATTGTGTCGTCTCATGATGCATATGATTTTATTGACATGACAACTACATCCCCAAGAATGAGAAAGCTGGTTGTTTTCTCTGTCTTCTAACACTGCAGGACTGAGCTAGACTATCTACCTCAAAATAGCACTGCATGCATAAATCAATGTTTAAACAAAGTCCTTCCTGGTTCTTAAACATAGTTAAACAACTTTGCATTTGCTCTGAGGGGGATGTCTGTTGGCTGAAAACATCCTTCTTGTCAGCTGGGAAACCTCCACAGTGACTCAGGGAAACCCTTTCTGCTCTTGTGACTCTTGCTCCCTTAGCTCGGTTTCAAGGGTAAACTCACAGGTAGGAATAGATTTGGTACAGTCCAAAGTCACTTGAACCAGATAGTTACAAACAGGCCAAGGGTCCTGTGCCTGTTTGCTCTTCACTTGGGTGTGGAATAGAGGGCTTACTGGCTCAGGGCACATACAACTTTTTTAATGGAAGGGAGGTTGAACACTCAGCCATGCCACTTGGCACCATTAAAAGAATCAGCTTGATTTGACCATGTTGAAATGGATGCTTTGAGTGTAAGTCAACAGAACCAAAGGAGAAAAAAAAAGCAAAATCCATGTCATAGAAGAGACAGCTAAACTAACCTTGGTAGAGGCTGACAGTGTTGTCCATTTCGGATTATAAATGCCAAAAGTGTGGTTACTTCTCCTTACATTCCTTTGTAAGACAGAGCACAGGTATATCAGCCCTTAGTAGATGAATGAAAAAACCCAAGAGTGAATGGAAAAAAGCCAGTGTCTTAGGGGTGTGCAAATCCTTCAAGGTCTGGTGGCAGCTACTGTTCTGGATACAATTTGGAACCTTCTTGGTTGGGAAAATGCAACACCAAATGATTGTGAGTTCCTTTTTATAGCTTTCAAGATATCAATATATCTCTATTCTTTTTCAAAGGCTCTGTACTTGCTCAAATGCCAAGTTGAAATCATTTGTGACTCCCCACTTCTTAGTAAATTCCTCAAACATCAAGTGAACTGTGTCTTTCTAAGGCAGAAGGAAGTATATATTGTGTCTGATTGTAGGTAAGCAGAGCTAGCATTTATATGACTTTAGACATTTTTTGTGATTCATGTTTGAGAGTAGAGTGAATGCCCCAGGAAGCTAGATTCACTGGGATGGTTTGGGGCTGAATAAATGGGGTCAACTCAAAGAATGTAGATTGATACTAAAGCATATCCTCACTGATAACGGGAAGGCCGCATTGGAGACAGAATTCTGATTAAGGACAGGGCAGTTTCTAGTATGAGCTGAGGGAAAGCTTTGTGTTTACTTTGTCTATAGAGGTTTCATCTTCACTTTCAAACTCTTCAGCAACTCAGCACATAATCTTTTCTCCCAAAGGGATGGGTATCTCAGTACAACTATTTTTTGTGTGTAATTTTAATCCTATGTCTTACATTTCCATAGGATATTTCTATTTAGAGCTTTTGGTTCATCCCTAGACCATGAAAGGCTTTATCTTTGGTGAAAAATAATTACATTTCTAGGGGTCACTAAGGAAAGTTCATTTTGAAGCTCAGAGGAAGCTTGCTGGATTGGAAGGGATTAGAAGGGAAAGTAAATGGCCTTGGGTAGCTTGCAGTTGGTGAGAGGGCACTGGATGGAATCATGGCAACCCACTATAGTCTACAGCCTTGTTTGTCTCGTCCTCATTTTCTCATTCTGTTTTTTCTAGCCATAGACCATATTTAGCACAGAAAGGAGCTATCATATGCATCTAATCTTTTGTTCCATGTGAAATTGAGGAGGTGAAGGATTACTTTCATACAGATAAATAGTACCCACTGGAGAAAGGCTAATTAAAATAAACAGAATGAAACAACTAAAATTTAAAGGAGGGAGGAATTAAGGAATATTTCAGAACCTTCCCAAATACTTGACTGCAAACTTGGAATCATCGTTCGTAGTGCAAAATTTGCCTTTACTTGTCCAAGAAGGGGATGAAATGCATGGAAGAAAGTTTGTGTCTCTTATCTCCAAGAAGAAAAACGAGTGCTATCATCTTCGTTTAGTATGGCAGCTATTTCTGGCATAAAGCTATGAAATGCTCTGAAACATAAACTAGTCCTAATACACTCAAGGAGCAGCCAATTTCTACAACAGCTGGGGAAGAAAATCAAAGCCACTCCAAAGGACCAGCTGAATCGTGAGAGAGGCACTTCATACTCTTCCAGCTGACGCAGCATGGAGATCAAACTGGCAGCTGTATTTTAGGGAAAATATGCCACAACATAGAAATGTAAGAAAAGGACAAATCCACAAAAAGGATCTTCTGCATATGAATCCCACTAGCAGGAAAACTGCAGAATGAGTAAGTAAAAGTTAGGCATCATATTTAGAAAGACCCTCATACACACTGCAACAACCATGAGATAAAGCAAATTTGTTCATCCCTCACAGAAACAGAAATCATGATCCTGAATATACTCACCATTGGTCTTTTTGTGCTGTCCTTTGGTTTAAAATTCTCACAGAACTGTCAATAATGAAATTCACATAAAAGCCAAGATAAAAGATAAGTGAAAAGAAATTAGGTATATATTTTTTGCATGTAGGTAGGCAGGGCATATACTACAACTTTACACTTTAGAAATGTGTTAAATATGACCTTGTCGCAATGACCTTGGCATGTTTGCCAAATGATGCATTACATTGAGCTTATCATGTGGCAACCATTGTTATCTGGGAGCCAGGTACCTTTATTTGTTCCATTTGTATTAACAAGGGTATGGTTACAGAGCGCTTAAGTGGCTTTCGCAAGGTGGCACAGTAAGTGGCAAAGCTGAGATTAAAACCCAGATCACTGAGATTCGAAAGGTTGGATTTTTAGCCTCATTTTGCTCTGCTTGGTGGCTTCGTAGTTTTACTTGAACCCTCCTGTAATAGAGAGATTGCTGGAGAGTTCTCAGTTCCCTAAGGCAGAGGGTTCAATCTTGAGCAATTCAGAATGTCATCCTTTCTCCTCCACTCATTTATGATAAGAAATTTGGGAGCAATAGAGATCCAACCTAATCCCTCCTTTAGTTGACAACCATCTGTACATTTGATGGTGGCCATTAACTTGATTCCATTTTGAATCTTCCCTTCTCCTCATGAAATCCTCCAACTATTTCTTACATGATATGTATTGGGTCCCTTTAACTTCCTGGCTATTGGGAATGTGACATATTGTCTGTGCCTCAGTTCTTCAACTCTAAAATGGGTCCATAATTTGTCCTACCATGCAGCTTTGTTGAGAAAGTTTGATACTGAGTTAATATATGTCAAATTCTTAGTCCCTGGCACATAGCAAGCACTCGAGAATTTTGTTATTACTGTTAGGATTGCTGGTATTATTATTTTTATGCTTAGGGCCTCTATGGTGATTCATATGTGATCACACAGGTAAAGCCTCTAGCACAGAGCATGGAGTAATTTAATCACTCAATAGATGTAAAGTTCCTCACTCTTGCCCCCAGCATCTAATGTATGGGTAGGCTTCATGACTCTTTCATCCTTGTGAAAGTTTATTTTCTAATTTCTCACATGTGGTGGTTCGTTGCTATAATAGCTTAGTCAGAATTCCACTTCTGTATTAGCAATAGATTTGTCATGTATATTCCTTTCTTAGCCAACTATGACCTCTGACTTTAGAATGGATGCCATTCCATTCTATTGCACATCAACTGCAGTATAAATCTGCAGCAACAGTCTACTGCAATGCCTTGATAAATGCGTCTGTCCAGGGGGCCAGTCATAATGATTCTGGAATGTCTGAAGAATGTTCTTGAAGACAGTGGTAAACATTCTCCATGCCCAGCAGTGGGCCAGCGCCGGGGCTTTGGCAATGAATGTCTGTCACGGTACAGATGCTCTGGATTTTCATTAGGTTCCACAGCTGCAGCATTTCACGGGATGGCTTCTCAGGATAAACACCATGATGTGATCCACCATGCTGAACAGTAACACATTTCACTGAGAATTTTCATAATGCAATTTTCTAAGCAACTTTTCGTTTTGCATTCTTTAATGGTTTGATAAAGTGAATAATGCCTGCAACTACACACACACACAGACCCAAGCAGTGTGAGCAAAACAATACCAAAAAGAAAGCACAGGGCATCTGTCTTGTCCACTGGGTTACTCTCCACAAAGTATGTGCACAGCAGGAAGGTAGGAACAGTTAAGGGGTGAGCAAGTGATCTGGTAGTACCAGGTGTAAGAAGGCCTATATCATGGCTCCTGTTAAGCATATAATTGCATTTAAATGGTCTTCAAACAAATGGGTCACAGAAACTATGGACATTTTTCTGTGTTGGGAGAAGGATTTTATCACTCATTCTGAAAATAAAAATCATTCTCTTTCTTTTACTACTGCTCTTTCTGCACAAAAATGTGATATTTAATTCAATCACTATTTTATACTCATAAATCTATTTCTAAAGAGTAGGAAAAAGTGTATTTTAAAATATTGAACACACTGAGAGCATTTTAACGATGTTAATTAATACTGATCTTTGGTTCCCAAAGTATATGTGACTGTAAACCTTTAATTCCTGAACATAGTCCATTATTTTCATAATTATATAAAAATTATTCAATCCCAGGGTTCAGTCTTCAAAATATAAGTACTTTCAACTGCCACCAACCATATTTTTCTGACCACAGATGTTTTCACACATGTTTTGGAAAACCTTACTATATGATTTCCAAAGAATAGGTTAAAGAAAAGTGATAAATACAGTCTGGCCCATGTGGACAAACTGTCTCATTCCTTGGAATTTATTTTGAGGTTGGCACTCAGTTTTATCTTTAATAAGTCCTTTAAAGTTATTGCCTTTCAAACACTGGATATACATGGGGCCTAGCTCTTTTGAATTTATTTCATGACCTTTTCCCTCCTTTACCTTTGAAGAATTCATGACTTATTTAGCTGCTTCGGTCATCCACACTCATGTCCCCCACCAACCCCAAATTATCTCAGAGCCCTTAGCTGAAAGCAAACAACGGTTTGGTGGAGTTGTGTTCTAAGGGTAGCCAGGATTTGTTTTAATCGGGAATGGTGAGATACACAGACATGGACATGAGTGTCGTGAAGGGGGATGTTGGTTCTAGTCATAGATCCCTGGGAACAGGAGGTACAGCACGCCATGCGGGCCACATGTGGAAACACCAGGGTTAGTCAGGGGCCGAGGGAGCAAGACGGAAACACGGTCAAGAGTTTTAGTATGGTTTCTGTGGGAAGGCATGGGTGATACAGGGGTAAGGAGTTTTCGATTAGCTAGTTTGAATCATTTCCGCGGGCTCTGGGGCATACTGGCTGTCCACAGTGGTCTGTCACGTGGCCCTAGAGTGATTAGGGAGGATGATCGCAGCTCAGTGTGTGAGAGCCTGATGATAAAAGGACTTGTTGTGGGTATTGGCTCTGGACCAGTTGGTTTGCAGATGAAAGGAAGGTCTCCCAGGTGACCTGCTTGTTATCTCTAGGAATTAGCTAATCCTTGGTGGGTTAGTCAGTCTCTCCCAGGTCAGCAAGGCCCTATAATACTAAAGCATGAAAATACAGAAATTAAAAGTCATGTTAATGCAGCTTGGTGCCCACGGTGAGAGAGACACCTCACCTGTATGACTGATTTGTGAGCTCATCCGGGAAGAAACTGTCATATTTGTGGTTACATGCTTAGCCAGAGCACAGAGCCTGGCTCATGGGAAGTGCTTATAGATACTTGGTATATTCTAAGGCCTAAGGTACACTACTAGTAAGTTTTGCTTGCATCCTGAAATTTACAAAAATATTTGAGAGGAAAACAAAAAGCCAAGATGGAATCCTATTTTGTTTATCTAATAATACTAATGTCTAACGCTTTTTCTGAGTGCCTCAGATTCACTGATTCCCTACCTATGCTTCCAAATAATTGACAGACATTTCAACTGGCACATAGGACTCAGTGTCTCAGCTCCCTGATGAGCTCTAACCCCCTCCCCTCCCCTCCCTCACTTCCTAAATCTATAAGCTACTCCCTTTCAGCATCTGTGTATCTGTGCTCACTATGACAGTGTTAGGAGATCAAACACATCTGTCAGTCAGTCTGACAGCAACCATGTATTGAGCACCCCAGGGAGTCCATACCCCACAGAGTGTATCAGAGTAAATAACAAAAACCAAGCTAAATTACTATTGTCAGAATGATTGGAAGCAACAGGCTCCTCTTTAAGGATGAGCAAATTCAAGTTGTTCTCATTTTTTAAAAGGATATTTTAGGAATAATAAAAGATTTTGTCAAGCATTATTCCTTAACTTTTTAGAAATCAGATTATCTTCGAAGGAAACTGTGTGCATTAAATGCAAGTTTGTTTTATATTATACCATCAAGTTATGGGTTTATAAAAGCTGTTTCATGTTCTGTAGAAACCCTTTGAAATTTTTTAGTAAAAAGTTCTCTTTTTTAAAAAAGGAAAAATAATTAGTGGAAATTAATGCCAACATTTGAACCTTAATAATTAGTGACTACACCTCTTCTGTACATTCAGGTCCAAGCAATCCTTGTCTTTTTCAAGAAGGGAGCTCAAGCTGGGTGTTTGCTTTGGGAAGGGGTTGTTTTGGTTTTGGTTTCCCATTACAGTCCTTAAACTCAGCTAGCTGGAAGAGAAGTATATATTCTACATCAAAGTTATTGACACAAAGTAACTATTTTAATGAGTCCTGGGGTCCCACATTTTTAATCTCCATTGTTTGAGGATGGCCTGTGAACCTACATTTTAGGACTGGGAAAAGCTCCATAGTGTTTCAAAAACCTTGACTCTCCGTCAGGAGATCCACACATACAGCCCAGCTCTGTCCTCACCCACAGTCTGGTCTCAGGCTCATCACTGGACTTCTTGGGGTCTGAATGGAAGTGGTCTGGACTCTATCTCTAAATCCTCTTTCTGTTTTATATGTTTATAAATAGGAACATTTATAATGGTTGTAAGTAGGAACATTAGCATAGGTATAAGATAAGATATTGAGGGTTTAAATGGACCGAAGGGGTCTACTGAGGTTAAATATATCATGATTTTAGGTAAGACTGGTTTCTGAACTACATGAAATCATTAAGCTGCCACAAAAGATCCTTCTAACATGTAATGTATTGATCTGGAATCAATGAATTCTGGGAATTCTCACCATGAGTCAATATCAACTTGAAGTAAAATAACCCATCAGTATATTCCTTAACTCACCGCATTATTATTTGCTGCTACACAAACACCTGGGAAACACGGTTATTGTATAAATCTATACTAAGGAGGGAATGAAGGTAGTTTTACAAATAATAGATTTAAACACTTGAGCAACTATAGTCAGTTGCAAAAATGGTTTTGAAAATGGGCCCTATATGCATGGTAGTTCATTGGGAAGAAAACCTTCCATTCATTTGAAGATGGTAACCTAACTGGAATGAGAGCAGTTAATGTTGCTCTTCTATATTAAACCTTTCACTGAGTCATCACAGACTTTAAATGCTGCTTAGCCTTCCAATATCTGGCCCCTGATCCTCATGTAATCCCTTGAGGATCTCCGTTTGCTTCTTCTGGCCCCACCAATATGTTAAGCATGTCATCATGAAGGCCTGGTTTAAATCCCAGATCAGGTTATATCTCCCCATCACCCTCTTCATTGGTGGTATTCTGTATTTCATGAGCCATCACGGTTTCAATGAAATGTTTAATGTCTATCTTCCCTCCTAGAATACAGGCTGAAGAAGTCATGATTAACGCCTGACTTTTTGAAGAGATATATCTCAGTGGCTTAGCACAGCATCACTTATGTGATAAGCACTCAGTAAATGTGCTGAAATAAATTAGTGCCTGTTTTTAAATCTCATTTAGGTATGTAGAACATGCGAACAGTACCTAATGATTTGTGAGTTTAAGCTAAAAGAGGGAACATTTTAAGTCCTTATTCTTACTCTCTAGACCTCTACAGTGGAGGAGTGTAAACAGAGAAAAACAGGACTGATAAACAAATGTGTGTGTGTGTGTGTGTGTGTGTGTATGGGGAGGGAGGCAATTTAGGTAGATCCCTATGACATAGACAAATGACTGACACAGAAAAAAAAATAACCATACATTATTTTCAGAGCATATAGGCTAAACTCTGCAAGTTACAGAAACAAATAAATAAAAGCCTTGTTATAAACTTCCTGAATCAGAATTACCAGGTATGTGGCCTAGGAATACACATTGCATTAACCTCCCCAGGCAATGCTGAGAACAGGACTAACGACTCTTGCCAACACAATAAGAAAAGAGCAATATGATTGATTTTCTAGTAATTTTCAGAACATTTATTGTTTTTTCTTAGCTCCATATAAAAATCCAGAAACCCCATTTTCCAGCAGTTTATAAACTAAAAGATTGCCATCCTAAAAAAAGTGAAATGGAAAGAGAACAGGATGTGGTTTTAAAGGACCCCTGTTCAGGTGGGGTCTTTGCTTTGTTACTAACACTGTGGCCAGAAGAGAGTGAACGTAAAACCACTGGTATCTGCCTCTTTTGGCTAATAAAAATGGCCATTTTATATGGCTCAGCCTAATGATCTAACCCTCTGAGCACTGTTTCCTATGTTTTAAGTAGGATCATGCTTAAAGATTGTGCTTATCAGTAGGCGATTTTTAGGGTTAAATGAGCTTTTACAGAGATCCCACTCTAAAACTATAAGGTGAACTGTTGTTTCATCTCCCCTGGAGACCACGCTACTGTTCAATATTTAATAACTATGTTCTAGACAATTACTAGATAAAATAATTTTATGTACACCATTTATTATTTATCAGTTCAACTGATAAAAAATATTTCATGAGTGTTGTTTGAACATGTAGTACATATACTTTTTCCAGATAATTTAGAATGAATTCATAGATTGTCATAACAAAAGATCTGATACCTAGATCACATTGTATTGCCTCGCTCCCTGATACTCACACATGCAGAATTGTTTTGCCACCAGCCTTACTGAAGGACCGTCTAAGAAACAACTTGTTAAACTGTGCGGTGCTGTTGAAGGAATAAACACACCTATGAAATTAAGTAGAGTCCAAAATTTCTTGTTTCATAAAACTGGCATTTCAAATTGGTGGCAAGAATAAAGGCAAAAATGAGGGGGTAGTTTTCATCTTTTAATTTTTATGTCCTCCTAGTGTTTGCTTAGTGTTAGTAAAATTTATTACTTATTTAATTTAAATTGTAAGACAGTAGGAGAAAGAACGAAAAAGAAATATTCCAGAACTTGCGTATGCAGTAATTGAAAAGATGTTGCTTATTTACAACACATAATAACCCTGTTTATGACCCTGTCCTGAAAAACAATAATTCTACTTCATTTTTTTATGCTAGGAATAAGTGGACTCCTGAGCAATTGTTTCGCTCAATGTTATGAACACTGTGAATTACATAATTTTCTAAATTTCACATTTTATTTTGGATCTTAAAGTAATTAGAGCCAAATTTGTGCCACATTTTAAATTTATGATGCCTTTTTCAAAGGTCATATCCTTTAACTTCCCTCAAATATTTTCTGAAACAATGTAAATTTTATTTAAGTATGTAATTTAAATAAACATTATTACATGGTCAGTTCCATCAGATTATTCTACACGGATATCCCCATCTCCAATAAAAATATACTTACCAATTGTCTACAATACTCACGGCAGATGGTGAAGTCACACTTTCTCTTACTGCTGGATGCAAAAGCAATTCTTATTCTTTAGCTCCACATTTCATAGATGATATGCACATCATTTCACTTCATATTAAGGAGATACTACACAAAGCATCACCATTACTTACAATCACAAGTGGTCTTAACATGAATTGCATTTCAGTGTCTCTGATAGAGAGTTGAGAATTGCCTTAATTCCTAGAGAATATGAGGGTAGCATTCTAACCTCAACAACAATGGCCTAACAAATGAAATGCTGGGATCATTATTTCTGCAAATATCCCATTGTTTCAGTTGTCTGTTACTGTATAAAAACCCTCCCATACTTAATGAAGTAAAACAACACTCGGCATTTATTATTTTTATCTCTTCACAGTTTTAGGTGTTGACTCTACTTACTTAGCTAGGCAGTTCTTTTTTTTCAATTGAAGTATCATTGATATACAATCATATTGGTTTCAAGTATATAGCACAGTGATTCAACAGTTACCCATATTATTAAATCCTCACACCCTATAGTGCAGTTACTATCTGTCAACGTAGGAAGATGTTATAGAATCATTGACTTTATTCTCCATGCTGTACTACCTTCCTTGTGACTTACATTATGATAGAGAATTTTTGTGCCCTTTTATCCCCCTCCCCTTCCCCTCTCTTCTGACCCCAACCCCTTCCTCATTGTAACCAGCAATCACTTTTCAGTGTCTATAGGTCTACTGCTATTTTGTTTTGTTTTGTTTTTATGTTCCACAAATAAGTGAAGTCATATGGTATATGTCTTTCTCCACCTGGCTTATTTCACTTGGCATAATGCCCTCTAGGTTCACATCCATGTTGTTGCAAATAGCAGGGTTTCTTTCTTTTTTATGGCTGAATAATATTCCATTGCAGGCAGTTCTTTCTTCTAGTCTTTCATGCAGTTGGACAGTGACAGAGACTGAAATCATTTTTGAGAATTCTACTCACACATGGCTGGCAGGTGTGATTCTGGCTGCATGCTGGGACCTCAGTAAAGGCTGTTGACTGGTGCACCTACCTGGGGTCTCTTCACATGACCTGGGTTCCAAGAATAAACATCTTGAGAAAAGAGAGAGTCAGGAGGAAACTATATTGCCTTTTCACACCTAGTCTTAGAAATCATGCAGCATTATTCTAGCCAAATCTTACTAATCAGAAGCTAGTCACTAAATCCAGCTTATATTCACAAAGAGGGGAAATAGACTTCACCTTTTAATAGGAAAGGTGTCTAAGAATTATTTAGACATTCTTTCAAAACATCACATCCATCTTGCTTTTTGTTGTTGATTCTTTTTTGTTTCAGATGGCTACCTTTCCCTCTCTAGGTCCCCTGTACTCTAGTGGAATGCCCTCCACTGAGCCTTTGTCTACCTGCAGATCAAAATCACTACACCACATGCAACATAATGATCTGGAACTCCAAGTCACTCCATGTCTTCTTGTCACTGTGTTCTATCGCCCAGATTATGCACCATTGCTGGATTATGTCTTTATTTCCCTATGCTTAAGGCAACAATGTGTTATGGTCAGATTAATTAATAAGAGTTTTCACTCTTTGTTGCTGCCAATGGTCTAAAAGTTTAATTCTTCTCTGTGTCTAACAGGTACATTGATTAGGACTTTTGGACATTTGTAATCATCCTAGTACGCTTACTTAACTCAGCAAAGTAGAACATAGTCTCCAGTGTGTTTTATTACCTTTATGCATCAGTCAATAGTAACACCTCATAGACTATTTCACATTCTATTCAGTTGGTAATCTGGCTGGTTGAGCAAGGTTAAATCAAAAGACCAATTTATTCATGAGAAGGTTCCAAATATTGAAAAGTTTGTTTTTACTGTAGGCATGTGAGATCATTGGAGAGAGTCAAAGGATTAGATTTTATGACTCTTGCCCCTATATATCATGCTTTCTAAAAATTACTGACTGGAACAGTATTCCCTGCCCTTTGAAATGTAAAACCTTGAAAACATTCCATAGTGCAATCTCTCCATTAGTCAAGGCAAGACTCAAAACACTTCTGCAGTTACAGGAGTAATAAGAATCATAGAAATTACAAGACTTAAGAGTATTTTGTTAAGTGGATAGCTATGACAGCCTATAGCGAATATTTTGCAGGCTTTTTTGTGTGCATGTGTGTGTAAATAGGTTCAATGCATATAGAGCACATTTGCTAAATCAGTACTACTCTATGGCATATATATATAAATCAGTCATTTCCAAATGCATGTAACTTGATCCCTCAACTAATATTAAGATATTATCCTATTTGTTGCTCTATAATTTAATGTTTTATTTGAAACAGGAGTGCTTTTTAATCTTTGAACTACAAATTTTTTAATCAGGTTGATGTTCTACAGTATGGGATTTAATTTACCTTAGTTAAATTAATATGTCCAATTTGAAAGACAACTCAACTTCTTTTGCTCAGCACAGCTGTATGAAATTCCAACAGAGGAGAAACTTCCCACTGTGTTTAAACTTTGAATGTATTTACAGAGGATTAAAAATACCAGCAGTTTATAATCACATGCTGGTGAAAATAGCTTTTGAAATAATTAATGAAGTAGGAAAAATGGAATTTTAGTAACAGAATATAAACCAGTTTTGGTTAAGATTTAGTATTTGTAGAACAGTAAGGGATATTTAATGTGTAAATATGTTTAATAGTATATTTTGTGTTATGTTAGCATTTTTATTATAGACCCCAGAGCATTTTAGATAGACTTATTAAAATCTTCACTTCTTTGGTCTAATTAGGGAAATGCTCACATCTAATGCTTGGCATCTTCCTCATAGTTCCAGAATAGTTACAATAGAGAATTATAAAGCAAGTGAATCAGATTGTAGACTCAAAAAATAAAATTATTCATTGAAATGACTACAGGCAAAGTTTAAAAAAAAATAAATCCAAAATACACATATAAAACATATATTACTACCATCTGTTGTACTCACTGACATTAAAAGAGAGAGTAAATCTCCTGAAATATAAAACTTTTGTATAGTGCTATCTCAGAGTTATCAGTCAAATTGTCCCTCTGGCAACAGAAAAATCAGGGACACCCCCCCACCCCAAAACTCAGACCCAATATAACATGTCAAGACACACAATGTCAGAAACCCTAGTGCTTTTCCTGGCTATTGCTTTGCTATCACAAATTGATACCATTTTTACAATTTCTTTATCAATCAGTTCTCCTGAACTAACAGGTGAATTTCTTTGTTACTTCCTCTGAAACTACAACTGACTTAGTTTTCCCTGGGCATCCATCAGCCTGAGAGGTAACTGTGACTGATGACAGAAGACCTAGGTAATAATTAATACTATTTTAAATTGGATTATGCCACAAGATGGCAGCCTTGCAAGTCCAGTATGATCTTTAGCAAGTATTTTTCCAAATCTTAGACTATGAAACATCAACCTAATGAAGCTAGTTTATAGCTATTTCTTACCCCACCCATGTAGCGGTCTCCTACTTACTTCCCAGTGGTACAAGGAAAACAGAGCATAGAGGTTCTACAGAGAAATATTGCCTATTTCTGGCTAGAAAATGGTTGGAAGAAAAAGGAAAATAAAGGGGAGAGGGAAAGTCAGAAGCAGTCAGCAATTTCCCCACTTGAAGCTGCAGGATGTAGGAAGGAGGTACTTTTGATAAATAGGTATAGCATTAAAGGCTGAGGAGGAGGCTAATGCTTTCACTCTGCATTGAAAAAGTTAGGAAAAGGTCACTTCTTGGGCTGCCCCAGCCTTGAACAAGACTCTAGGAACTTGGTGTATAATGAGATCTGACAGAAAGAAGAGCTATGTTTTTCCTCCCTGAGCCACCCCAATTCCCAGTGGTTCAAGCATAAGGTTGAGATCTGGCTGGTCTGATAAAGGGCTCCTGTAGCTGTTGAGCCAGCAGATGTGATGGGGGATCAGTTGTAGCCAGTAACCTGCTACCAGTGGAGACCAAACTGAGGTCCAATTCCAAGTTAGAAGACACCAGATCACTAACTGAACCAATCACAAATTTTAGCCATACTGTCAGCAAGGTTAACGACATCCATGTTTACAAGGTACCCTGTTGCAGAGCCTAGAGGAATAGACGGCATTCCGTCTAAGTGATCAGTACAAATTATCATCATCCTAGTCAAGTCTTTGTCCATAGTTACTTACACACTAAATCAATATTTCACCATTCTTGGGTGTTCTATCCACATCTGTCAGTCCATCAGCTCTTTTCTGATTTCACTTGTGCCCTCTCAGACTGTACTTATGGTTAGTTGTGCTAATGATAAAAGCACCAGCTTTTGTGCCCTTTCTTAACACCCTCCAGTGAGAGACCACTAGAATACACTCAACAAAGTTAACTTTATTTTTGCAACAAGGGAGACTAAACCATGAGGAAGAGTGGGACACTCCAGTGAGAAGCTGGAGAATTATTCTAGAATTTGGGCTTATGCTCACTGATTTTAGGAAGGCTCCAAGAAAGTGAATGTCTATTCTGGTGTACATGTTGCAGGAAGCAGGAACAATATTTTTCTAGGTGGCAGAAGGAACTGAGCAGGGTTGGAATTGTCACTGGGTACTCAGTAGCAATCACTCAGCAGAGAGATGGAAATGTTTGGTCATGTTTGTGGTTGCACAGGAGCTTTGTTTTTGTTGCTGTTTAAGTTTCTGTTGCAGCATAATCATAGAGTGGTCTTGTTTGTGCCTTGTTTTATCACCCTCACAGACAATCCTTGTCCAGTGTTGATGTTCTGTGAAATTATGTTCATCAGGAATCCACTATAGCCTCTCTGGCCAGAAACAAGGCCAACTAGTTGTAAATGCTCAGGCCTCTTCTTCTCTTTCTCACATGGAAACTCTCACTCTGTGCTATCAGGTCTGCCATGCCAATTACCAAGTTTTTGCTGTTAAGAGTTGATCTGAAGACAGTTATGATCATCTGCTTTGAAAATCCATTACAAATTAATGTTTTCTAATACCAAGTGCCCCTTCACTGCTCCTTGACAATAAAATAATATAGTTCTTGTTGAATTTCTATTATAATGACCATAGAAACCATTTCAAACTCTTTGGAGTGTATAATTTAATCACAGCATCTTGTATTTTTAATAAATGAATAGATCTACAAAGCAGTTGAAAGATTGGGTCCACATAATTAGAAAATCCACTTTTTAATCACCTCCCCTTCTCACTACCTCTAAATGCCTCTGTGACTTTCAGGCCTCCCCCTCATTCCAGAGAAGGATTCTTACTTTCCTGTAATGCTCCTGATTCCTTGAAGTAAAACTGCCTTTATGATATTGCCCAACAAGCCCTTTACTCCCGGTCTATCATCTTCTATCTTTTTATTTTCATGTACCAAATGACAATTTCTCCTTATCTACATATATTCTCATCTTCTGCCAAGCCAGGAATAAGGGAGCTTTGTTATTAATAAGCTATTCTTCCTTTACCTCTCATTTCTTAACATAGTCATTTACTCTTACTGCTTTCATTTATTTTATTTTGAAAAATGAAAAAAATCATAAAATTACATAGAAAAATACAATACCTGTGTTTTTCCACCCAAAATTTACTGTTTGAGATTCTGTTGTTCTGACTTTTATTTTCTCCGTTCCGAGACCAGTTCATTCAGTTCTAACAAATTTTTCTTTCTTATGACCTTTAACAGGTGCTCTCCTTTCTTTGCCGTTGTCATCATCAAAGCCCAAACCTTATCATTTTATGAAGAAGCTATTTCAATATTTTCCTTATTGTCTTCCAGAGTCTGCTATTTCCAAGGCATTTTTTTTTACTTCCAGAATTACCTTCCTGAAATATCTCAGTGAGAGTTATAAAAAAAGTCAGATATACATAACACGTGCCCATATTCTTTCATATGACCATTAAAATTCTCCAAAAGAGAATTTCTTTCTGCTTCTCTGGTGCAAGAGCCCTGTGATCCAGCAAGATTCAAATATTCACCATTCTCTGATAACATATCGTTCTTACTGCATTCATTTCTGTTCCCCTGTCATTTACCTTGTGTAGAATTTGATCGTCATCATTTCTCTATTAATATCTATCCATCCAAGCTTAATTGGCTTACTCCACCTTGCTGACTTTCCTGATCACTCCCAATCTTGTTAATGTATGACTTACTTTCTGTTATTCTTATGGTCCTATTAGACATAGAGATGGTTCTTTATTTCTTTCTGATCTAAATACTGGAGGAGACTAATTTTGGTGGGAAAAAAATCACCTTAAAGTCTCTATTCTCTCAAGTTTTCATTTAACACTCATAATTGCTCGCCTCAAAATGTAGTCTTTCATTTCCCCATCTCAACTTCCATTGATATAGCATTTATTCAAGTGACTTGATTTTCTGGATATTTGATTATCTAAGTATGTAAAAAACAAGGTGTACATTATTCTCTCCTTTTAAGACTAAAAGAAATAATCATTTCAGTCATTTATAATGTTGCCTCAAACATTTCTGATATTGGGAGATAATGCAAAAGAGTCAAGGAATCTTCAATTGTAGAGTGGATCCCATCTCTCTCAATGTTTGAATGGTGCTAAGGATGAAGAAATTCAAAATGTCTTCTTGATGGTCAGTCAACATGAGCTAACAGTGAACCTTGGAAACTTAAAACTGGGTCTGTATGGCATAGCCTAGAGCTTATGTAGCTACACTAAAAATAAAAGCAGTGGGAATTTAATAAGTTATTATTTCATCAATAAAGAATTGTAAGTTATTTCTAAGAAAGGTGTTGCTTAAGCACAAGTCCCTGTTAAGTGGTGAACTTTGATGTTTGAACTTTCATTCTGTGTTTCACAGCCCTGTCCCAAAAATGTGAGTTGCCACGCAGCACTGGATCCTCACTGCAGAGTTGTTGCTATTTCTGCTGGCCCTACCCCAGCTCCCTTAGTGATTTTTCTCCACCAAACCAAAATGAATAATAAAGTGTTTTCTCTGGGCTCCTACATATCTCCACCCACCTAGCTTCTGCTCCAAAATCAAAAATATAAGCCTACACACACTTCTAGATATCTTATGGTGGATTTTATTTAGCATTCTATACCAGAATGTATATGCTCAAATGCCAAAATTGGCCTTTCTCCTAAACTAGTTGGAAAATCACTTTCCCTTTATAAATTAATTTGGTATCACTATAAATATTGTTTATCACTTGAGATAAAATTATTCAAACATTGTGGGCTTGTATTGTTGAAATTATTCTTATTTTGAATACCTTAGTATTCAAAAAGAAAACAGTGTGCTCTCTCCCACAAGTCAGGATATAAAGTGGGAAGCTACTTACCATGAGTCAGGGAGTTTGAGTCGCCTATGTATGCAGAAAATTGATGATTCTCACTAGTTCAAAGATGTGAGCCACCTGCCAAGGACATCTATGAGGGAGAAGCCCTGGGAGCACTTGCTTTCACAGAACAGAGTGAAGTGTTAGGAAAGAAATTAACACTATTTCTCCAAATAGCATTTAGTGATAATAGAGAACTCGCAGGTCCAGAAACTATGAAAATCATTCTGGGGTAACCCCCGCAGAGACAGAAAGCTTCCAGCTCATAGGATGACAATCTCAGAACAAGTTTCAAAACAAATAGATTCCTAAATCAGCACTGCTCCTTTGTCATCTAAGGTATGCTGCCCTGCCCACTTACTTATCTTTGGTTGCCTTGCCAACAGTGATTTTAACCCGGTTGTACTGGGTGATGAGAGGATAATACTAATGCCAAACATTTATAATTCATCACTATGTTAAAGTTCAGCAAATATGACTCTCAAGGACAAATTAGGACCAAAATAATCCCGGTTAGTCAGAATTTTCCTTTATACTCATAGCTGTTTGGCAGAAAACAGATTGAAACGTAAGTGTTTGTGGGAATGAACTCATCTTCACATTGTAGATGGTGCAGGCGTTCTCTCCTTGGAATCAAACACTATTGCATTTGTCTGCCTGGGGGAGACACACACCAGGGTCGGCACGGTTTCTTTTAGATGCTTTGATTTTCAAACATCATGCCATGCTAATTCAATTCCATTACTAGTCTTGGAGAGGGCAGGACACCACTTTCTGTTACACAGGTATGTTTATAAATTAGTTTCTAACTAAGCCTCAAAAGGCAATGTTACTCTAATAAGCTTTTACAAACCCAAGATTATATTGGTGATTTTCCAATCTAACTTTACAGACGTTCTCAGTCTTTAAGCTAGATACGTAATATTAACACAGTAGAACCAAACTTCAAATTTCTAAGGCAATTTCATTATCTCTGCACCAGAGATATTAATTAATTAATTAACACCTCTACGGGAGCTAGAGATCTGACACTGTCTTTCAGAAGTATTAATAGCCCGAGGCTTACATACCCCTGGGTGGATAATATCTGAGTGAGCACTAACCAGCTACTGTTATTACAACCCAGATCACTGCGTGGACATACACCGTGACCGTGTTTGTTGTCTTGGTTTCGATGGCTTGCCATGCACATCTAACCCAAAAGGGTCCCTTCCAGGGTTGTCCTCAAATACACATGATTGAAATTCTTGCAAATGCTGAAAAGTATAAAACCTGTTATCATTTATTCATTTAATCAATAAAAGATGGCATTTTGTGATAAGAATGGTTCATCAGGGGAAGTGTGGATAGGTAGGAGAAAAACTTGGAATCAGCAAATGAAGAAAGAGTGGAAGTTCAAGGTTTCAGTTACTTTAATGGCTATGGTCACAATTTATTTTCTCCTTTAGAACAGTGTATGTTTCATTATGTAAAAGAAAATTAAAACCATCATGTAAGAGAATGCTAATCCCGTCCTTCCCACAGAGGGTCAGACACACAGGTTCTCAGTCCCTTAGATGGGAATGCGCTGAAGGTTTCTTCAGGTTTAAAGAAATCCAGAAAGTGCTAGAGAAAATGAAAATTATTTAGACTATATGAATTTTTAATTGCCCCTGTGGGAGGCAAACACAAATGACTCAACTATTTTAATAAGATTTAAGATTCATTTAAAGAATCTTCATGATTCATCTGCATTTGTTTTTTTCTATCACAAAACTGCTCATCATTCTGTTCCCAGAACACAAATGATAATGAGGATGCCAGCCTGGAAATAAAATGACTGGGAAAATTATTTTTAAAAGTTAGCCATGGCATAGATTTCAGACAGTAAATGTTGGTCTTGGGTTGTTATGTATACTTTTTGTAAAGATTTTCATTTTATGGCAACCACATATGTTGCTTAGCTAGAGTCAAATTCATTTCTCAGCTTTCAAGATGGTAAGTTACCTCTGAAATAACCCACAGCCTCTTATAAATAGAACCATTGTAAAATATTTTTCGAGTTGAGAAGTGAAAGTATTTTTTCTCTAGTTCAGTGAGTAGGCTAAAAATATACTTTTTTAAAAAATTTATTTTCTCTTTCTTTTTTTGGTTAGGTCACTGGACCGGGAACACTGAGCAGTCTCTGATGATAGTGGTTCCTGCAAAGTACCTCACTTAAGCAGTTGGTCTCAATATATTTATTTACAAGCAGGGGCTATGGTATATAGGTGAGGTGCTCTGACTGTCACAGTTACTTTGGTGGCAGATCCCGATCAAACATGGCCAGTTCTTCCCAAACACAAAAGTCTGGCATTGGGAACTTCTGCTCATGGACACTTGTTTACCCAGTGCGATCTTTGCTTTTTCATCAGACACTGCTGAAAATGACTGACCCCATTCCCCTCTTCAAAATGTATGTATTAACTACCCAAACAAAAAAAAAATGGTGAGTCTTTGGCAAGGAAAACACTGGAAATTATTCTAGCTCTAGCAAACTTACAAGATAATTAAATATATTTTTGTGTAGGGTGACTTTTTTATAATTGCATTTTTCCAGCTTCTGTGATACTTTTACTATCAGTTTGGATATACTTCAAAAGACAATTTTCCAAATGTATCACCACAGCAATGGGTGTGTAAATAAGAAAAAAAGAAAAAAAATGGTATGTTATGTCTGGGATCAACCTATGTCTTCCCATTTGTCAGACAATCTCCCACCTCCTCAAATTCTTTTACTAGCCATCATAACAAAAGAGTGAAGCTGGCATTTGAAAGTGTGTCTGCCCAATGAAACATGGACCAGAAACGCCGGACTGTATTGGCCTTGTCTGTGTTCTTCCTCCCATTTTTCTCTCTTGCTCTTCTGACCCATTCTTCCGTCCTGCCCACTGTGTCTCACCTCTGAGGCTCCCTTAGAAGTCCTCCTGTCCCTCCAGCACCACTTCTCACGTTTACTGCTTCTCTTATTCTGCCCAAGACTTGACCCAGGGTCTTGCTCCTCATCTCCTTGCCTGGACAATGCAGGGTGAGGGATTGCACTTGGGTTGTTGTGCTGATTTCAATTCTCCAGTTCAGAAAAATCCCCAGTTCTGATCCAGCCCCTGGAACAGGGAGGCTGGCAGGAGTCTTGCCTGAGAACTAGCAGCACTGGCATCTCCTCGGAGCTTGTTAGGAATGCAGACTCTCAGTTCTCACTCCAGACCTGCTGAATCAGAAGCTGTTTATCTGCATTTAAACAAGATTCCCAAGGTGATTCTGTCTGTGCATTAAAGCATGAGAAGCACTGGGCTAGATCGCTGGTCTCCAAACTTATTTTGAACAGCACATCCTTCTCAGTAAAAGAAGAATTGGGTGATTTACCCCCAAATATGTCTGTAGCTGAATGTCACAATGGGAGTTTTGACTGAGGTACCAGGACACAATAGCTATGATATTCCAAAGTGTGGTTGCCATGCCAAATTCTAAATTTCAAAGAACATAAGAAGTTGCTAATTTTTTTCCATTCTTGAAAAGTGTCTAAGGCTATATAAAGAGTTGAGCAGATTTTGCAGAATAGAATTCTGAGGCGATTTCTTTGGAGGAAGCTGTTGCCATGTTGTGGTCTCACTGGTTGCCCTCCACCAATCCCACATGGGGGATGGCTGGATCCTACCTCAAGCCTAAAGAGAAGGGTTTTAAGGAAGCCAAGACCCTCATATGTGTTCCTGGAGGATGTCAACTGTCAGCAGACTGGAACAGCACTATCGAGTAGGAAACCACAAAGTCAGGTAGGACAGGAAGGTGCGCTCTTTGGCAGCACAGCAAAGGAAAAGTGACTGCAGTGGAATCAGCCTGCCATGCAGGACTCTGACAAAGGGGAAGGAACGGGTGAGTGTTCTTTAGGATGTACAAGCAAGAGGGAGCTGGAGCTATCTTGACTCTTGCCCAGGAAAGACAAATGAGAGAGGAAGAGGACTGCGAAATGTGGATTCCCAGAGTCCACCAGCAGCATCTGTTGGTTATTCAAAGCTGACGCTATCAGACTTACTGCACTAAGGGAGAACATCTATGGATCAAACAAAGCTAAGTTTATTAGGCTCCTTGTAGAACTTGAGAGTCTTGGTAGTGTCTCAGAACAGGAGAGGTCAAGAGCGAATATTTATAGGAGTTTAGAGTTCTCAGCTTGGTGATTTGAATGCTGTCCTTGTGAAGTGGAGAACTGTTTAAGATTGGGCATAGTTTAGGATATAAAAACTTTGAATTATTTTAGTTGAGTTGCAGTCTTATATTCCAAGAGAATCCATTTCTTGGAGCAAGGAGTTATTTTTGCTCAATCTAAGTGTGTGGCCCTTTATGACCACATTGCCTAGAGCTGCGAGAAGGTGGAACTAGGAAGTTATTGATAATAGGTGAGATTTCATTATGGGATGACATAAACATTCTGAAATTAGATTATGGTGATGGTTGGACAAATATGTGAATATAGTAAAAAAATTATACACTTCAACAGGATGAATTTTATGAGAGGTGACAGATTAAATACGAATGTATTTGTGTCTTTAAATATCTGTCAGGTAGAAACTACTTACTGATAGTCACTGATCACCTCTGAAAATGCTGGCACATTAACACCTATCTTTTGTTTAGAAAAAAGAGAGCATAATAGCTTAATTTCAACTATGCTTTTTTGCACTTTGTCAAGAAGATAAACAGTGAAACTGTGTGGGGAATAAAAGATTTTTGTGAAAGACACTGATATTCCACTGAAACTCTTCCTTTGGGATATTTTTTAATAATTTATAAAATTGAAGTCTAATTTTTAAAGTAACTAGATTTCAGTTTTTATATGTGACACAGCTTTCTCAGCAACAAAACTATCCATTAATGCGGGGGAGGGAACCCCCCCCCCCAGTTTTTGTATAATATCCTCTACATAGCACGAGTGATTTTCAGCAACACTACTGCCTCATTCTTTAAAAAATCCCACTTAATATTAAGTGACAGATTACATGTGAATCTATGTGTGTCTTTAAATGCCTGCAAGGTAGCAGCTACTGACAGTCCCCGGCCATTCCTGAAAAGGTCAGCAAATTAACTCCAATCCTTTTGTAAAAGAAAAAGTTGATACTAATTTCAACTTCTTATTTTGTTCTTTGTCAGGAGTAAACCAGTAAATCCTGTTGGGGAATAAAAGATATGCTCCTACTCCATTCCAATAAACAATATTGTGAAGATTCTACCATTTAAGATGGTAACATTATGTACCCGAGTGGCTTTAATCCACAATACATTGAAATATGTTGAAGGCAAAGGACTTGGTAAAGTCACAGCTGTGGATGAACTCCAGGTTTTTCCCAGGACACGGTGTGGCACTTGAACATCTGGCAGACAAACCAAGTGTGAAAGTCATATATGAGTCATTAGCAAACCTCATTGCTTTCCATTTTTAGACAGAACATTGTTACTAGAAGCTCTAATACTTTCCTCGAGCACAACACAGGATCATCAAAGCACTGCTAAAAGATGTGTTCTGAACTTTGGCAACAGTAGACTTAGAACAAGCCTAGGTAAGGAGCAGAGAAATTAAGGAGGCCAACACCATCAGCCTGCCAGACTGCTTGTGCTAGGTCTCTACCTTTTCCCAGCTTTCATATCCCCCAAAACTGCCTCTGTCACTGCCTGTGTGGACCTCACTATGGAGTCCTGGCTCTGACACTTAATAGACCCCATTTCTACACATGGGATCCTATCAGTTTCCAAGGCTGGCAGATGCGTCCACACTGTGACACTGGTTTTCCTCAGCAGAGCTTCAGCAACTCCTAACAGACTAAACACGATCACATGAAATAACAACAAAGAGCACAACTAGGAGAACTTCTCTGAAAGTTTCACAATTGTGCATTTTACAAATTGTGAATTAATCCCACAAGTAGCTGATAGAGAACTGACCTCTGTGAAGTGCTTAATTCAGTGCCACCAGCATGATGGGGCTTACTAAGTGTTTCTGGGTTTTGACACTTTTAACAGAAAGGAGAACCAAAAACCAGACAGCGAGATGTTACTGGACTACTTTTACAGTGCAAATTAGCAATGTTTTTGTATGCACTAGGAAAATGAACTTTATACCCCAGGGCTGCATATGCTTTCGTACCAACTTGCACATCTTGAGATCACTCTTCTATTCCATTATCCATATAATTCAGCTTCCCATAATGTAGTGATTTTCCAGAGGAATTTTTTAACAGTCTTATTCCACTCTTTTAAGTATAGAATTGGCCTCTTCAAGAAATTATATATGTGTGTGTGTATGTTTACATATGTGTCTGTCCTATGTATGGTAAGATGTATCCCTGGGAACAGCTTTCCTGGCCTCTACCTTCTAGGTGCCACCTGCACACATCCTCCCCAGTTGTGACAACTTAAATGCCAAATGCCCCCTGGGGAGCAAATTGTCCTCATTTGAATACTGAGGTAGCACTGGAGAGCTATGGAGCATGCATACACAACTATAATCACCAAAACAAAGAAAAAAATGAATGCTTCATAAATTAACAATAATAATTATTACTTATTTTTGCCACATACATACTTCCTTGACAGATTTGAAATGCACCCTGATTGTGGGTATATTTTGGAATTTATTTGCAAGGTTGTATTCTTTTCAGTCATTCATCTTTGATTGGCTTCTTCTCTCTCTCCCCTCTTTACTTCCAAGGCCTTTATAATGGGGCTGATGTGTCTCACCTAGTACCTGGCATAGAGAAATTGCCAAGGGAACAGAGCCTACTAGAGTACTGAGTCTCAAGTTTTATTATGCATAAACATCACCCAGAAAATTTTGTTAAAAGGCATGCTCTGACTCCCAATATTTGGGGTGAGGGCTGAAATTCTTCATTTTCAACAACTCTTAGCTGATGGTCCCAGGACCACACTGACAGTTGCAGGGTCCTAGCATACTAGCAGTAGGACTGGGCATGCATATAATCAGATATTGCTCCTGCCTTATTATAATCATCAATATGCCCCCAAGAAAGCCATTTCCTCTGTTACTTCTGAAAGAGCAATTTCTAACTTCTTTCCATTCTATCCATCCTTGGGTAAAATTGCAGTATTTCCAGAATCTCTTGCCTGGCTTCAGTGCATCTCCATATTAACAGGCATTCCTAAGGGGTAGAGAGAAGTAGTTCATCTCCATATCAATGGGTAATTACCTGGGCGACAGAGAGCTTATCTAAAAGTGAGAGGTTGGGGGAGGTTTCACTTGCTTCTGTTGGAACAAGAGAGAGATGGCCGCCGGACCACAGTTTGTAAGAAGTAAATGGGTTTTAAACTTTATTTCTCCCTTTGACTGATTTCGGTTTTAGAGGTGTTTTACTCTGGGATTCCCTCTCCCCAGAGTTACACCATCAGAGAAAATGCACAGGTCCAGAGAGAGCTGAAAGGGATAGTGATTTCCACCCTCGGCTGCACATTGGAATCACCAGGGGATTTGTAAAATTCCCAGTATCTACACCACTTTCCAGACCAATTCAATAAGAATCTCTGACTTCTGTTTATTTTAAATCTCTGCAGGTGATACTAACGAGCAGTCAAGTTTGAGAATCATTTTAGAAAGTTCTTGCTGAAGCAATGGTAGAACTCTGAGCCATGTTTCAGATGTCCTGAGAATGAGAGTGCAGAACACCAGATCCTACAGTGAAAGGGTGGAACTGGACCTCTAAAGATAAATAACTTTGGTTTCTGTGTATAATTCATCTCCAAAATGGATTATCAGGCCCATAGTTTGTGAACACAAGAACAACAAAAAGCATCAGTGGTCACCAAGACCCTTTAAGCTTTATTAAGAACAAATCACACCACCAAACTGATATCATTCATTTTGTTCAAAGGAGTCTAAAAAAAGTAGGTTAGGGAAATGCTCCACATATTTCTAGGATTTCAAGTGCAGCTAAGTCTTGTGAAGCCAACCATGAAAACTTAGAAAAATGAGGCATGGGGAAAAAATTATATTTTCGGTTGAATAACTATGTCCAAGGAGTTCTCACAGGTAAATAGGCAACCATAGTGTACATGTGTGTGCACATGTGTGTGTGAAAGAGAGAAGGAGAGAGAATTGGTTAAAGATAAATGGAATGCCTGAACTTCTTACATGCAGACTACTATGGCGTAGAGCGTAACTACTAGTTTGCAAGATAACATTTAGTATATACATTTGAAAGATGTATTGTATGATAAGGAAGAATTGCCTTAAAATTTAGGTGAAAAACCAAAATCAAACAAACCAACCCACAAAACAAAATGCCCTGAGTTTAAGTTGCCTAAGAGCTCAATATAAATGAAGTATAATTTGGCAACCAAGAAACTCTTAGGCTACTATAATAGTAATATAGAATATAAATTAAATAGCTTTGTTAAATCTATCCTAGTATTAGAATTAGGATAGTGATTCATTAGAAACTGTTGAGGGGAATTTTATCTCTATTACCAAGAATTGTTTCTTTTGTTTTCTCAATGTATGTGAGTTTCTGCTGCCCTTGAGTCAGGACATCCTTACTTATAATTTGAGTTCTCGGAAAACATTGTTAAAATATTATGTAGATGACCTAAGAACAAAATCCCTGCACCAGATGGTTTCACTGGTGAATTTTATCAAACATTTAGTGAAGACCTAATACCCACTCTCCTTAAAGTTTCCCAAAAAGTAGGAGAGGAAGGAATACTTCCAAACACATTCTGTGAGGCCAACATCCCTCTAATACCAAAACCAGGCAAAAACACCACAAAAAAAAAGAAAACCAGAGACCAATATCCCTGATGAACATAGATGCAAAAATACTCAACAAAATATTAGCAAACCGAATTCAAAAATATATCAAAAAGATCATTCATCATGATCAAGTGGGATTCATCCCAGGGATGCAAGGATGGTACAACATTCAAAAATCCATCAACGTCATCGACTACATCAACAAAAGGAAGGACAAAAACCACATGATCATCTCCATAGATGCTGAAAAAGCATTTGACAAAATTCAACATCCATTCATGATAAAAACTCTCAAGAAAATGGGTATAGAGGGAAAGTACCTCAACATAATAAAGGCCATATATAACAAACCCACAGCCAACATTATACTTAACAGTGAGAAGCTGAAAGCTTTTCCTTTAAGATCAGGAAAAAAACAAGGATGCCCACTCTCCCCACTTTTATTCAACATAGTTCTGAAGGTCCTAGCCATGGCAATCAGATAACACAAAGAAATAAAACGCATCCATATTGGCAAGGAAGAAGCCAAACTGTCCCTGTTTGCACATGACATGAACCCTAAAGAATCCACTCCAAAAGTACTAGATCTAATAACTGAATACAGCAAAGTAGCAGGATTCAAAATTAATACATAGAAATCTGTTGCATTCCTATACACTAGCTGTAAACTAGCAGAAAGAGAAATCAGGAAAAAATTCCATTCACAATTGCATCAAAAAGAATAAAATACCTAGGAATAAACCTAACCAAGGAAGTGAAAGACTTATACCCTGAAAACTATAAGACACTCCTAAGAGAAATTAAAGAGGACACCAATAAATGGAAACACATCCCATGCTCATGGATAGGAAGAATTAATATTGTCAAAATGGCCATCCTGCCTAAAGCAATCTACAAATTCAATGCAATCCCTATCAAAATACCAACAGCATTCTTCAATGAACAAGAGAAAACAGTTCTAAAATTCATATGGAACCACAAAAGACCCCAAATAGCCAAAGCAATCCTGAGAAGGAAGAATTAAACAGGGGAAATTATGATCCCTGACTTCAAACTCTACTACAAAGTCACAGTAATCAAGACAATTTGGTCTGGCACAAGAACAGACCCATAGATCAATGGAACTGACTAAAGAGCCCACATATAAACCCAAGCATATATGGTCAATTAATATATGATAAAGGAGCCATGGATATACAATGGGGAAATGAGAGCCTCTTCAACAGTTGGTGTTGGCAAAACTGGACAGCTACATGTAAAAGAATGAAACTGGACCACTGTCTAACTCCATATACAAAAGTAAACTCAAAATGGATCAAAGACCTGAATGTAAGTCATGAAACCATTAGACTCTTGGAAAAAAACATAGGCAAAAATCTCTTGGGCATAAACATGAGCAACTTCTTCATGAACATATCTCCCCGGGCAAGGGAAACAAAAGCAAAAATGAACAAGTGGGACTATAACAAGCTGAAAGCTGTACAGCAAAGGACACCATCAGTCGAACAAAAAGGCATCCTACAGTATGGGAGAATATTTTCATAAGTGACATATCTGATAAGGGGTTGACATCCAAAATACATAAAGAGCTCATGCAGCTCAACAAACAAAAAGCAAATAAGCCAATTAAAAAATGGGCAGAGGATATAAATAGACACTTCTCCAAAGAAGAAATTCAGATGGCCAACAGGCACATGAAAAGATGCTCCACATCGCTAATCATCAGAGAAATGCAAATTAAAACCACAATGAGATATCACCTCACACCAGTAAGGATGGCCAACACAAACAACAACAAATGCCGGCGAGGATGTGGAGAAAGGGGAACCCTCCTACACTGCTGGTGGGAATGCATATTATTTCAGCCATTGTGGAAAGCAGTATGGAGGTTCCTCAAAAAACTCAAAACAGAGATACCATTTGACCCAGGAATTCCACTCCTAGGAATTTACCCTAAGAATACAGCAGCCCAGTTTGAAAAAGACATATCCACCCCTATGTTTATCGCAGCACTATTTACGGTAGCCAAGAAATGGAAGCAACCTAAGTGTCCATCAGTAGATGAATGGATAAAGAAGATGTGGTACATATACACAATGGAATATTATTCAGCCATGAGAAGAAAACAAATCCTATCGTTTGCAACAACATGGATGGAGCTAGAGGGTATTATACTCAGTGAAATAAGCCAGGTGGAGAAAGACAAGTATCAAATGATTTCACTCATCTGTGGAGTATAAGAACAAAGAAAAACTGAAGGAACAAAACAGCAGCAGACTCACAGAACCCAAGAATGGACTGACAGTTACCAAAGGGAAAGGGACTGGGGAGGATTGGTGGGAAGGAAGGATATGGGGAAAAGGGGGCATTACGATTAGCACACATAATGTACGGGGGGATACAGGGAAGGCAGTATAACACAGAGAAGACAAGTAGTGATTCTATAGCATCTCACTACGTTGATGGACAGTGACTGTAATGGGGTATGTGGTGGGGACTTGATAATGTGGTGATTCTAGTAACCATAATGTTGCACATGTAATTGTAGATTAATGATAGCAAAAAAAAAATAATAACAGCTTCATTTTTTTTTGAGCAACTGTAATTTCTAGACACAAAGCCAAGTGTGGCTTTCCTTTGTATTTTGGTAAGCATGATCTTAACTGCTGCGTTTACTATTACCCCAAAGTAAGTATCCTGTGTCTACAAGAGTATAAATTATCCTGGATTCTATTTCAGACAAAAAGAGGTCATAGGCCTTCTTTAAAAACTCTGTTTTACAGACATATTTCTCTAAGTTGGATAGAATTAAGAAAGAACAGCCAACTACCCACTGAAATTTCTTAACGTTAAATCTGCAAATCTTTAAACGTGATTATAAAACTGATTATAAAATCACAAATGATTAAACTTAAATATGGGTTAGGAATATCTTCCTAAATCAGAGGGCTTGGGAGAAACCATTTGTATATACCCAGTGAAGAGCAGAAAAAGATGTTTTCCATCCCTGCCAATTTGGTGAGTTCACTGACGTGCAGCAGGAGGTTGGAAATGGGAAAATGACCCAAAGCAGGCAAGGCAGCCTGGAAAGGTACAAGGATCACTGAACTAAAACGTCAAGATTACTTGATCCTTACTGGATGCTTGACATTGGGGAACTTATTTCCCCTCCCCTCTTTGAGTCTTATATTCTTATTCACAAAATAGTGGATAGTGGAATTCAAACAAATGATGTTTGAGGTCTCTTTTAACTCCAAAATACTATGACTGTATAACTAAATGTATTTTATTGTATGCTTTGCATTCAGATGTTACATATTTATTTTGAAATATTAATTTCTCTATTAGAGAATTGTAGCCTATTCCAAGAAGATGGGCATTTAACTAATAAATGGAATTTGTTAAATGACTTTGTACTTGCCCTTCATGCAGTCTGGAAACTGGCAGCAATATGTGCTCCTGAAACACAGATAGGAAGTGTTTACCCCCCCACTCCCTCTCTCTCTTTCACACACACACACACACACACACACACCTCTACCTTCCTTCCCCATCTCATCCATGATTATTTCCAGCAAACAGAAGCCAATCTCAGCATAAATACTGTCACAACCTCATATACTTTCTATTTGTATGTCATTATGCTGCCCAGGGGTCCAAACAATGAAACAAGTCAGCAAGAATATACTAAATGCCTGCTATGAGTCCAGCCTGTGCTGGAAGAGATGAAAGACGAATATGTCAACAGTACTTCCTCTTCAGGAGCCTACATATAACCTAAGAGTTACATAAATCAGATTGCAAGACTCTTCTTTATCTATTGCAACTCTCTTTAAGCATCTGTCGAACCCAAGGATGTTGATGTCTCTGAAGACTATGGTATACCGTGTGCACAAGGAGAAAAATATATTATCTCCATATGCCACATGAAGAGGCATCTAGTCACTGTAAGCATCTTGCAGTCCCACTGTGTTGGCTTATTGGCTTGAAATAGGCGTGCACATCAGCTTGTCACCTGGTTGAAACCTGAGCAGCCAGAAGAAACAGTATCCCACGACTCAAAGTTCTAAGGCAAAGGTCTGTCACTCATTGGAGTATGTGCATCCATAATAAAACCCTTGTTTAGTGCTGTGCTTTCAATGGAATAACGCTGTTGCCTGACGTGGCAAAAGTGTTGGTAGAAACAATCATTATAATCCATTGATGAGCTTATCAGGGGTGGAGAGTAACACAGGGTTCTGTATATTGGGATCAAAATGAAAGGCATGGTTTTTTCGGTTTCCCTGGTAGAGGATTTTTTTTTAATTAGCCATTGAGAAAATTAGTGGAACAGTTGTGTAACATCTTATGTCCATCTGATCTTAAATAATATAGATTTCTCCCATCAGCATTGTGGAAGATACAATTTTGGTTAATGAATTTTGAGTCCAGTTTGGAAATACTAATTTCACTCACCTTCCAGACACTAATTTAAGTGTTTATCAATTAGTTATTTTATGCCTTTGCTTTTAGTCAGTGAGACTTACTGCACATATTTGACTTCAAAAGAACCAATAAAGAATTGAGAGTTAGTTTACTAATATTTGAGGAAAAGTAATGGTTATTTTACACACGACACATGGCTTATGATTTTGTTTTTTTTTTCAGTTTGTAATTGCATATGGATAGGCACATGAAGTATCTGACAAAAATAAAACTTGTTAATGCAGTGTCATCGGCAGTTTTTGTGAAAATAGCATTAGAAAGTGGCAAAACTATGAGAGACGTAAGATATTTTGCATTATCATTTAATGTAGAAATGGCTGATTGGATTTTGTTTCTATAACCTTGAGGAAATCTAAAAGCCTTGGTACTTATCAAATGATAACTTCAATAAAGCCTCATTGAAACCTTGGGTATTAAGAGTGTATGACAGACAAGATTGAGTACCATTTTCTGGTCATATTTTTCAGGATTTTTCTAATTGTACTTACTACATGCAAATGTTCATGACCTATTAAAGAAATCCAGTATCCTGCATTCTTCTATGGACATTATCCACCATAATGTGATCATTTTAAAAGATACTATCCAACATCAAATATGTTAACAACATAATAAGCTCTATTTTTGTTTCCTTAATAAGTTCCTTTTTCAGAGGAACTTTCTTCTATGTCCCTTATATTACAAGCCACACAGCTAGCAAACAGTCCAAACTTTACAAAATGATGAGGTGGAAAAATGAATTTATAGCAAATGATCCAAAACCCACAGCATTGGATCAATGTACAAGGGGATGATAACACTTGACCTCCTTCCAATTTCGTTTTCATCATGACAAGGGCTTGGTAACTCTCTGCTAAAGTGCACTGAGCCATGTTGGCAAATATGATCATTGATGTTTCCATCTGGTTTATTGTGTAACGTAAAGTTTCTTTCAAACTAAAAGCAAGACCTGCTTGACTGCAGCTCTGGAATCAATGTTTCTCATCATGGAAGTGTGGGGTCTGGCTTACTCTTCATACATTTTCCAAAACACTGCTATTTCTCAGTCTTGTGGAGGGCAAGGTTCATAACTGGGTTCATAGAATCTAAGAGTTGGAAAGACCAAGAAATCATTTATTTCAATATTTCATCTTAAGCAAAAATCTTATAATGGAGGAAGATATATGAGGAAGACATATCTTGGTGTGCTGCATGATCTGGGTATCTCTAAGAGGTATTGTACTGGGTGCTAGGTGCATGAGACAGACCTAGTTACAAATTCCAGCTATTCAGTTTACGATTGCTATGATTTTTGTTGTTTTCTTAGCTTTTCTAAGTTTCAGTTTACCCACAGTCTAAATGTAGTAATTCCTGCCTCTCAAGGTTGGAAAGAATTAGCTGAGAATAAGTGTAGAACACTTACCACAGTTGTTGCCCATGGTTATGTTTCAGTGAATATCATTTATGATAATGAGTATGATAATGCAGGTGCTGAAGTCTGGTGTTGATTGTGTACTGAAGAAGCTCTAGAAACTTTCTTCATTCCTGATATACTCTGGCAGCTTTCCATTAGCATATAAGAAAAGGGTGATGCCAAATAAAATACAAGCAGCCTCTATCTAGTACAAATTGTTGGAGTTCAGATAGTTTTTGCTGAGTTACTAGAAACGTTTCTGGGGGAGAAGACACTATATTCTAGTTTAAACTGTAACCCAGCAGTTCTGCACTCTGAGGAATTTGTCCTGATGACCCATGGGCCATGGGGCATGTTTGTCTCCATGACAGGTTGATCAAAATTGGTGCGTTGGAACCAAGGCTAGAGGAGAAGGGGAAAGTACTCAGGAAGCTCACTGCCACTAGATTTTTGAGGGAAGTGGGAGTTTTCTGCTCAGCAGTATGAAGAAGGCAAAAGGAACCTAGATGATTCTTCAAACGACTGGACTGGAATCAAATCATTGTGATGTACACTTTAAATAACCTATATTTGTCAATTATACCTTAATAAAGCTAAAAAAAATTATGTGCTCTTAGAAATGCTGCAAAAAGAAGAAAAAGAAAATGATGATGACAATAGAACTGAAGCTCAGACTTTGAGATAAACCAGCTGTGACAGCTTGATCAGTATTCTTATGCCTGAGTCTAGAATCTTCATCTGCCAGGAGATATTCTCAACCTCCCTGTCTATTTAAATAAAATGACATATAAAAATGTGCTTATTCACAAAATTCTAAGAAAACACAGAGTGGGGCTAACATTTGTGCTGTTAGTATATAATGAGAGATAAACCAAGAGACAATGAAAGAAGAATAGTCTAAGGATATGAGGGAACTTGGAATAAATGGGGATGCAGGAAAGGCTAGGCCTTAAAGAAGAAAGCAAAAAAATATATATGGTTCATGGAAGTTGCATGGTATATAATGTAAAGTGACTCCTTTCTCTCTGATGCTCCTAAGTGGGCTTGTTTAGCCTGAAGATAGACTTGTTCTAATTGTTGGCAATTTAAGATGCACCAGGAAGTGGCTCAGCAACCCCACATGAAGTTATATAATCACAGCTCTGTCAAATAACTGTTGCTCAATGTAAATACAAAGCAAGATGAATGCCATGACAACTGATTAGTGCATAATCAGCCACTAGACGGAACCAGAGGGAAAGTTAGGAGCAAAAATACTCCCCATCAGGATGCTAATACCATAGAATCAATAGCTACTTGCTGAAACATCTGACCCAGGTTAATTGATTTGTTAACTAATACTCTTTACATATGGAGGTGCAACCAGTTGTAAATCTAATTATTTTTAGTCCATGTTTCTCTGTTTTCTCCATAATGATTCTAAAATTTATATTTCATGAGTCTTATTGAAATCAAATACTGACAACATCATTCACTTAGAATACTAATACACTAATACTCTCTGAGAAAGACATGAAGTTATTTTAGTCTTACTTGTTTTCAGTGACTCCACAATGTCTCTTTGTGGTCACTTCATTCATTCTAAATAAGATCTGGTCAGTTTCAAAACTTCTTATTTTAAATTGTTTTCAGGGGTTTTCCTATTTCTAGAAAATTATAATAATGGATTTTTTCATTAAAATTTTAGAGATTATCATTTTTATTATGAGTATAGTTGAAGTTGAAAGCTGACACTTTTCTTCTGTAGTGTCAATTAAGCTGGGCAGGAAATATATAAGGCATTAACATAATAAATGTTTTAAATTGTCCCCTATCTTCTCTACTTTCATATAATACAATTAATATAATATATTATCATATTTAGGCTAAGAATATAGAAGTGTTTTTGGTGGCTGTAAAAAGTGTGAATCAGCATAGCTTTACAAACAATTTCACAGTGAGCTTTGTGAATGATCATACTATTGTACCTCATATAGACTCTGCCATAAGTCCCTTAGGGTCTGTAATGGTAGGAAGGTACTCTGGGACTGTTATAGTAGGTAGAGGTAAATGAGCAGGAAATGTGTGGTGTGCTTGCTGAAAATAATGCCCAAAGAATTATAGCATGCCCTAGCAGTGTTTAGCCTGATATCGTTCATGGATGTAACAAGAGTTTATGAGACAAGGCCACCTTTGTGGTCAGCTAGGTATGTGTGGTCTAAAGAAGCCTTTTGGTTTGGACTATGAACAGCAGCTGAGAACACAAAGATGGAATTCCAGACTCTGGGGGTGGAAGATGACAGGAGTTTGGGAGTTCACAGATGTCAAATCCCAAATAAGCATTTCTTACACTGTGGAGATTGGAATGTTCTCTATATACTAAGGCAAAAAACCTTTCTGAAGAATAGGCATAAGCATAGAGATTAGGCAACAGGTCACAGTGTGTTGGACATAAAAGTGCCAAATTAAACTAACATTGTGTTTAGACTACCAAGTGACCCCGCTCCTCCTCCCAAATCCCCACCCTGGGATACCTGCCCCCAGATGTCTGAATCCATCTCCTTGGATGCAGTAGCCTACAGACACATGTTCAGCTATGCCAGGTGTGCATACATGTGCTGACAGGCCTATCCCCCCCAACAGCTATCTACAAGTACAGATACACTGGCCATATATAAGCCATTACATAAATAAATTATGTCTGAACATAAATAAATAAATAAATAAATATATATATATATATATACACACACAGTCATGTCACTTAGGCACGTTCATACAAACATATACATTTATGATCACCACACACATCTACAACATATGTTCATCATTTTGGCTTATGGCAATAAAACTGTTGGTGCTGGCGTGTGTGGCCTTGCTTAGCTTTGGCTCAGCCATGAGCAACATATTTCCCAAAGAAAAATAATTTGCTCTACTGATAGTTGGGTGAACCCTGGCAAAACATGATGATTTGAGGTAAATGCAGCCATTCCCTACATGTGAGTAATTCCTATACCCTTGTAAGAGCTTCAATTTATTCTCTTATTAGCCATTCTGTTTTCTAGAAACACACAAGTTAAATAATTACATAATAAATTCAAGCAACATGAAGAATTTTTTTCAGCCCAGAAATAAATTTGTTTTGTGATATTTTTAGGAAAATAGCTCATTCAGTTGGAATAGTAATGCCAGCAGTGAAAATATGGTGTTTAGGGATTTCCATTTTCAGTTTTGGCAGAGTAAATTATATCAGAACAACTCTTTCCCTGAGAGCAGCTATAAAAGCTGGATAAAATACAAAGAACAGTTGTTTAAAGGCATCAGAGGCAATAAAAGGAGTCAGGACTTGTATGCCAACATCCTGAGAGTAAAAAAATACAATGAGATGGACCTGATTTTTCTGTGTCTCACCCCTTAGAATTAGATTTTTGTGGTTACATAAACAAACCTTGCTAGGCTCCTGAGTGTGATTGAATGACACCTTAATAAACTTGACCTAATTAACATATATAGAATGCTGGACCTCAAAACTATAAGATATACTCTTTCCAATGTACTTAGAAAGTTACCAGTATTAGCCATATTGTGGACCATGAAACAAAACTCAATAAATTTCAGAGGAGATTATTTCTCTGCAGAAAGTAGAATTCAGCCATAAATTTATAACAAAAAGATAAACAGAAAAAGAACTCCCTTAATATTTGTTATTACTCTATGTAGTTATAAATAAACTATTGATCAAATAAGTAATCACAATGAAAATTAGAACATTCTTAGAAATAAATAATAGCATATTTGGCATATCAGACTCATGTGTATATATTTAAAAAGACTGAAAATCTGCACTCTATTTATCTGTCTCAAGCAGCTACAGGAATAGCAAATTAAATCCAAAGAAAATAGAATAAAATAATAATGTTACATGAAGACATCCAATAAATAGAAAAGAAATGTACAATAAATCATCAAAGGTCGCTTCCTTAATAATACAACTAAATTGATAATCCTGAATCAAGGAAAAGAGAGAAGGCAAAAATAATATCAGAAACCAAAAAGGAATATTACTATAGATTCTATACATGTTGAACATTTTAGGACGTTATTATAAACAATGCTATGTCAGTAACTTCAAAACTAAAGTGAAAAAAAACAAAGGCTTTGAAAACATAATTTAAACTGAGTAAGAGTAAATGCAAAATCAGAATTGTTATATATTGAATAAAGAATTTGAGTCTGTAATTCTCACAGCAGACTCCAAGTCCAGTGAATGTTTTTTAATACTTAAGGAGCAAATAAAATGACAGTGTATTATATAAACTCTTCATAAAATAAGGAAGATTTCCAAAGTTCTTCAACAAAGCTAACACAACCTAATGTCAAAATTTGACAAGGGCACCACAAGATTATAATTACTGCCCAAACTCATTCATGAATATAGGTGTATAAAAGCTAAATATATTAGCAAACCAAATGTAAAGATATATGAAAGGTCAGAACCAATGCACTAGAAATGCAAATGTGGATTAACATTCAGAATTCAATTAACATAATCCACCAAGCTTGCAGATTAAAGAAGCATATGACTGGCGGCGTGAGAGGTGAGACACAGGCTTCCTCCTAAAACTGCATATACAAAAATATAATTAATACAACTAATACTGAAAGAGCAACAGGAAAGATGACAGCGCCAGACTGCATACACCTGGAGAAAATAGCAGACCTCACAGAACAGGGTAACGTACCAAAGCTGTGGCCCGGTGGGACCCAAGAACTTCCCCCACCCCAGCTCACCGGTGGGAGGAAGAGAAACAGAGCAGGGAGGGAGTGGAGGCCTGGGACTGCTGAATACCTAACTCCAGAGATCTGCTCTGGGAGTACAAATTAACATTTCATGGTGCTTACATTATACTCTTGTGATTATGGGGTTGGAAAGCTAAGACAGGCAGAATTCCTGGAGAGACTGAGATTCCAGATGCTTGTGGAAAGCAGGGATCCATATCTAGCTGCTCTGGGGCAAAAGAAAGGCTGGCAGTCTGAAAGACTTCCTAATAAGGAAGCCCTTAGCAAGAGGGCTGCTAAAGGGGCAAGGATTGCACAGAGCTTACTGCTCAGGAGAGAGGACAGGTAAACAAAATTGTCTGGGTGCACTCTGCTCAGCAGGTTGGGAGCTTTGTCATGTAGACTCTCATATTTAAGGAGGAAAAAGAAATCTTCCTCCTTAGACAGTCTTCAGGTGCTCCAGGTCCCCGGCTGCCTACACAGCTCCAAGGACACCCTCCACGATACGCAGCCTACCGCACCTTCCTCCTGGCCAGCCCCACCTGACTTGCAAACCAGCAAACCTACCCTGGCATTAGGCCAGCCAGAGGAAAGATCTGTCTACAGCAACTACAAACGCAAAGCATAGAGGCTTATACTTGTGTGCTCGGCCCACTGGTTCAGGCAGTGGAGATAGACATAGCAGCCGGGAAGCAGGAAACAGCCCTTTCCTCCCCCGAGGCACCAATATCACTCTGATGGACAGTGACTGCATTGGGGTATGGGTGGGGGCTTGATAATATAGGTAAATGTAGTAACCACATTGTTTTTTCATGTGAAACCTTCATGAGAGTGTATATCAATAATACCTTAATAAAAAATAAATATATATAAGAAAAAAAAGTAATGCTGTGATAAACATTCGTGGGTTTTGTGTGTGTGTGTGCGTGAGACAACATATTTTCAGATTAAGTTACTTAAGGTAGATACACTGGGTAAACTAGAATTAATCTTTTAAAAATTATTATTTTAGTATCTCTTCCTTGGGTTTCATGACTTCCACCTATGATCTTTAACATTCTTTTTCATTGTGGCTCTGTCAGACTGTCTACAAGACATTTTAACAACTTGCTAACACGTCCCAATTATATCCTTAATTATAACCTTCAAATAAGTCAGGTTCACACACTTGCCAGATCTCAAGCTGTGTCTTTATGGAGTTGCTGGAGAAAATACTTTAAACATCAGTCACAGAATTATTTTCAAAGTCAGGAAAACTTTTTTTTTTCCCTAGAGCTTATCATATAATCTGAACATGGGTATCCATATTGCTGGATATGGCTTACAATGTGAAATCTTTCTGCTCCAGATTATTGGTTAGAATATTGAATGTGAAATCATAGACCCTCCAACTCATTTATTAAAGAATTCCTTTAGTGCACTTTTTTCTTGTCATGAAAGCACTATTTCCAGTAATGATCTAAGCCACAGTTCCAGGAGTCTCAATCAGAATAAGGAGGCTAAATATAAAAGAAATACATTTAAATAATTTAATGTGGTTTTGTATGTTCAATGAAATTATAATCACCTTATTTATACATTAAATTTAATTAAATAAAAATATTTTATTACAACACCAGAATGTTGTGGCTCTTTTTCCTCTGTCCTTACCCTCAGTTTAACAGGAGAGTCTTGCAATCTTGAGATTCTGCAATGAGTTTTTTTGTGCATAATTGAACAGACAGATATTGTATCATATTGACATTATATTTGTATCTATGGTGCCCCAATCTACTTTGCAATGACTTTGTACTCTAAAAATATATTGTCAGTGCAGTCATGTGAACATAATCCCTCACTCATATTTGCGTCAGTGCCCAGCTCTTTTATATTTCTTACCCATTGATGTTCAGCTTCCCACTTAGAGGTACCCTTCCATCCTTATCTCTGTCCTGAAAATACTCCCTCTCTTTCCCCTCAGAGCTGCCAGGGGTTTACCTCTTTAGTTCTGATCTCCACTCCTCCTCATACAAAAACACTGCCCTGGGGAGGGATCATTGTTGGCTTGACCTGTGGAAACATGGGTGATACAGTGGGAGAAAATCAGAGTGGTGTTGCAGAAAAGGTCTTTCTCTGCTTGCCCTCACTTTCTTTTTCAGTTTAATTTTATTTTCTAATTGAAATACATTTGACATATAACATTGTGCAAAGTTTAGGTGCACAACATGTTAATTTGATACATTAATATATTGTGATATGATTGCCATTGTAGCAATTACCACATCTGTCATGTTATATAATTATCATTTCTACATAGAGGTTGGAACAATCAAGTTCTAGTCTCTTAGCAAGTTTGATGATTATAATTCAGTGTTGTTCTCTATATTCACTATATTGTGCATTAAATCTCCAGGGCTTACTCACTACTCTTTGCAAGTTTGTACCTTTAACCAATATCTGCCCTATTTCCCCACCACCATGCCCTGGTAACTACCATTCCACTGTGTTTTTACAAGTTTAGCTTTTTTAGATTCTCCATATAAGTGATATCTTATGATCCTTGTCTTTCTCTGTCTGACTTATCTCACTTAGCATAATATGCTCAAGGTCCATCCACGTTACGGCAGAATGGCATAATATTATTCTCATAATATTATTCTCATGACTTCCTGTATATGCACACATATATACCACATCTTCTTTATGCATTCCACCAATTTCATTTTGCCCAGCCTCATTTCCCATATGCCAAGCACAGCCTATTTTTGTCCAGCCTATTCCTCTAAATGGTGGATAAATCTCAATTCAGTGCTTTCTGCACCTGAATACCCATTTCGTCCACATGAGTTTCCTACCTGTATAGTCTCTTTAAAAAAAAACTAGGGGAAAATATAGAAGGATAAGTCTTGTTTATCAAAAACAAGAGGACACTGACTCTAGATTTTCTTCACTGTGCTTCATTTATTATGGTAGTAATAGCGAAAAACCTCAAAATTCCTGTGCTGGTTCCAACACGGGCAGAAAGGCAGCTTGAAGCTCTAAAGTTTTTAGAGGGAAATAAACCCAAATGAAAAACAACAGACCTTTATCTTGGTGATTTATAAGCCCTTTGCCCATCACATGTGGGAAATATTTTTTCACTTTGTTATTTGTCCTTTGTCTTTTTATTTTTTATCCCTCAGAAGTTTTAAATTTACATAGAAAAAAATAATCTTTTTATCATGAAATACATTACATACATACAGAAAAGTGAAGGGAATACAAGTGAACAACTCAATAATTTATCACAAGCTAATCACCAGTATATTGATAGCACCAGGAAGCTCTCTCATGCCTCATCCCAATCACTACTCTCTCCCTCTCTCGCCTGCAAAGGAAAACCTCACCCTGATTTTGGTAGTAATAGTTCTTTATTTTTATTTATGATTTTTCTACTTAACATGCATAGCCAACATTAATTATGCCTGTTTTTAAAACATTTTTATTGGATGGACTCAGATAGTGTTTTGTGTCTAATACATTTTGCTTAACTATCCATGTTGACTAATGGAGTTCACTCATGTTCACACTTATAGATCTTAAATTATCTCTGTAACACTTTATACTTTCCTCCACAGAGTTGTTGGAAAACTTCTGTTAAATTTATTCCTAAGTGTTTTATACTTATGATGCTATTACAAATGATAGTTTTATTTTAAATTCTATTTCCTAGTTGCTTATTTATAGAAATGCAATTCTTACATAGTATTATTGATACCAAGTATATAAGTATTGACACAATAGTATATGAGTATTAATTCTTATAAGGCAATCTTGATAAATTCACTGAACAATTCTAATAATTCATCTATAGGTTACTTCAAACTTTCTATATAATCATATTATTGACAAATAGTGATATTTATGGCATCCTCTGAAATCCGTACAACATTTATTTCTTTTTCTTCTCTTACCGTTAAGGTCTCATGTACAATGTTGAACAAAGTGTTAAGAGTATATCCTTGTCTTTTCCTGATCTCAAAGTGAAAGTTTTCAACATTTCACCAATATGTATGATGTTTGTATAGATTTTTGGTTGTTACTATTTTTCTGATGAACCAAGTTTCCTTCTATTTTTAGCTGATAACACTTTTTAAAAATCATGATTGGATGTTGAAATTTATCATATGCTTTTCTATATTCAGATGATAATGTACTTTTAATCTTTTTTTTTATTAATGTGAAAAGTCCTTGATGAGTTTTCTATTAAACAGTTGTTAAACCAATCTTGCATTTTCTTTAGTGGTTCTCTGAAAACACTCCAACTCCAAGATGACAGTTTTAGAAAACCATCCATGTTTTTCAGCACTTGAATTATTTTCCTCTCCTTTTTTTTGAGTGTGTGAATGCTTGATTCATACAAAAATTCTGAAATTTTTTTGGTGTAAAGAGAAAGGAAGGAACTTGGTCTCTTGTCCCAACTCATTTATTTATTAATGTGTCTTTTCTCTACTGATTTGATATGAAATTTTTATGATATAATAAATTCCTATACACATATAGTCTATTATTGGACTGTATCCTGTATAGCTTTTTATTTTAATATGCTGTTGGGCTAGTCCACCTTCATTCCTTTTTCACATCTTCCTGGACATTCTCACTTATTTACTTTTCTACATCAATATTATAGATAACATCATGCTATTCTGATGGCCAGTTTTCTTAGTTTAATAAATAAATCATTATTTGTAACTCATGTCCATGATGTAGCAAGTATTTTGTGTCATGTGAGATAATTTTGGTCACAAGTGATAGTAAATGGATCTATATTGTATCATATAACAAAATTCTAGATAGTAGGTGGTTTCGAGGTTAGGTCAGTGACTCAGTGGCATTAGCAAGGATCTGTATTTCTTTTCTGCCATAATCAGCATATTGCTGTGTTATAACAACATCAGTTTCAGGTAATACATTCAGGTTTAAATGTTTATAAGAGGGAATTTCCTGTCTTTATTCCCTTTTTAAGGTAGATAAAATTTTTTCCATAAATTTCTATGCATATATTCTTTCTACCTCATGGGACAAAATTGCATCACACTGCTGGACGTTAGCAAGCAAAAGGAAACTATCATAATAGACTTAAAGACCAATCAGATAACACACCTTAGGTCTGGGTAGGGATCCAGTCTTCCCCAAACATCATGGATATTTAAAATAGGGCAAAGAAAATTAAAATGCTCCCAGCAAAGAGGAAATGGAGAAATACTTGTTAAGTGGGCAGTCTCCACCTACACATCCTCATTTTAGAGAAACTTATAGAGAATTGTATTGAAATATGGTCCTTCAATGTAATCAGAGATCATCAGTAAGTACTTAATGATGTGTTTTTTGAGGTTACCAGTGATTTAACTCAAGTTCAGAAAATTCTAAATCCCTGAATGTTCACTTTAGTGATTATAAAATCCCATTTTTCTTGGAAGTTAAAGCAAAATATGCTCCCATTCAAACTACTATTATGGAGTAGGAATATATTCAACATACAAAGCCAGCTGTTACTCTAACACTTAAAATTTGCTTCATTCTTTATCCCTATTTTTACCTACAACAAAAGACTTTTTATTTCATATACTATACCATCTTTACCTCAGATAGGAAATAAAAATATTTAGACCTATAGTTTTCAAGATTTTCAAAATCAAAGTAATCACTTTCTACATGAAGTCTTCTAGCACCATGACATATAAAACCTATGGAGCTAATCCAGTCTGAAAAGGTGAGGGGCCTTACAGCTCTCTTTTGTTATTTTCCTTTCTCCTCCTCCCTCCCACCCAACACTTAAACTCACTCCTCTGTGGTGGGCCATAAGACTCTGCAGAACTTGTGGAAAGCCTTTGATCTGGGCCATAAATAAAGGTAGCATTTGGAGGTAATAAACTTGGTAGGTAGCCTCCTAACATTTCCCTTCTTCCTTCAAAAGTAAAATAAATCATAGCAGAAATATAGACTCATCACCTGGGTATGACTCCCTTTCATAGCTTATTAAATGAATGTAGTTTAATTTCTTAAATACCATCTTCCTGGTCTATTGTCAGTTTTAGTGTACTGAAGAAGGGAAAAAAAATCTCCAAAATGATTCTTTAGATGTCTTAGTTATCTTACTGAGCTTATGAGATTTCACTTAGGAAATGAATTTTCAGCAGAGAGATGATATCACGGAATCTTTCATCTTTCGGGCTGATTATTTTAATGCAACTCAGTGTGCTTATTGATTGAACACTGTTATCATAGAATGTTGCTTAAAAGTCCATGTGAAATTGATTGACAGTGTTGATCTAGATGTTAACATTAAAAAAAAATCTTCTCCAAGCAACCATTGTTAGAACTAGTCCCCTCTATCTTTTCATAGTGTGAAGATTAATTTAGCTGACTTGCTGACAGATGGTGCTCTGGCTGATAATGGTGGTGAGTCACCTCACCAGGAAAACCGAATAAAGTGAAGTAAATAATAAAGGTTTTGTGTGTCTTTGTATAATACTAGTTTGAACTTAGATTACATTACACAATTTTACTTGCCTTATTTCCTAAAATCAAATTGCATTAAGTCCCTCAGTATGATGATTTTCAATTTGTGGAAAAAGATGAAAGCCCTAAAAAATAGTATTAGCATCTTTCCTGACAGTTATATCATATGACTATTTTTTTTCAAAAAACATTATCTAAGCACATATGGGTAATTCTTTGAACATTGTAAACAATGTTTAAGAAATGGTGTAATAATGAAAATGTCAACAGCAATAACAACATTAATAATACATCTATATTACTTCCAAAGAAATAAAAAACATTATGTAAATTATATCCACTTGTTCATCTTAACTCAGGGAAAGTGTCAGGAGTAGGTCCTGTCCCATAACAAGCTGGAAAGAATAATCATTCCTTTGGCACCTCCCCTGCTCATAAAAGATCTCCATTATTTTGCTGCTTCAAAATCGGCAAAATCCCTACTTATGTTTAGGAAATGAGTTTCGTCCATTGAGGCACTGGAATTGACTCTCGTGCAGTCAGTATTTCTGCCTCCGGTATGCCTTCCTTTTAAAAATATAAAGTAATTTAAGCATATAAATATGTGGAAAAAATTTAAAAAGCATAAACATTTGTAAACTTAAAAGTGTAGTCTTAAAACCTACATATTAATTGACAGATGAATGGACAAAGAAAATGTGATACACACACACACCCTAAAAAAGAAGGAATTCCTGCCATTTGCGAGGACTTGGCTGGACCTTGAGGGCGTTATGCTAAGTGAGATAAGTCAGGAAAAGAAAGACAAGTACTGTATGACCTCATATATAAGGAGTCTAAAAGCAGCCAAACTCATAGAAACAGAGTAAGATGCTGGTTGCCAGGAGCTGGGGTTAGGGGAAGTGGGGAGTTCAGCGCTCATAATGTAAGCAAGTGTCCTTTTCATGGTGTATTTGGGGCCATTTTTCACATTTTTGTGCTTTTTGATGATTTTTTTCTTTAAAATGGCCCCCGAGTGTAGTGCTGAAGTGCTGTCTAGTGTTCCTAAGTACAAAAAGGCTCTGACGTATCTTATGGAGAAAATATGTGTTAAGTGAGCTTTGTTCAGGCATGAGCTATGGTGTGGTTAGCTGTGAATGTAGTGTTAATAAATCAACAATATATTAAATAAGGTGTCTTTAAACAGAAACATCATAAAACAAGTTTATGTGTTGAGTGGTTTATGAAAATGTGACCTGAGGTTCACAGAAACCTAACACCATATTTCCCCAAGGAGCAAAGGTTCAATATTTGCTAATTCAATGTTTCTGGTAACTTTATAGAAACTAACTACCAAGAATAATGAGAATCAACTGTAGGTGTGTGTGTGTGTGTTAGGAGTGGAGGGATTGTGCATATGTATATAATTCCAGAAAACAGTCTGAAAAACTTTCTAGTTTATTTCAAAGAGCCAGCAGACCTGGAAAAAGGCAACATGAAACCTGACAAAGCTAAAACTAAAATGAGCCTTACCAATCTTATTTATGCTTATTCTGATAGATTGGATTGGATAATTATTCCCAGTTATTTATGTCCCTCTTCCCTGTGAGAAGATCATATATCACTGATCCTTTCATGGGACATGCAGTATATCCCTGTGGGAGAAATATGAGTCCTCAATTTATTCATATTAACTTGGCTGTGTAACTGTTTTATCAATGAAATATGAGTGAGCATGATTCTCGACAACAGTTCCCTGCAAAAAGTTTAGAGCTATTGCTGAATTTTACCAGCTCTTTTGTCCTTTTCCCTCTAATAATCTAAAATACAAGGGCTGCTCTCTCAGCTTGTATCACAGGATGGTGGAGACATTGGAGTGGAGCCATAGAACTGCAGTAAACATGTGATTTGGGGGGAAATGAGAAAAAAACATTCTTTGTTGTGTATGCCACAGACATATTGGAGTGGTTTGTTACCTCAGCTTCAATTAGCAAAAACCAATGAAAAAAAGATGGATGTAAAGATCTTCTAAAAATACCAATAACTCTAATAAAATATTTATTTAAAAATTCAGTTAAATGTAGAATATTTATTTAATAAATCCATTATTTTAGTAAACCATAATAAAAATGACTATTGACCATAAAGATCCATCTGATAAAATCCAAAAGCCTTTCAAAATAAAAATGCTGAATAAACCCAGATTGGAATGTATATCATTAATGTGACAAAAATTTCAGTAGTGAATTTTCAGGTTTAATGTTAAAGAACAATTTGAAACTCTTAGAAGTAAACATAGGCAGGAATCTCTTGAACAGCATGAGTAATTTTTTTCTGGATACATCTAGCAAGGGAAACAAAAACAAAATAAGTGAGTGGGACTACATCAAACTAAAAAGCTTCTGCACCATGAAGGAAACCATCACTAAAATGAAATGGCAACCTATGAATGGGAGAAGATATTTGCAAATGATATATCTGATAAGGGATTTATACCCAAAATATATAAAGAACTCACACAACTCAACACCATAAAAACAAATAACCTAATTTAAAAATGGGTGGAGGACCTGAATAGACATTTTTCCAAAGAAGACATACAGGTGGCCAACAGCCACTTGAAAAGATGCTCATCATCACTAATCATCAGAGAAATGCAAATCAAAACCACAAGGAGATATTATTTAACAGTAGTCAGAAGGGTTGGTATCAAAGAGACAGGAAATAACAAGTGTTGGTGAGGATGTGGAGGAAAGATAGCCCTCTATCCTGTTGGTGGGAATGTAAATAGGTGCAGCTACTGTAGAAAGCAGTATGGAAGTTCCTCAAAAAACAAAGTATAGAAATAATATACAACCCACCAATTCCACTTCTGGGAATTTACCTAAATGAAACAAAGCCACTGATTTGAAAAGATACATGCACTCCTATGTTTATTGCTTCATTATTTACAATAGCCAATGAAGATGTGGAAGCAACCAAAGTGTCCATCGATAGATGAATGGATAAAGAGGATGCGGTATGTATACACAATGGAGTATTATTCAGCCATAAAAAAGAAAGAAATCCTGCTATTTGCAACAACATGGATGGACTTAGAAGGTATCATGTTAAGTGAAATAAGCCAGGTGGAGAAAGACAAATACCATATGTGGATAAAGTGGGGTTCCTATGGCCAGGATCCTCACTGAATTTAAATGTAACTGGCCTGTTGCTATGCTACCGCTTCCACACCTTTAGGCAATAAGCCATTAGTGTGTTAATATAAAGAGCCCTGCCCAGTGCTCGGCCAGAGACTGGGTGGCAGGGCTGCAAGGCTGGAGGAGGGTGGAGCAGAGGCTGGAGCGGTGGCAGCGCCGAGGACAGAGGCCCGGAGGATGGCTGTGTGGGATGGCTGTGCAGAGAGGCCCAGATGACATCTGTGCAGGACGGCTGTGCAGAGAATCCCAGAGGATGGCTGTGTGGGGCAGCTGTGCAAAGGGGCCCAGAGGTAGAGACTGGCTTGCTGCATCCGAAGCAGCAGTGATAACACAGACTCGCTCTGAGTGAACGGGATTTTAGTGACTGACCTGCCACCTGGAAATAAAGTTGGGTATAACCTTTTCACCCCAAGAACCCTTTGCTGTAAATTTCTTTGGTCACAGTGAATCTATAGCAAACTTGCCTGGCGCTGAAACTCATTTGCAAGACACCATACGATTTCACTTATATGTGGAATCTAAAAACAAAACAAAACAGTATCAAACAAAACAGAAATAGACTCATAGACACAGAGAAAAGACTGGTGGTTACTACAGGGAAGGGGTTGAGGTGGGTGAGTGAAATGGATGAAAGGGATAAAGAGGTACAAAATCTCAATTGTAGTATTAATTAGTCACAGGGATGAAAGTACAGCATAGGCAATATATCAATAATACTGTAATATCTATGTTGACAGAAAGTAACTACACTTATTGTGGTGAGCATTTAATAATAACTGTCAAATACTTGGGACCAATATTGTGTATCAACTATACTTCAAGAAAAAAAAAAGAATGCCTGTTCTCAATGCTGTTTTCAACATTGTCCTGGAAATTCTAGCCAATTCCTTAAGGCAAAAGAGGTAATAATAGTTTTAACTTTTGAAAAGTGGAGACCAAATTATGTAACACATTTAGGGACCTGGCTGGAGTATAACTGGAATGAACAATAATAAAAATGTAATAATCATGGTCATAAGATAGCTAATGAACCTATAGAAATCAGTGTCATTCATATGAGACAACAACATATTAGTTCATATAATGAAACAAAAGCTACCAATTACAATACTAGCAAAAACATAAATGATATAGGTTGAAACACATATGGATACATTTTGAGAAAATTATATATGTGTGTATTGTATATGTGTACATTTTAAAAATTGTGACTAAAATATTTTAAAATCTGAAGCAGTATTATAATCCAATTTAGAAATTAACTACTATGGATGTACAAATGTAGTATTTTAACAAACAAACCTCTTCTGTCTAAAGAATAAATTATTTTTATATTGAGCTATGGTTCTGCTTAATTCATCCTTCTTGTGCAAATCAACACCTCTATTTTTAGAACTGCAATTGCTCTTACTTCTACAGCTACTTAATCATGGCATAGTTGCATCCTTACAAATAAGGCTTTCTGCTGGGCTAAGGACAAGAGCTAACCTTAAACAACCATCCTGTGCAAGAGGGTGTATATAGTCTCATTTAATCCTTATCATATCCCAGTAAAGTAAGCAACACTGTCCCCATTTAACATTCACATAATATATGTCTACACTGTGTTTCTGGTCATGATGTATACTCCATCTAAACAGATAATTAGTAAACTACTAGTCAGGAGTGTCTGGTTTCTAAACTGGCCTACATCTACCATCATTGCCCTGCTATTTTCAATTTCTGTGGCCTTCTTCTGGATCCCATACTTAAAAAAAAAAGTTTATGTTATTCAAACTGATGAACTCCTTGTATCAGAAATAAAGTATAATTGGCAAAAATTTACAGTCTCTTGCATAGGCTCAAATTTAGAGTATTAATGTATATAATGTATACAGTAGTGAAGACTGGACCCACCCAAGTCTTGCTGCATAGCCCCATTTGTTACCCTATGGAGTCTTAATAGAGAACCTAAGAAAGTTGTGTTTCCTCTGATAGGTTAGCACTCTGAAAATTGCCTACTACAGTTGCCTGTTAATAGATTAGATTATTCTTTTCTCTGCTTTGGCTTTTAACTAATGATAAAAACTTCCAGGCTGAGACCTACCTCAAAAACTTGTCTTCCACTTCCCCACCTCGATACTCTTATGTGAATTCCTATGTCATAGTGGTCTATGCCCCATTAAGAATGTACCACTGGGGGACTGTGATGTTTTCTCATGGTGAGTCATCCTCTGCCTTTGCTTTATTTAAGTATGTAAATATCTGTCCATATCATTAGACCATGCGTTTCTCAAATGTAAGGGTCATATCCTGTTTATCTCTGTGTCCTCAGGACTTGACGTGATGACACAGAGCAGATGCCAAGTTGGTTGAGAGAATCAATGTAAAGGAAAAGGCCAGTAACCTGGAGGAAAGAACCTGAGTTCCCAAACCCACTACCAAATTCTATAACTTAAGAGTAAGTCCATTGTAGGCTGTATGCTCCATTCCCTCAACTAGGGAAAGGAGGGAGGTCATGCTACTAGATAGTACCAATATCCTTTTCTTTTAAAAATCTCCTACAATAGTGGGCTCTGCAGGTGTTCAGTGAACACTTCTCGATAGGTACATTATTATTACCTTGGCCTTCATAATTTTCCTGGTTAGGCAAAACCACTGCCTAGAAATGATCCTTGATTGGCATCATATTTGCAATGTCACCCATGAGCAGAATGTCATCCACAAGCAGAATGGGGTACTATTTTTGGACTTCTTGTGTGTGTGTGTTTGTGTGTGAATGGATATGTATTAGCAGAACTCTTTTATTTTTAGTTGCCCTTATGTACTTCAGCATTTTGCTTTGAGAAATGTCATCCCAGAAATATTTTCTTTTGGAAAAAAATTAATTATAACAAGGCCTTTAATTTTTAAGATACCTGAGGAGCAGAAATAATATATTTAGCTTTTGTGTGATATAGAGGCAATGAGTGAGCCATATGAATAGAACTCACTTCCTACATGCAAGAGAATGGAACTGCAACTGGTACAAATCGAGATGTGAGTTAAATTGGAGAGTTCCATGTTATAGAAAATACAGAAGCAATTTCAACCATAACTAGCAGGCTAAAGCACAGGCTATCTGCCAGATTCTCTTTTTTTCTTATTTCTTAATTTTTATTTGGACGAAATAAACCCAAAAATGTTCACCCATTTCTCTCAACCCCACTCCCTATTTCTTGCTACCACCAAACTGTTCTCTGTATCTAAGAGCCTGGCTTTTTTTTTTTTGAAGATTCCACATATAAAAGAGATCATATGGTATTTGTTTTTCTCTTTGTGACTTATGTCACTTAGCACAATGCCCCTTAGCATATGCTTCAATGCTGTCATGAATGGCATGATTCCATTCTTTTTTGTGGCTAAATAATATTCCATTGTATATATGCTACAATTTCTTTATGCATTCATCCATTGATGGATACTTAGGTTGATTTATTTTCTGACTTCTTGAAATGACAACTTCTGTTTAAATTCTTTAGTTGATAGAGACAAGGAGAGTAAACCAATATGTTTTCATAATGTATATATGTAGCCATGGCAGATGTAAAATTGAGTTCAGAAATCCTAAAAGAGCTTACAGAGAATTGCATGTGATGCACTAGTATTAAAAGGGAACTTCATATAAAAGATCTAGTTAAGAATAATAATTGCTCCCATTTCTTATTCTGCCTGTATGATGTTCACATAACATTCTTATCATCAATTACAAACTCACTAGAGGTAACAGAATTGCCCAATTAGCCAAAAGTATCTGCACCAAACAATAGATATTCCAAATAAGCTACCCTAAGAAGGTCATTTTCCCTGTCTAATTTTTTGAACATTATACTTAAAATATTGAAATGTAACATGCTTCTGTTTCATGGTTATGGGTACTTTAGTGAAAAGGGGTCAACAACTCTTTTCAATTGTACCCATGACTATTTTGACAGAATATCATGGAGAAAACACCTTGCCTGATGAAGTAGACACTCTTCTCTGGAGACCTTCCTACATCGTTTGTAGTTTTATAAGGTTTAATTACACTTTCCGGCCAAGCCTTACTGTATTAAACTTAGTGTCAGATATTTTTCTATAATTAACTCTATATTTTTAGGATTTATAGATTCAGCTTTAGATGCAGATTGGGAATTTTTAACTCAGTATATCTCGGTATGTTTATTGCAACTTAAAATGTAGATGCTTTTATTACATATTAAAAGTGGCAAAGAATTGAAAAGAGTGATTTACAAGTCCTTGTGAGAGAGCAGTGAGCAGAATTTGTTTTTGTGGATGATAGAAAGGTGATTAAAACCTTAGAATTGTTTTACTATCCACAGTCCTTGTCAGACTTGTCAATTGTATACTTGTCAGAGTATATAATTCCGTATTGGCTATTCCTGTCCTTTTCTCCCACTGCTATACCCTATGCTTGATCTTACCATACCACACAGCATAGTGCTATCAATATCAGTCAGCTAATGCTGCAATCATTCTGCATAACAAATCACTCCAAACTCAGTGGCTTAAAATAATAAGCATATTGATCGCACTCACTTGTTTTTGTATCAACTGTGATTCAACTAACCTCGACTAGACTCGCTGGACTGTGCTTCAAGCTGCAAGTGGGCTGAGCTTAGTTGCAAATAAGAGGTGAGGTTAAGGTCTGCTCCAGTTGACTTTTAACCTCTGTGAATAATAAGACAGGTCTGATCAAGTACTAACTCATAGCATCTTACTACGCTGATGGGCAGTGACTGCCATGGGGTGTGTAGGGGAGACTTGATAATATGGGTGACGGTTATAACCACAATGTTGCTCATGTGAAACCTCCATAAGATTGTATATCAATGATACCTTAAAAAAAATAAGAACAGTCTGAGATTTTATCCTACTTATAAGCTAGCAAGTTACTTTTCACAGTTCCATAGATGCTGGCAGAAAACTGGAGGCTTCTTAGTCTGTGACAGGACTTTATTATTACTGCTATTATTATTTTATTGCATTTTAAATTGTTCATAGCACAGCAGACAGCATAAGATTCATATTTTCCTCAGTTTCCCTTGCCCCCTAAACTCCACAGGGGTGATGTGGAAGCAGACCCAGTTGGATGTTGTGCACCTGGTATGTCTGTGTCACAGGTGAGGAACTCTGAGTTCAGAAAACTGATATTTTAAAAGGAGGCTTCTCAAAAACCTGTCCAGCCATTGCCCCGAAGGAGACATATTATCTTCATTGTTTTGGTGAGGAAGCTTCCCTCTGCCTCACCGGGAGATACAATCTCTAACTTCTGAAGCTGTTTGCTCTACAAACACCTAGGCAAAGATATTCCAGAACAAAACTGTTAATGCCTTTTGCTCACAAGATATGCAGAAATGCAGAAGATCCATGCAAAATTACTTCCAAATGTCCTCCTTGGACTAGTGGCTACTCAGAATAAGTTCTCATGTTGAATAGCATGAACATATCTGCTAACATTTCACTGGGTAAAGTAAGTCATACCACTAAGCCCAAAGTCAATGTGGCAGGGAAGTATATATATAGCCCCTGTGTACAATATATACAATAATATATACAAATAGTATCTTTCACACATATATGAAAGAGAGAGAATGAATATTTGCTGAATAGTAAACCAGTCCATAGCTCATAGAATATTGAAATTACTTAACTTCTTCAATCTTACGCTAATTGTGGGTAAAGACTATGTTTTACTGGCTGCTGCATTTTCCATGCACTGCCAAATTATTTCAGTAGATAATCAGTTTGTTTTTGTTTGTTGCTGAGAGAATAAATGTGCATATTGGAATATTTGATATAATTAATGTAGCTTTAGAGGTTATCTAGCTATCTAGCTATCATCTTTCAGTATTACAAATAATAAAAATAATGCAATACAAAAAAATATATAAATTATATATATAACGAAATTACTACTCCAATTGCTGGATGGTACCAAAAAGACATTACAAGAATGTAGTCCCTGGAGTTAGACTGTCAGTGTTTTTATCTCAAGGCTGCCACTCACATGAGGCAGGTTACTCAGCCTTTATGTATCTCAATTCCTTTATCAGTAAAAGGGGACAAAATATAGTATTGATCTCATAGAGTAGTTATGAGCATCAATTGAGTTAATACATGAGAAGCACGTAGAACAGGTCTGATACATATCAAGTGCAATGAGTGTTGGGTATTATGATTATGAGGCATCTAGTTAGGAAACTTACATGTATTACATATAGTCTCTGTGTACAATATATACAATAATATAGTTTAATAATAGTTTTTGAGATTGGTATTATATATATAATTGGTATTATATACATCTATTATAAATATATAACATGTATTTGAGGTAAGTATATGTTATCAACTAATAACTTACATATTTAGTAATTAACTAAAACTTGTCTCTTTCCACTACCAAGAAACTATTATTTTATCTAAGCTAGAACTATCAGATCTGTCCTACACAGATGTTCTAGAGTGAATTTTGAATATTTATAAATGGTAGCTAAATAAGATTTCAACATTTGTACTTCTACCTCAAAATCTTAAAATATTCTCAGCAACTTATGGGATTCTTTGACCACTAAAGAAAGAAAATGCCAGTGATGATAATGATACTAATAATCCTAACAATAATAGTGTAATTTTTAAAATCACCAAAAACAACCTCAATGATTTTGCAATTTTAATGTCCTTTTTGGATTAGTGAATATACATATGTACTCATTAAATACACTATTTTCATGATATACAGAGAGATTTTTCTCTATATAATTTAGGTTTCCTTTTACAGTTTTCCAAACACTTTAAAATAGATTCTAATTTTGGTAATAAGGTAATGATCAAAAAATACTTATTTTTTTCAGGACATTGGACCCACTGCAGTGCTGGCTTTCCAAATGGCTGTGCAGGCATCTTCCTTGTTAGTGGGAATGCCTGTCAAAATTCCAAAATAAAAGCTGTTGAGTATAGACTACTATTGAATGACCTTTAGTTCTCTCAGATAGGCCATGTTGTTTAGTTCCTAGTCACCATGTAATAAGGTCATAACTCTCCCTCTAAGATCCCTGTGCTATTTCTGTTAACCTTAATAAAGCCTGACTTCCCACTACACTTCTTTTGTGCATCTTTTGCAATGTTAATCTGCATTTTTTAGGGCCAGTTATGTATGTATCTCTCCTTCAGTTAATCAGTTAGTGCCTAAGATGGTGAACCTCTAGCCAGTCAATTAAGAAATTCATCTTTTTTTTCATTTCCTGCTTGAGTCAAATCATGGAGGTGGGAGTGTTTAGGAGTCTATGCATACTTGAGCAGAGCATGTGCTCTGGCTCAGCCTGGGGGATAAAGAAAGTTTTGATAATGTGCTGCCCTCTGGTAATTAATGCTTTCTACATCGGTGCTGAAACAGAGTCAGATTTCCTATGTAATCTCCTTAGAACATGCCCATGTATTTATCACCTTGTATTTTTTTGGTCAGCTAAGGTGAGGTTGCCATCTGGGCAGATGTACAAGAAAACTGACAAAACTATGGAAGCTATTTTAAAACAATGTCAATTTTTATTTTTTAAATTATTTTAAAGTTACATATATATAATATATATAATCACTCATATATCATTCATAATATCACCATCCAGAAATAAACAGTTAGCATTTCAGAGTTTATTCTTCTAGACTTCTGTGTGTTTATATGCAAATAGTTAGGCACATATATATGGCTATAAATATATATTGCAAATGCATAGATGTGGATAGAGATCAATATAGATTCTGTTTTAAAAATGGCATAATATATATGCATCTATTGAATACCTACATTTTACATATAATAATATGCCATGGAATTCTTTCTATGACATCATCTTTTGAAATGGCTGCTTAGTGTTCTCTTGTATGAATACAGCACAATTTAATCAATTCACTTATAAATCTAACTGCTATGAGAACCAAACCTCCACATTTCAGTGATTTAACTAAATAAAACGTTATGTGTTGCTTATGTTTCGGGCTAATGGAAGACTTTTTACTTGGTGGCCCAGGCCCCTGCTCTCTTGTGACCTGCTCTCCTTTAGGGCCTTTCAGTCCGCTGCATTCAGCTAGAGGTCGGAAAAGAGCGTGAGTGATCTCCCTTTGGAGATTTTTATTGAATGGGCCTATAAATAGCATTCATCACTACTTTTTATAGCTAAAACCTATTCACAATGGAAATGAGAGATCAAATGTGTGATAAGCAGCTAGTTATGTCTACCAAAAAGCTATTTATATTTTTTCACTAAATTAAGTACCACCAGGAAAAATAAACCTAAAATCTACTGTTATTTTACATTGCCTTTTTACTTATAACATACTTTGCTTAATTTATTGCTATTTTGTAAATTTTGACCATTATGTCTCCATTATACTTTTTATCAAAAACAATCCCATTTGATTTTTTTTACTTAAATTTAGCTTTTTCTGGTACTAATTTAATCACATTCCCATATATTTTGCAAATTTACTTTTTTTAATTCAAGTATCGTTTCTATACAATATTATATTAATTTTAGGTGTAGAACATACTGATTTGACAATTATAAACATTACAAAATCCTCACCATAAGTGTAGTTACCATCTTTCACCATACAAAGTTATTACAATACTACTGACAATATTCCCTATGCTGTACTTTTTAACCCCATTACTTATTTATTTTATAATTGGAAGTTTGTACCTCCTAATCACCTTCACCTATTTCACCCATCCCCTACCCATGGCAACCACATTTGTTCTCTGTATTTATGAGTCTATATTTGTTTTGTGCATCTGCTTTATTTTTTCGATTCCACATATAAGTGAAATCATACGGTATTTGTCTTTTTCTTTCTGACTTATTTCACTTCAGATGATATTCTCTAGGTCCACCTATGCTGTCGCAAATGGCAAGCTATCCTTCTTTTTAATGGGTGAGTAATATTCCATTGTATATATATGTACCAGTTTTCTTTATCCATTCATCTGTTGATGGACTCTTAGGTTGCTTCCATATCTTGACTATTGTAAATAATGCTGCAATAAACATAGGGGTGCATGTGTATATCTTTTTGAATGAGTGTTTTTGTTCTCTTTGGGTAAATACCTAGAAGTGGAATTACTGGCTTGTATGGTATTTCTATTTTTAATTTTTTGAGGAATCCATACTGTTTTCCATAGTGGCTATGCCACTTCACATTCCCACCAACAGTGCCTGAGGGTTCCCTTTTCTCTACAGCCTCACCAACACTTGTTTTTTCTTGCCTGTTCAATACTAGTCATTCTGAATGCTGTTAGGTGATATCTCATTGTGGTTTTGATTTGCATTACCCTAGTGATTAGTGATGCTGAGCATCTTATCAGATGTCTGTTGGAAAAATGTCTTCTTTGGAAAACTATCTTTTCAGGTCTTTTGCCCATTTTTTAATAAGACTATTTTTTTTGTGTGTGTTGAATTGTCTGAGTTCTTTATATATTTGGTATATTAACCCCTTGTCAGATACATCATTTGCAAATATATTCTCACATTTAGTAGGTTGCCTTTTTGTTTTAGTGATGGTTTCCTTTGCTATGAAGAAGGTTTTTTGTTTGATGTAATCCCACTTGTTTATTTTTGCTTTTGTTTCTCTTGCCTGAGAAGAAATATTCAGAAAAAAATTGCTAATACAGACATCTAAAAGTTTACTTCCTATTTTCCTTTAGAAGTTTTCCTTTAGAAGTTTTATAGTTTCAGGTCTTACATTTAGGCCTTTAATCCACTTCAAGCTCATTTTTGTGCATGGTATAGGACAATGATCCCATATTATTCTGCTGTATGTTGCTGTCCAGTTTTCCCAACACCATTTATTGAAGAGACTATCTTTTTTCCATTGTACATTTTTGCTTCCTTTGCTGTAGATTAATTGATCGTATAAGTGTGGGTTTGTTTCTGGCCTCTATTCTGTCCCACTGATCTATATGCTGGTATCATACTGATTTGAATAGCTTTGCAGTTCAATTTACTTTAAAAATTTTCAGTTATAGTAAATCTATTTATGATAACTCAAACAATAAAGTTATATATATTATAAATCAGTTGTCTCACATCTTGATTCTTTGTCAGTCATGTACCAAAGATAGTCAATATTCATAATTAACTCTATTTCTTAGTATAATATTTCTATTATATTAAGAATATAAATGTATAAAAGATATCCATTACATATTTGTAATAGTGAAAATGGAAAACAATGGTACAATATTGTAGGAATGTTAAATACATTAAATATATTGGCTATAAAAAGAATACAAATGTGTAACATTTTTTGTTTCTTTATTAAAGTATGATATTATACTCTGCTTGGTAGTCTATAAATTTCTTAATAATAAAATGAACAACATCTCTGCCTAAAATTAGTAGGTCTAATTCATTTTCTAAATAATGACAACCAAGAATTTATTATATTTTTTGCCTTCTCATATCATCAAAAACATTTTGGAGAAGGTACCTACTAAGTAGCGTAAAATGTTATCTTTTTGTTTTTGTTTCCTTGCTTATTTGGAAGAGGAAGTAATTTGATTTAATTTCCCTCTCCTGTTGATGTCCTTTGGCGGTTTCATTTTTGTTGCTGATTTATGTGTATTTCTTATATATTCTGGATTTTATTTTGTACTTTATATGTTTTAGACATATCTCTTTTGAAGTGTCACACGTCCTTAATGTTGTAGGTTTTTGGTCATACTTTGTGCATTTTGATGCAGTTGAATTTACAAAAGTTGTCTTTTTGGTTTTTGCTTTTTCATTCTTCTGAACGTTTTTGATGTTAATATAGTTACATTTATAGTTAACTTTTATGAATTGTGATTATTTTATTCTTAATAAAGAAATCCTTTCTTAATGCTAGTCATTACATTGAGTTTTTAATAATAACTTTGATTTTTTTCACATTTAGTTCATTAATCTATTTGAAATTTATAGAAAGCCAATTGTCCTAGTGCAATTGATTGAATAGCTCATTCTTCTCCCTTGATGTATTTTCCAATACATAGCAAGTTCCCAGACATGCTTGGGACACTTTCTGAATATCTTATTGTGATTCACTGATTTATTTGTTCTCTTTGCAATAGTGCCTGTTTTGATTAATATTTGATATTTAGTAAAGTAATGTCTGACACTGTGTCTTCCTTCTTTAGAATTTTCTTGTCTCTCTTGTAGTCCTCCACTTTCCATATTAATTTTTGAATCAATTTTATTGCTCTACAAAAACAATGTTAGGATTTTTATTAGAATCATATTGAGTTTATAAATTAATATTAAGGAGACTTGACACTTGAAAATATGGTGTCCTTCCCTGGTTCTCTAACCCTGATATACTTCTATTTGATGTGGCTTTGTTTTTCCTCTGGAATTTAAGGAAAGGTGGAATAGGAAGACAATTTTTTTGTCTTGAAATGAGACTTCTAAAAATATAGACCCCTCTGTCCTTCAATCACATGGATTTTTGTCACATGATAGTATATTCTAAAAAAACATTGTTTGTGGGCTTAAATTTGAATCATGAACAACTATGTTCCAGTATACAGTTGGCCTCAGTGAAGTCTGATGCCACACACATAGCTTGAATGCTCTAAATATGCACTTACAACTCATGCCCGTCTAAACCATATCCTAGAATCCTGCCATTTTGAAAGAGAGACCTCATACCTGAGATTCCACAACTCCTCCTTTTGGGGCAAATTACTGTAGTTTCAGAACTTCCTTTTCATATGGCAAATACACTTTCAGGGTATAATTTTTCAGGATGATTAGTCATTGATACTTTTTTATTTCTTTTTTTTTTTTCATTGGTGCTCTTTTAAAGTCATTGTTTCAACAATCCCAGGATACCAGACAAATGAAGAAAAGAGACAACATGGCAGGTCTTATTTCAGAAAGAGGAAGAATGGTTATGAAGTTTCTACTTTTTTAAGACTGTCTTGGATGGGGTAAATGTGGGATGGAAGGAGGGGCTACACAATTTGGAGGAACAGCAGGACATGGAGTTCATTGTTGGGGTGAGGGGTGGACGTATAACTAACGTGCACAGAGCAATTTGGAAGGAAAGACTAAATAGTGGCAAAAGCAAGCTCAGCCCCTTTTCACATTTTTGTGTGAATTCTATCCTAGCCTGCCACAGCAGATAAAGCTCTGGCAGCTGGGTGATGCCCATGCATCTGGGCACCTGTGCTTTGGTAAGCACAGTGAGGTGAGGGACGTGGGAGATATCAGTTGCAAGCTCGGGTGGAAAGAAGGTGGAAGACATGTTCCCAGCCCACTCTTTTCACCTGGAACTGTAGGACCATGACTTTCTGCATCTATTAAAAGCTTACATAAACTTAGTATTGAAACTCAGGAAGTATTTAAAATTACGAATGTGGCATTTAAGTAGGTGGAACACCAAACCACAACATGAATTTGAACATGACACTGACCTTAACATTTTTCTTCTTGAAAAAACATGTGCTGGGAATTTTAATCTACACATATCATCAAAACTGATTTCTAATGTTCACACAAAATCCATTTCTGACTTAGGTGAGCATGGAGAAAACAGAACAGTTATTTTGTTCTTTCAATAAATGACTGAAGTTTATCCCCCTAATGTTGGCTCACAGTGAAATGTGCTGGATTTCCTTGGGCAGAATCAATGACTGGGAGAGAGAGGGACTGCAGGTCTGGGCAACAGGTCCTCAACTTTATAACAGCAATGTCCCATCAGAGGCAGGACGACCTGTCTCTGAAACTGTGCATCTATAACGTGGCATCATGCAACATCCCAACAGTTCTATCCTTTAATTCCTTCTGCGGGTTTATCTTTCATAAGCACTTAATGATATTGCAAAAATGTGTTTTATAAAATATAATAAAGTTATTGTAAAATACACATAAATTTTGAAACCTGTTTAAAATTATTATTTCCAAAAGAGGCAAGTGGAGGACACAGCTCCACTAGAAAGGTTTAATTTAAAGGCTTCTATTGGGCACCCATAAAGAAACTGTCTTTCCCTAGCCCACAGGCACGTGTCTTCCTCTCAGTTTGCACTGTCAGCTTAGGTCTGGGAGGGATGAAAGCCCCCAGGAATGCTAATGAAACAAGAACACCAGTAACTCGGTGCTGTGGGTCTCCTGCAGAGCTCTTGTTTCTGCTACTGCCCAGGCAGGGGCCTGGCACACCTCTCTCTTTCTTTTCAATCCCTCACAGTGCTTTTTGGGAAAGGAGGAAAACTTGATGCTGCCTGTCTGACTGTAAGATCCAGCCAGGAATGTATGTGATGTGTGGAAAACCAAGAGGGAAGCACTGCAGGGCCACAAATGCAGACAAACTTCCCAAGGGTCGTTGTTCTAGCTGCATAGATCTAACTGACTGAGCATCAGCCATTCTGCTATGTCCCCGATGTCACACCATGTGAAGTCTTCATCTTCCAGGGTACTTTCACATGGCTTTGGAGACATGCATTAATTCAGATGAGTTGAACATTAAACTATGAGAATATGCCACAAACAGGGACCATCGTTTAGCGTGCCCAGGCACTATGGCAGGCACTGAACATGCTGCAGATAATTTCCCCTGCACACAGTACTGGGAGGAGGGCATTTATGATGCCACTCCCCTATGACAGATGTGCAAACCCAAGGTCACAGATGTTATAAAGCTTCCCAAGGTCACACAGCTGGAGAGTTAGGGGCTGGAATTTGAACCCAAGGGATACACTTCAGAGACTGCTCTTAACCTCACATATATGGTCTCCCAGTGTACAATGACCATGTGTGTTCATCTTACAGTCATAGAGCCTGTCAGGTTTCTAATACAGGGTGAAATGAGGTATTTAGGGAGTGAATTCATTCTCTTTCTTTCAACAGAAATTTATTATGGTTACTCTGTGTGGCACTGCTCTGGGCACAGGAGATACAACCATAAAGAAGAAGAAAAAGACTCTGCAGCCTTAGAGATTACATTCTTGTGGATGGATGAAACAGAAGGACTCCTGAGTTCACTGGGTGTGTTTGCTGGCACATTAGTGAATTGTTTTCATGAATCAATGAGTGATTTGGATGTTGCAAAGTTAGGCTGCAAGCCTCAGTGCTTAAATCATTAGTTTTCATCATCATTGCGACAAGAACTGTGCCTTGTTCATAAGCACATGCCCCTAAACCAACACAGGGCCTTGATAGATAGCCTCTGGCAGCTGCTCAAAAATTATTTGTTGAATGACAGATTGCTATGCACTTAAAGAAATTATATGTTATTTTCTGTTTCTAAACAGAAGAGGGCAATTTGTTCTTGGGATTAATATAAACTAAGTCTGATTCTTAATTACAGGCCATTTGTATTTTTAGTATTTTAAAGCCAGTCTTGATTAGAAATGTGAAATTTCAAAGCAGTGCAATGTTTGAAGAAATGCTGGATTAATGGAGGTGTTCATATACTTTTTATTAACTAAAAATACTGTGGATTTATTTTTTTCAGTGAAGCCTTCATATCCTGCTTTGGTGTTTTCTTTTTTTTTTCTCTTAGCTTTGGTTGTACCAGTTTTAAGTGGAGGCTCTGTGATCCCAATCTCATTATGCATTTCTCTGGAATACTTATTCATTGACAGTTTTTTTTTTTTACTATATTGAGTACTAAACACTCCCAGCAGGGGGAAAATTTTTTTCCATTGTTTCTTTCCATTTCAGATTTTACATGTTTTGAAAGGTAACACTGTACTGTTATATGTTGTCATTCAATAAAAAAAGACTATAGTTAAACAGTTGACAAACTGCATGCCAGCCAATGTCAGTGGTGGACATAGTGTCAGAACTGTTGTCAAAGAAGGCTGGTAAGGAAGACACATGTTCAGAGACAGGCAGGCTTGCTCCACGTTCTCCTCCTGGCAGGGGTCAGCAGGTGGGCACTAAGGTGAACAGGAGAACACAGCCTCAGCTTTTAGGGAGCTAGACTTTTAGAGCTGGAAGAAACCCGGAGGTGGGTATTCCTCGCCAAGGAAGTTGACCACTGTTCCTTGCCTTCTTATAAATGTGCAAATTGGGGCAAAGGCAGGACTAGAATCCAGACAGGCTGAAGCTAGTTGGTTCTTTCAGCAAATTAATTCCTTCTTCACATTATGCAAGAGCTGACCTGGGTGTAAGCCGAGGACCAATCACAGGTGTCCTACAGGAGCCCACTGTCCAGGTAAGAGGGACTACTTCCTCTGGGTTGAGGACATCTCAGAGCAAGTATTTCAGAGGGCTGTCAAGGGATGACTGGGCAGCGACCAATCACCTGGGACAGGTGAGGATGGAGGTCTGGCGAGAAGGTTCTGTTGGGGCATGACAGGAAGGATCCTGAAAATTAGATCTGGAAAGCTCTGGAATCTAAATTTTGTTTAGACTCATCACCAAAAAAATAAAGACAACTTGTTTTACTCAGAAATAAAGGAATGTTACCATTTTAATCAATGTGACCAGGAAAATGCTGAGGAAAAATAAAACAAAGATGCCCTCATAGAGTCACAGCTGCAGAGTCTTTCAGATCCCATGGAACAGAATGCCCAGGAAGATAAAATATCTTCTATGAATAAGACACAGGGAAATTTACCAAAAAATTTCTTACTTTCAGGGCATCTTATATTTCTGTCAAAATACTGACCTAAAATGATAATGGCCTGAGGCTCAGATACAAGGGTTTAAAACCCCAACAGCAAATCAGAAGCCATCCTGGCTTCTCGGGGGCTTTTTGTAATTTCTAACAGTTCATCTACCTGAGTTTACCACTCCGCCACACAATGCAATGCCTGCAGAAGTAACCAGACGGGCTCGGGTAATGTTAGACTCAAGAGTTCTCAAAGACATACTCTGCTAACCATTGACAACCTTTTAGCTTAATTATATTTCCCCTTCTCCTTTAAACTTATATTAGAAGTGATTTCAAATACCACTCACTTACTATTTAAAAGCATATAATATTTTCCAGACCATCTTATAGGCAAAGGAATTTTTCAATCTTTTCTAAAATTTAGTATAGTTAGAAAATTTATTGAACTGGATCAAGATCCCTCAATAAGTATATATTTAAACTATCTATAAAACCCGGCCTCTTAGCAAACCACAAGATTTAAATCTTAAATTCTATTTCATGAATATGAATATATCTTTGTTTAACAATATAGGCTGAATTTAAACTGGAGACTTTTCTTTCCTCACACTGAAACATTAGTAGAAAAAGGAAATCTGACAGAAAAATGAGCCCAAATGCAGTGATGTCAGGGGTGATTTAGGCCATAACCTTCCGATCTTCCGGAGGTTCAACACAAGCACTGATGAAGGGGAGTCGGTGAAAGGCATGGGAGAGGCTCTGGGGTAAGCATGGAGAAATTTCTCCCCTCTTCCAAGTCCATGTTCTTACGTCCATCCCTATGGGAATCACCTTTTTACAAAAGTCCTCTTAAAATTCAGTGTTTCTTTTTACTTTACCCCAAAATGAAGCATCTATTGTTCCTCAGCATAACCCATGGTACAAATAAATTATTACTATTCTAAGCCACCTAGAGTCTGGGATTGTTTTCTCCCTAGAGCACAAATTAGCCGATCCTGACTAATTCAGTCACCTTCCATGTGCAAAAGCCGTATTAATGAAACTAACGTTCAAGATAAGGGAGGCTGTATTGGAAATCTAATTGAGGCTATGGATTTCTTGAGTTGATTCCTTACAGTTTTGCCACATATTCTTTTCCCTGTCTTAAAGTACAGTAGGTTTAATTATCCCACTCACTCATTTAGCCAATCTGTTATAGGATATGGAAGGTTCTCATCTCTCTTTCTAGAACTGCCTTGTATGTCAAACAGACTCCAAGGCTCAGTGGCGACCCCAACAGGTTCTCAGCAGCCCTGGGGATGGAGTCACTGGACTCGTCCCAGGCACTCATGTCACAGAATTTCCTGACAAAACTGATGCTGACTGGCAGATTTGTTTGCAGCTGGAAAGAGGGGCCTGAGCTAGAAGCAAATGAGCTCAATGACTTTGCTTTATTGCCTGTGTGAGCAGAAAGACGTGACAGATGTCCTCATGTGCTTCAGAAGGAAAGGATTCCCGCCCTGCTGCTTTTCTCATTTGAAATTCTTTCCTCAAACGCAGCATATACTAATCAGGTACAGAAAGTTGTGTTCTTTAAGGAAATAGCAGAACCTTGTTCCAGGGGCCTTCTGGGGCCCTGGCACAGCAAGGCACATGCGTTTGTAGGCAGGACCATCGGAGCCCAAAGGCCTAAAGTGGATTTGCTCTCAACAGACACATTGATGTTTGTTTGTCAAACACTGTTCCTAAATTGCTTTCTGCTCCTGCATGGCTAGTGTTAGATTTTCACATTATTATTTCAACAGGTACATCACCTATTTTTCTCTACCTAAATTTATTCTCCTGGTGCCCCAAAATAAAGGAGAGGCTGCCTTCCTTCCAGTTTAATATTGCTGACTCCTTAAACTGCACAATGGGGGCGACTGTAGACATCAAGGTGGGAGATTCATGAAGTATGGTTTGTCCAATAGACTCTATAATAGCTGTTATTTCTGCTTGTGAGCCCCCAAAATCAATAGACTCACTATGATCAAATCATTATATGTTGTCCTAAACAACCCCTCCTTCTGCATTCTCTGGCTCGGTTAGTGAAAATGTCTTCCCTCCAGATAAATGCTGGACTTTCACCATAGCCATGTGTCTTGCCAATGGGTTTCAGCTCCAGACAAGTTCACTATGGATTCAGTAAGACTGAAAAATGACAATTCAAGAATGTTCTTGGGGTGAAAGGGTTTATACCCAACTTTATTCCCATGGTGGCAGGTCAATCACTAGAATCCTGTCCACTCAGAGTGAGTCTGAATGCAGTGAGCTGGTCTCTGCCTCTGGGCCTCTCTACCCGCGTAGCCATCTCAGTGTTTGTCTTCGACGCTGCCACCACTCCAGCCTCTGCTCTGCTCCAGCCTTGCAGCCGTGCAGCAGGTGTGGGGCCAGGCAACCGTGTCACCCAGATCACTGGGTGGAGCTCTTTATATAGAGTCAATAGCAACGTATTGTCCACACATGTGCAGTGAGCTAGCCGACCAGGGCCAAGTGAGAATCCTTTGCTTTATCTATACCACGTTTGAAGCCTTTCTTCTCCCTTGCACACACAGAGCTCCCTTCATAGAACCTCTACATTATCTCCCAGGATTGTTCCTCCTCCTTCAAAGCTCAGTCTCCCCTGCTGCACTGTGCGATTTCAAAGACAGGCTGTTACTTAGATGCCTCAGGGTCTCCAGATCCTAGACCAAGTCCTGTGGACTTGTAAGTTCCAAACAGATGGTTTGTTAAATAAAGTTTCTTAGTCCACCTGCTGCCATTAGTCACTCCTCCTCTGCATATGCAGCTAAATCATTATGTTAAAATTCATGAAGTGGAGCTCAAATCATGAAACTCTACTAGTTAAAAATACTCACTGATACTCTGTTGCTTAACAAATAGGTGAAAACTCCTCAGCCCGATACTCAAAAGCCTTCTTAATCTGCCTGAATTCCCAAATCTTGCCCAAATCACTGCTCCAGAAAACCTACAACAAAGTTCAATTCTATGACTTACTTTTCTCCTTAATCAGTGCCTCGCCCATGCTTTGCTTGTGGTATTTCCTCTGCCTGTTTCCCTCTTTTCTTCATCTTCCAGGCCCATCTTTACATATTCTACCAAAGAGTTATTGCACCGCTCCATTCCTCAGTCAGTCGGCAGGCCTCTAGGTCGTTCCTAACATGTCCCAGACAGTGTGTGGAGCAGAGACATACTGTGGATAAAGTGAAGGTTCCTGTGGCCAGGATTCTAGCCTGGCCCCAGTTGGCTAGCTCACTACACACATCTGCACAATATGTTGCTATTGACTCTGTAGAAAGAAGCCTGCCCAGTGCTCTGGGTGACAGAGTGGCATGGCTGCAAGGCTGCAGGAGAGCAGAGCAGAGGCTGGAGTGTTGGCAGTGCCAAGGACAGACTGAGACAGCTGCAGGGGCAGAGAGGCCCAGAGGTAGAGACCAGCTTGCTGTATGCAGAGTCGCTCTGAGTGGACAGGATTCTAGTGATTGACCTGCCACCGTGGGAATAAAGTTGAGCATAAACCCTTTCACCCCAAGAACGTTGTATTGTCATTCCTCGTTCTCACTGAATCCACAGTGAACTTGTCCTGGGCTGAAATTGGCAAGGCACATAACAGAAATAGAAGAGGCCATTGTGCCCCAAAGGAACTCAACGGTGGTGGCTAGACAGATGTGCAAACTCTTGGGATGCAGTGGAAGGCAAACATGTGGTCCTCTAGGAGCTCAGGGACACTCACCTGCCCCAGGCCAGAGAACAGTGCTGGGAAATGCACCTTGGGGATGCTGTGATATTG
>JAQQAC010016209.1:28003824-28022106 GCA_029783875.1 Phataginus tricuspis
TGCTCGGTTTCAAAAATTAGCTAGAAATTAGCTACAAAAATGAATAGAGTAAGACTGTTGTATATAGAAAGGGCAGGCAGCATCAAGCTTTGGGGATTCTAGGTGGGTGGCACAACTGACACAGTAGATACATTCCTCACAATTTGCCTGCCCTCTACAACTCCCAGTGAATCATGCCTCTACCTCTCATGTACATGCTACTATTTGCCCTATTTTATTGTCTTTAATGTGATTATACAATCTTCATTATTAGACAAGAAAATGAAAACTATGCATGATTCATCTTTTTTATCCCTAACTCATTCTAAAAAATATCTTCCATTTACATAGTACATGAGTGCTACATGTTTGTTGAATGGGTGAATCATTTTAGGTTGAATTGCCCTGAATTGTCACTTCAAGTGTACTTCAGGAGAGTTTAAACTCATTTGGCTCATAACTTTGAATAGGGGCTTCCCAATGTGGTATCTTCCTTTTAGGGTATCTATAAGGGGAAAGCTGGGAAGCTATTTAAATCAAAAGAAAATAATCAAGGCCCTGATAATCACCATGACAGGTTTTCTGATGTAATCATATTTATTCAATGTGTTATTGGCTGCTGTCAAAAAAAATACAAATTCCCTAGTTGATAATATCACCCTTGCTCAGGCCACCCATAATATTTGTGGGGCTTGTAACAAGAGAATAAAGGCCTGCATACCATACGTCTATGTATTTAACAGTTTTAAATAACACTAAGAAACCGTTAAGTAACATGCACTCCATGCTCCTACCTTGACAAGTTACCTTCCCAATCACCTGGAAGGGCAGGTTCAAACTCTGAACCCTCACTGTCTGCGGGTCTATAGATTACAAGGCGGCATGGGCTCCAGGACCCTCCCCTTCTCTTCTCTCTGCTTTGCACCCTCTCACACAGTGACGGACCTTGCACTCATGCGGACACTCCACCTATAAGTTAACACTTTATTCACACCTGCCCATAATATCAGCCATGTGGTTACCCCCTGGGCCTAGGGTTGTACACACCTGAGGGAGGTCTGCAATCAGCAGGATGGACCCAGGACGGAGCCCACGCAGCCCTGCAAGTGGCCTCAGGGCCATGTGAGAAGTGAATCCCTGGGATACAGGCACCAGGACTGTGGGCTAGAAGTGGACTGCCAGTTGTCTCACTGGGAGCTCAGTCAGAGGCTAAGAAGGGGCCTGTGTTTCATGGGCCCTAAAGCCGTATTTCTGCTTCCTAAGCATTCCCCTCAACACATTCCCATGCTCCCAAGAAGATACAGTAACCACCATAGGTATTGAGTAGTTTCATATACTTTTTAGGGAAATTAATGCTTCCTCCTCTGAGAAAGTTTTAGTTAATGAAACACATAAAATGAACATATGAAAAAGATCTAGAATACTCGAAATATACAGGAGAATATTTTGTGAGTAGCTCAGGAGCACAAATAATGAAAAATAGTGACTGTAATCATGTGTGAAACAGATTTTATGTGAATGGATCAGCCAGGAAATAATGAAACAGAAGGCTCCAGATAAATTAAGAAGTAATGAGAATATCTCATTGAGAAAAATTGAAACAAAAAATCTGGCTGCAGAAAATTCATCACCAGAATAGCTGATAACTAGAACCACTCTGTTACGAACATCTACAGTTTCCTGATGCATTAGAGACTAAGGAACTCTCCATCCAATGAGGCAAAATCTTTTGACAGAAAGACTTGTTCTTACATTTTTTCATTTAGTTAAAAAATTATCATAAAATGGAATTCAGGAGACTTCCACTAAAACGATGAATAGAACCATAAGCTTGATATAAGCCTCTATTAATTTATGATGGCAGAAAATTGATCATCTTTCTCAATGACAACTATGAATCTATTTATGATCTAGGTTTAAAAATACAAATGAATTTAATGAGAATTAATTTTTAGGAGTAATATAGTTTGGAAAAGTTATGATTTGTTGTCTATGGATAGTAACTGGCAACAGATTCAGAACCACTAGATTCAGAACTTGGCTTCAGTTGGAAATGCAGCAGTCCAATATATGACTTGGGTAAGGCATTCAAATTGCATTATACTGAAAAACAACTTCTCAACATCAAAACAATCTAATATGATTGTTGTGAAGATTAAATTGGGCCACATGTGAAAGTGCTCTGTAAATGGCATTGCGTTACACAATTGTTACATACTAATATTAATAGTATTTGTCTTAACTCTGTGTCACTGTGATTTCTGATGTATTAAACCCTCACTAGCTGATTAACTTATTTTCAGCTCAGCAGCAGTTAATTCCTCAAATTTGAATCATTGCAGAGCTCTGATTCAGTCATTAAAATGACTGATCTGAATCAAGGTGTCATCTTGCTAGTCATTGCTTTCATCTTAACAAGCAATTAGGATCAATTATGTAGTCATCTATTTTGATTGTTTGACAACTGAGACTTTCTTTAACTAAAATAATTGCCTCAGCTATGTTTTTGGTCAATCCTGCATAATCTCCAACATCATTTTAATGATTTATTTCTTCTGAAGAGAGTTAAAGTGTACATGATTGAAATAACAATACAGAAGGTAAGCTAAAGGCTTGTTACTATGGCTTATAATATGTATGTCCTGAGGGAATAAAAAGAGCCATTTTATCTCAGCATGCATATTCTAGGAGATAAATAAATCATCAGATGAAGTTGGAGTCACTCAAAAGCAGGAGAAAAATATGCTGTTGGATAGTCGACAATCAGATTAAGGCAAAGCCACAACAAACCTGAGTTGACTATGAATATGAATTAGGATTTGAAGGGGTTAATGAAGAGTCAGAATTCAAAATGAGATCGATGAAGTTGACATTAAATACAACTGATCATTTGTTTTGGGACACAGGATGATTACCATATGTGTAAGAGCCTGGCCCCAGTGAAATCTTTTGCACAAATACACTTATTCTTTCACAAACTCTTTATGTTGTGTCCTTCTTCAAACCCACTGTGTCCTTATATGGACTCCTGGTTTCCAGGGTAGCTTAATGCCTTAGGCTATAAACTATAACATTCTGTCTTCCTCCCCTCTCTACCTTTGGAGGAACTACCTACTTATTTTAATTGGTCTGTTTGAAGAATTTTCAACATACACAAATGTAGATGGACTAACATAATGTGCACTCAGGTACTCATGGCCAACCCTGTCCAATCTACACCCCACCTAATTCTCTTTCCCACCTGTAAATTCTGCAGTTTGCATAACTAAAAGACAAACTTAAAGAAAACCCACATTATTATTTTTGCACTTAAAATAAAAATAGTTTATGTCATCAAGTACCCAGTTAATGTGGAAAAGATACATGCACCCGTGTGTTTATTGCCACATTATTTACAACAGCTGAGATATGGAAGCAACCAAAGTGTCCATCAATAGATGAATAAAGAAGATCTGGTACATATATACAGTAGAATATTATTCAACCATAAAAAAGAAAGAAATCTTGTCATCTGCAACAACCTGGATGTACTAGAGGGTATTGTGCTCAGTGAAATAAGCCAGAAAGAGAAAGACCAATACAATATGATTTCACTTATATGTGGAATCTAAAACAAAACAAAACAGCAATAGATCCATAAACACTGAGAAGTGAAGGGTAATTACCATGGGGGAGGGGTTGGGGTGGGTGGGTGAAATAGGTGAGGGGGATAAAGAGGTGCAAAATCTCAATCATAATATAAATTAGCCACGGGGATGAAAGTAGAGCATAGAGAATACAGTCAATAGTTCTGTCATTATATATTGGCAGTAACTCTGCAAGGTAGGGTGAGCATTTAATAATGCAGATTAGTGTCAGATAACTATGTTGTATACTTGAATATAATGTAAATCAACTATAAGAAATGGAAAAAAATTAAAACTGAGTCATACATCATTATTTTTAAATATTTTGTTTAACAAAGACTTAAATGATACCTGTATATTACAATGACTGATATGCATTTCATGCTCACTTAATCTATATATTTCCCCTCACCTTTTTCCACATTACCCCTACAATTCAGTAATAAAATAGTTGAGTGCTTACTAAGTGCCAAGTCCTGTGGAAAATGAACCCTTATCGTGCGGCTTCTGTGGCTTCTAATCTGTGAAGAGGCACTGCAAATTGGACGTGAATTCCCTCATTTTCTCTCACCCATTACTATTTCAAAAAGAGGTGTCTGACGATGAGCTTGGTATTTTTTCCATGATATCATGAACCATTTGGCTTCCCCTCACAGGCACACAGAGGCACCACCAGCACCCGCAGTTTCATTGCTCAGTGCCCTTGCCATGCAATTTTCTCCTGCAGTCATGCTTTTCAGCCAACAGAGGAAATCTAATGTGTTTCTTAAGGTAAACTAATTCCTGTCAAGAGCTTTAATGAGGCCTTTAGGTATAGCGTGGTACTCACCAAGCACCATTATGGATTAATTAATAGCAAGTCAAGTCAAACTCACCTCATTTCATAATTTTGACAAGGTTCATTCTTCACTAGAATCGTGGATGAGGGGAAGAGCGCAGTGTATGCACCTCATTAAGTGATTTCATTAAACCTTTCACAATATCCTGTGGTAGTGATCAAGAATCAGGGGTTGTATGTTAGTAAAATTACTCAAATCCAAAGAGCCAAGATCAATTAAAACAAAAATGTCTGAAAGACCAATCTGAATGCAAATGCAATGCCAAGTATTCAGCTAGATTCAAGAACCTGAAGTAGAGAAAGAGTCCAAGTCTGAATTAGAGAATGTGAATGATAAGAGACCCAGATCAAAACTTCTCATCCTTCCTGGTGTGGTTGCTGTCTTCTAATTATATTGTGCCTTAAAAAAAAATTAAGGGCTCCCTACTGGCAGTTCAGTAGATGAATTGTTCATAGCTTCCTTATTTTGATGGGGGAGCGACTGTAAGGGAGGTTTATTCAAGAGACAAGGCCATCTTGTATATGAGATATAATAATAATTTGAGAGATCAACATTTCATATAGCAACATATAATAAATATGTAAGTAATAACATATAGAGGCAGTGTGACATAGTGGATAAGGGAACAGGATTATAGTTATATTACCTGGGTACATGTCCAGCTCTGCCACTTACTGTGTGGACTTGAAAAAGTTACTTAACCTCTATGCCTCAGGAAACTCAACTGTGAAATACCTGTGCCTAATTCACACAGTTGTGGGAGGATCCAGTGAGTTAATACAAAAAAAGTCCTTAAAATGATGATAGTACACAATAAGCACTGCATACGTGTAGGTAATGATTATTATTACCATCTATAAGAAATAGAATATATGAATATTTCTGTTGGGAGACATTCTCCATGGGTCTTTGATGTTTCTCTATACCCCTTACAAGCAGAAGCACTTGCTCAGAACAGTGTTTTCTAAGATGTTTTCAGAGTGCACAACCTTGGAAGATAGAGAAAACATCTCTTCAAATAATATGTGAATATCTGAATATTCACTTTCACGAATGTGTGAACCTTAAAATTTTAATCTGAAGTGGAATTATTACTTTTATATATTGATATTCTATCAGTTACTTGAGGTATATAGGTGTATTAATCACTGTAAGAATAAGAGGCTGCAATAGTTTATATGAATCATCATGTAAGTGTTAAGTAATAAGGGAAATTATTTGAAAGTTAATGCAAATTTTGTCACTGTATATTAAGCAGACAATTTGCAAAGGATTTTATAACCTTTGTAAGGCACCAAATATTTATAACAATTTACATAATACAAGATAATAATGGTGACTAGGTTATAAAATAAGATTTCTATATTATATTTTTTATTTTTTAAAATTGCACTATAGTGTACAGCTCAGAGAAGACAAGTAGTGATTCTCATCTCACTACACTGATGGACAGTGACTGTAATAGGGTCGGTGGGGGGGACCTGATGAAACGGGTAGTTTAATCATCACAATATTGCCCATGTAATTGTAGGTTAATGATACTAAAATAAAATAAATTGTTAAAAAAAAATTGCACTATAGCTGATATAAAATATTATATTTGTTTCAAGAATACAACATAGTGATTTGACAGTTATCTACATTAGATGCTCACCTCAACTAGTGTGCTGTCAGCGTAGAATGATGTTACAGAATTATCGACTATATTGTCTGTTCTACTTTCATCCCTGTGACTAATTTATATTATGATTGAGATTCTGCGCTTCTTTATCCCCTTCACTTATTTCACCCACCCACTCCAACCCTTCCCTCATGGTAACCACCAGTTATTTTTCAGTGTAAATGTGTCTATTACAGTTTTGTTAATTTAATTTTGTTTTGTTTTGTTTTTAGATTTCACGTATAAGTGAAATCATAAGATATTTGTCTTTTCTCTGCCTGGCTTGTTCCACTTAGCATAATACCCTCTAGATCCATTCAGGTTGTTGCAAATGGCAAGATTTCATTCTTTTTTTTATGGCTGAATGATATTCCATTGTATATATGTACCTGATCTTCTTTATACATTCATATAATGATGGGCACTTTGGTTGCTTCCATATTTTAGCTATTGTAAATAATGTAACAATAAACATAGAAGTGCATATATCTTTTTGGATCAAAGTATAAAATAATAATTAAATTTGTATTTTTTTGCTGTACCAGCACTCATACCATTAAATAAGATTTAAGAACCATATTTAGCCTTCAATTATTTCATTTTGTTAGTCAGTGAATCATTCAATAGAAAAGGTTCTATACTTGAAATCTTCAAATCTTGACTTAACACAGCATGTTAACTTTACTACCATAAAATTACATTAAGATGAATAAATATAAAGTCATATGCAATAGTATTCATGATAAAGATTGAATCCAGAAATAAAAATGAACATAGTGTGACATAAGGAGAAAGTGTTAGAGAAAATTGAGGTATCTCATATTCTTTTTATTCCCACTAAACACATTTCAAAACTCCAGCATACTGACTGCAGATTCTGGGACTTGTCAACTTGCATAATATCATGAGCCAATTTCTTATAATAAATCTCTTCATGTATCTATGTGTATACATATATACATGATTCTTTTCTAAAACTATATTTACAAACTTTAAGCCAATCATTTAATTTCAGCAAAGAATATAGATGATATTTTTAAGAAATTATGGAAATGTTATTTTCATATAAATTTATCTGGGCTGTTCTACTCTTTTAACTTAATCCTCCAGCTTTAACAACTGAGTTCTAAAATTATAACTATATAAGGTGAGTTACCTTAGGAAAAACTGGAATAAGGACAGAGGTGCTGGAGCAAAAACAGTGATGGAAGCCACAGTATATGGTGGAATGGGTCAATCTATTCCTTGTCTAGTAGTTCATGAGTAAGATTTGGCCATTCATTGTAATACAAATAGAAAACTACTGAATAGACTTAGGTAGTGGAATAACAGGTCTCAATATGAACTTCAAAATTTTCACCCCAGAAAAGTTACTGGAAGAGAAGCAGAATGGAAGAAAAATACCAAGGAGAGATTAATAATATGCATTCAATATTTTAATAAATAGTTTAATTTCAGATTAAAAAAACACACAATTGATTGAATTATGCTCCTGGTGATGCTTTTTGTCATACACATCCAGGGAAATCTTAGTTTATTGATCCATTCATTTATAACCTGAGGCATAATTTCTACTCAGCTCCTTGAAGAGCAGACACAGTGTTTGGAAGCAACTAAACCATTTCTGAAGTGCTAACCTCACAAACCCAGACCTAGACAATGACGGCAGATGTCACCAAGAGTGTTAATAAAGGTACAAAAGATCCAAATGAGATAGCACTAAGACCAGATGTAGAAATGCATGCTTCCTATTAATGCTTACACGGAACACAGGGAAGGAAGTTCTCTCAAAAATCCTCTTTATTTTCCAGAGGATCTTAGATTAGGGAAGCAAACAAAACAAGAAGAAAATTATAGCCTTAGGAACTGCCAGGCTAAATAGCTCTTTCTGAAAAGACTAGTCATTTCTTTTGGATCCAGTTAAACGGCAAAGCTATAATTTTCCATTTACTTTCCTTTGTCATTGTATATGTAGGGCATTTACGGCAATTTGATGCCATTTGCTCTTCATCAGAGGAAGTCTTCCGAAAGATTCATATTAACCACATTTCTTCTCCTGAAACACATTATAAAAACTATCTCTGTCACTGTTCTTTTGACATCGGCCATTTCCTCATACAGTACTCAGTCATCAAATGATTGAAGGGCTGTGTAATTCGGCTCTAATGGATTGTTTTAAACTGCTCTGCTTTAAAATACCATAAGCTACGTATCTTAAAGTGCACACAATTCAAAAAGAAAAGCTCAAGTTTCACTGTCATGTCACTGAAACAGCTATGTGACAGCTTTTGATTTATAGGGGTTTTTTGGGGGAGGGACTGGATGTGAGCTAGTAGAAGTTGAGTAGTTTGAATAGCAGTGTAAATTATGCATCCTTTTTCTTGGGCCAGCTCAGTTGTGACCTACTTTACATCAATTTCCTTTAATATAATTAAAAAAATTAAACCTACTGCTTAAAGATTTCACCTTTTTCCAGAGAGATATGACTATGCCTTGACTAAAATACTAATTGGAAATATATTTAATTTAACACATAGTATATTGTGGCTTTTTCCCCCAACAGAGCCTGATTATCTCATTGCAATAACACAGATCCCTTGAATAAACAAGTAAAATTCTCTACTGGCATTTTATTCCTTGTCCAAAATGCTGAACATGTACATTCGATGAAGTCAGCAATTTTTGCATGTTTTATTACTGATGTGTTCCCCAGCATCTTGAGCAGTAACTTCATCTTGAGCAGTAATTGGAACATGGTAATCATTCACTACATTATGCAAGAATAAATAAATAAGTCAGTGAAGCATCTGAATACACATGCATGATTCTACCTCTAGATCTAAGACCTAATGCATGCTGATCTAAAGAGTCTAGGCATGTGTTTCTCTCTCTCTCCTCCTACCTCCTTCCCTCCTTCTTTCCCTCGCAATCCATCCTCCTTTTCATTCTTCCCGTGATTTTGATGTGTACTCCCAGTTAAGAACCAATGAAGTCTCCAGATGGAACAAGGAATTGGTTCATACTGGCAAATAACATCCAAAGGTGAGAAGCATGAGACAGGTTGACCTCAAGAAACACTTTCTAACAATTTATAGCAATTAAAGAGTGCAGTTGCCTACTTCTGGAAACAATGATTTTCATATCACTAGAGGTGTTTGAGAAGAAGAAATAAAAGCACTAGCATGGATGGATCCAGGCTAGAGAAAAAGATGTAAGAGGGTGTTACACTGGGAACACTTAAAAGCAGTTTAAACATGACTGGAAAGTGTACAGAAAGCAATAGGATAAAGATTTCCTTGTGCTGTTTGGCTTAGATACATTCATCATACACATCTTCATCCCAAAACAATTTCTAGTTGCTTTACATATCCACTAGTGACTCTTTAAAATCAGCACAACCAAGGAAACAAATGTACTAGTGTTTGTTTTAAATGTGTGTGTGTGTGTGTTCATGGGTAATGCTAATAATGGTTCTATGAATACTAACAGGAGTAATCAATTCATATATTTGCATTAATAAGTTATAGAGCTATTTCAAAAAATACTTACTGACTTTTCACTTCAATTTGTTTTTTGTATCTCCTCTATTGGGATTGCTACTAGAGTCCATCTTAATGGTTTGTGACCATGCTCTTTGGGACAAAACTAATGATAATCAAAATAACAGTAAACAGTATAATTTGGGAAACTCATCACTTTTTCACTAGATGTAGCTCAAATATTATATTTATATTTCCAAATATAAAACTCCCTCTTCCCCAAAATATTGGCAGTATTTCATCATTTAGGAAACTGTAATGAGGGAATACAAACACAAACACAAGTTCAAAAAGTACATTAAATGTTTTGAATACTGGAAACTATTTATCATCACAAATGATCCCCTGGATGGAAAACACTCATTTCCATGTGAAATGTTATATATGCCTACTTAGTCATTCATATATTTTATAGTCATATGTTATGCATGTGGGGTAGAGGTTATTTAATTATTGTAGTGTTTTGTCGATCCCTCAAAATTTAATGGTGGAAATATGTTCTTCATTCATTCTTACATAAGATAATTTGTAGAGATTTTGGTCAGTGTGGTAGGCAGAATAAAGCTCCAACCAAAGATGCCCACGTTCTGATCCCTGGAACCTGTGAATATCTTAAGTGACCAAAAAGGAATTAAGGCTATAGCGGGAACTAACTGTTATCAGCAGACTTTGAGATGGGAAGATTCTCCTGGATTATTCACGTGGGCCCAGTGTAATCACATGGGTCCTTTTAAGTGGAGGATCAAGGTAGAAGGGAGAGAACCAAAGAGGTGGCTGCATGAGAAACACTTGACCAAATGTTGCTAACTTTGAAGATGAAGGGGGTGCTGTCATGAGTCAAGGAATAGAGACAGTCTCTATAGACATGAAAATATAAGGAAATAGATTTTCCCCTAGAATGTCCAGAAAGAAATGCGGCCTGATGACACCTTGACTTTAACACAGTGAGATCCATTTTAGATTTCTGACCTCCATAACGCTGAGATAATATATTCACATCATTTTAAGGCACTAAATTGTTAGTAATTTGTTACAGCAGCAATGGGAAATTAAAACAATCAGTTAACAGGCACTTTTATAGTCATAATCCCAGTAAAATGATTTGATAAATGATTATGATTTTTTTCTAATATCTTCCCTGGCATTATGTACACTCAATTACAGTTTATTAAAATACTCACCATGTCTTGAAAGAGACCTATATATCAGCCCATAAGTGTTTAAAGATCTTCTTAAGAAAGCTCTTTTAACTATGAAAAAAAGTATCCCAATAGACACATCTCCCAGGTTTTCATGTTTAGTTGGCTACCTAATCTTAAACTTCTAAAGCAAAATAGTATCCATAATAGTTTTTAATATAAGATGGGAGATGATGTGCAGTGTCTGTCAATATACTGAACATTTCTAATTAAGATAAATGCTACCCAGAACTGTAATTATGAAAAAAATTCACAATGTGGAGGAACCATCCTTTTACTTCAGTAATTAGTTAGCCATGGGTATATCTTGCTTAATAGCTGTATCTAACCTCCAAAACTTTAATTTATTCTTTTCTCTAATTACTATATCAAATAGTAAATAGTTTGCACAATCACCAGAGATTTCTCACAAAATTAATATTGAACGCTACAATTTAGTCCTCAGTATTTATAATTAAGATAACTCTAAATAAAAAATAATTTGTTCATAAGGACGTCACAGTTTTTGCCTTTGCAACTTCAGCTGCATGATTTTATCCTTGCCTTGTCACTGGAGCCACCATAGCCAGCATCACTGCAGGAGCTTGGGCCCTTGGACCCAGTGCAGCAACCATGCATGTAACCACATCTGGTCCCAGCTCCTGAGACCACATGAATGCACACCACCAGCCTGGTGCCTATAGCTATAAAATGTATGCAGCTGGCCTCCACTGCTATGAATGTGCCCCACTGCTATACAGACAGCCCCAGCAGTTCTGAGAATGAACACTGCCAGCTCCAGCCACCAAAGCTGCATGTGTACCTACAATCAGTCCTAGTCCCTGTTGCTGGCCTTGGCCCTTGCCAACACATGTGTATCACAGCTGGCCCCAAAAGTGGAATGCATGAATGCCACTAGCCCTGGCCCCCAACACTGTCTGCCTCTGTCTCTCACTGCTGGACCTGGAGGTGCTGCTGAGGACAGCCCTTGCAGCCATTGTGGACTCCTTGAGGTTCTTGTATACAAGGACTACAGAGTTACCAGCATCATGGAGCTAACTGAACTAATGAGACACCACACGCCCCTCCACCCAGAGACACCACATAGCCTCAAACATGATTTTCCAGGTTCTAGAACTGTTACCACAGTGTGCTCCAGCGTAACCCACCACCACCACTGAGATCTCTCCTTACCAATGACAGTCCATAAAGCCTAGGAGAGCTGACTGATTCTTCAAATGCAAAGGCACCCAGCAAAGGACACCATCAGCAGAATAAAAGGGCATCCTACAGTATGGGAGAATATATTTGTAAACAACATATTCAACAAGGGGTTAACATCCAAAATATATAAAGAACACACATGCCTCAACACTCAAAAAGGAAATAACCCAATTAAAAAATGGGCAGAGGATATGAAGAGACAATTCTCCAAAGAAGAAATTCAGATGTCCAACAGGCACATGAAAAGATGCTCCACATAGATAATTATCAGGGAAATGCAAATTAAAACCACCATGAGATATCATCTCACACCAGTTAGGATGGCCAACATCCAAAAGACTAGGAACAACAAATGCTGGCAAGGATGCGGAGAAAGGGGAACCGTCCTACACTCCTGGTGAGAATGTAAACTAGTTCAACCATTGTGGAAAGCAATATGGAGGTTCCTCAAAAAACTAAAAATAGAAATACCATTTGACCTGGGAATTCCACTCCTAGGAATTTACCCAAAGAAAACAAGATCCCAGATTCAAAAAGTTATATGCACCCCTTTGTTTATCACAGCACTATGTATAATAGCCAAGAAATGGAAGCAACCTAAGAGTCCATCAGTAGGTGAATGGATAAAGAAGATGTGGTACATATACACAATGGAATACTATTCAGCTATAAGAAGGAAACAAATCCTACCATTTTCAGCAACATGGATGAAGCTGGAGGGTATTATGCTCAGTGAAATAAGTCAGGCAGAGAAAGACAAATACCAAATGATTTCCCTCATTTGTGGAGTATAATGACAAAGCAAAACTGAAGGAACAAAACAGCAGCAGACTCACAAACTCCAAGAAGGAACTAGCGGTTACCAAAGGGAGGGTGGGGGAGGGTGGTTGGGGAGGGAGGGAGAAGGGGATTGAAGGATATTATAATTAGTACACATGGTGTGGGGGATCACGGGGAAGACAGTGTAGCACAGAGAAGACAAATAGTAACTGGCATCTTACAACACTGATGGACAGTGACTTCAGTGGGGTATGGGGGGGACTCAATAATATGGGTGAATGTAGTAACCACATTGTTTTTCATGTGAAACCTTCATAAGAGTGTATATCAATGATACCTTAATAAAAACAAACAAACGAACAAAAAACAAATGCAAAGGCACCTACAAAAGCTTATAAAATGATGATCAGGGAAATATGACATGGCTGAAAGAACATGATAAACTTTCATTAACCAACCTCCAAGAAATGGAGATCTATAAACTCCTGACAAAGACTTCAGAATAACTATTCTTAAGAAATTCAGTGAGTTATAAGAATATAAAGGTTACAATAATAATAATAATAATAATAAAAATAGAGAACCCTAACATCACATCTGATCAGGCAGAAGAAAGAATCACTGAACTTGAAGATAAGAAGTCATTTGAAATTATCTAGACAGAGGAGAAAAAAGAAAAAAAAAGAATGAAAAGAAATTAAGACAGTCTATGGGATTTATGAGGCATCAACAAGAGGGCTAATATTTGCATTATGAGATTTGTAGAAGAGGGACAATGGTGGTTACCAGAGCCTCAGAGGCTGGGGAAAAGGGGAGACACTGATCAAATAATACAAACTTTCAGTTATAAGATGACTAAATTCTAGAAGCCTAATATACAGCATGGTGACTATAGTTAATACTATACTGTATACTTAAAATGTGCTGAGAGTAAATTTCAAGTATTCTCCCCATACCCTGACAAGAGGTTAGTTACTATGTGAGTTGATGGCTATGTCAGTTAGCTTGATTTTAGTTATCATTTCAAAATATATCAAAACAATACATCGTACACATTAAATATATAATTTTTATTTACCCATCATACCTCAATAAAGCTGGGGAAAAAAAGGATCTGTACAGAAATTCCTTTTGATTCAGAATTGTGTGAAAATTAAGAAGAGTAGTAAAGAGCTGAGGAAAGGAGTTTGACTTCCAGAACAGCAATGTGACTAGCTCTACTAATACATTCCCCAGTAAAATAGGTGAAAGGTATTTTTAAAAAACCCACAATCTTTTAAAGTCTCTGGAAATAGTCCTAAGGAAAAGTAGTTAATGAAGAAACATCTATTCGAGGAAATCTATAAAAATTTAGAAAGAAAAAAATCTATTTGGCTTTCTTTGGTATGAAAGGGGAAAATCTATGGTATTTGAACCAAGATCATGCCCTAATTTGCCCCTCGTAGTCACTGAGGCAGAGACCCCATTCTCACTGTTTTGGGCAGGTTATCCAGTTATACTTTTAGGGTCTCACTTCCACTATAGACTCACCACACCATACGGCGCAGTCAGATGAGAGGTACTTGGCCTCTTTGCCCCATCCCAGACCCATTTGCATGGACCCAGTAAAAAGGGAAGGGGAAGCAGTGAATGGTAATTGATGACACCATAAAGACTGATACGAGTAAAGATGTTAGCAAAGAGATGTTTTTAAGCTATAAGATGCTTTTTCCATTCACTAGTTGCCTACTTCACTCCTCAGGTTGTAGACCCATTTTTGGTCCTTTGGCACCCTGTTAAGAGTGCCGTCCAATAGCAACAAAACAGGTATAGGACCTATTGACAGGGTAGGAGGCACACAAGGTAGGTTATTCCTACCATCTTCATTTATACTGTTAGCAAGGGCCTCTTACTAATATTCTTGCCAGAGTATCTGAATAATTTTGCTTTACTTTGCTCAAGTGAAAACCCTACTGCCTAATTGTTTAAATACCTTCTTCAAGTGGGAATTTAACTAAAAGCAAAGTACATCTTTGACAAAAGTTCCAAATAAATAACGAATTAGGCATGATATTTATAAAGTCTGTCTTATATGCTTGCACCTTCCCTTGCCCCAGTACAGTTCCTATTTCACACATCCCATAACTCATTATCTTCTGGAGCCAATCAAAACCAATATAAAGTAATAGATTAGGAATATCTGTAATTTAAAATTTTTTATAATAATTAAACATACCATGCAGACAATAGGCTACAGAAATTTTGCCTAAAGTTAGGTCAGGCTTCCGAAATTTTCTGCTCTCATTTCTTAGAACTCTTTTCTTAATAGATGACAGCATGCCTGTAGGGCCAACATTGGTTACTCTGAACTCATTAGCTAAAAAAGAATGTGTTCCACTTGCAGCCGTAGGGAATCTTTACCTTGTTTAGTGACAGTTGAACGGATGCACTCTATTGTCCTGTTGTCTTAGGTGTCTATTGCAAAGTTCTTTAAGCTTATTCTGGTCAATTGTTGAAAAATAATGTTACTGAGCATTCTGGCCTGGAAGTGAAGACATACCCCCAGGCAGGAACATGTTTGAAATGTTGTTTTCTTTGTTCAGAAACATTTTTAAATGCCAGTTCCAGAAATGAAATAAACTAAACCAAAAGAAAATTAAACAATGCTGAGCAAAAAGCAAGTAGCAGTGTTTTGTGCCAGTAATCATTTGATTTGGCATTGTTTTATGATTCTAACAGGGTCAATCCCATTCTGTTGCAGCTATCAAAGTCCACAGCAAACCCTTTATTTCCTCCTTTTATAATTGTAGCCTACTGACAACTAAGGGATGTAGCAGGAAATTTAACCCATAATTTTGCACAGAAATTGAATTCCCTGCTCAGTTTCTTCCTACCTTCATGCAGTAACTGGTTTGCTGAAGTTTCCTTTTAATTATTTAAGAAATCCCATGCTTTTGTTTATTAGCAACTGATCCCAACTTGTACTGTGTACTCCGCAGGCCAGCAGTGCAATGCGAACCAGTATAAATGCCACTAATCCAGTCCACCTGTTATGGTACTCATGCACTGTATGGCCAAGTTTACAGTCCTTTACCACCAATGCAACTTGTCTACTCCATCCACTAACACAGTCTTCTAACTTCTCCATGCTACCATATAAGCTCCCAAAGCAGGTAAATTCTATATTCTAATAAAGTTGAAGACCCCTTCCCAACATGATCCTCTAAATACTCAAGTAACAAAGTTGGGGCATGAGATAGATATTGTTGATCAACAAAGTAACCTGGTAAAAAGGCCATTTACATTGATTCCAAGCAGATGAGTAAGCAGTCCTTACTGGTATGTGGCTGAAACACAGAGAATGAACATTAGTTGTCTATTGGTTTCTAAAGTTTTCTATTGAAACAATGACATTAGAATTGAAGAGCATCTGCTTGCTATGCTATTCACTGATCTGCATAATAAATAAATATCAAATATAGGTACTTTAAATTACCTTCTGGTAATTAAATACTTTGCCCAATCAGCTTTCCTGAGGTATACATAGTACAGAGCTCTGATCTAGTTTTGAAAGTATTCTTCTGGCTGTTTATGTGGATTAAATCAGGTATTACATTTCCCTGTTGCTTTCTCTTGCCTAATCCTAGATTACACTTGAACCATTTCTCAACCCTTCGGCCCTAAATGACCATTGCTACATTTCAACTGTGAACACTTTCATATGATTAGCATTTTGGCTTGGACTTTGAACGGCTCTACCCTCTATCCCCTATGTAGGGCTGAACGGCAGTGACAAACAATTAAATTCTCTCTGAACAGAGAAATGCACAAGGCCTGGAAACAGAATGCAGCCATTGTGGAATTCCTGGTAAATGCAGAGTTAGAAAGCCCAAATTGCTTAACATTAAAGCACATTCTGTGGCCTTGTCAGTGCAGCTAAATAGTCCTCATTTCTAAAGTACAACCTAACAGCATCACCTCCACCTTTTAAATCACACAAGCACAGAACACTGTAATGTGGGTCACATTCTAATCTACTTTAGCAGATGTCAGTGCCAAAGAGACATGTGGCACCCGTTCTAGAGCCCTGAAATCACAGCAGAGAATTTGGTGGTTGTTTCCATATTTAAGCAGAAAACCCATGGAGACCTTCAAACCCTAGTAGAAAAATTCACTGAGTTGCTAAGGGGGCTTTCCTTCCTGCATTTATACCTGAATCAGGACCGTGGAAGTGATTCCAGCAAACCACACAGAGAGAGAAAAACTTCAAGCAGGGTAATGCTCACTCAGAATGTTCCCTGGATTTCATAGTTTCTCTGTTTACTGTCGGTCCACAGGTGTGGCTTACCTCAAACCCTATCAGATTTAAAAACATGAAGTATTAATAATTAGGAATCAAACTAAAAGTCATTAACTTAAAATGGCCTGAAACAGACTGACAGGTGAAAGTATATAAAAATGGATTTGTGGAACAGACCCACAGACCAATGGAACAGACTAGAGAGCCCAGATATAAACACAAGCATATATGGTCAATTAATATATGATAAAGGAGCCATGGACATACAATGGGGAAATGACAACCTCTTCAACAACTGGTGTTGGCAAAACTGGACAGCTACATGCAGAGAATGAAACTGGATTATTGTCTAACCCCATACACAAAAGTAAACTCAAAATGGATCAAAGACCTGAATGTAAGTCATGAAACCATAAAACTCTCAGAAAAAAACACAGGCAAAAATCTCTTGGACATAAACATGAGCAACTTCTTCATGAATATATCTCCCCAGGCAAGGGAAACAAAAGCAAAAATGAACAAGTGGGACTATATCAAACTACAAACTTCTGTACAGCAAAGGACACCATCAGTAGAACAGAAAGACATCCTACAGTATGGGAGAACATATTCATAAATGATATATCCAATAAGGGGTTGACATCCAAAATATATAAAGAGCTCAAGCACCTCAACAAACAAAAAGCAAATAACCCGATTAAAAAATGGGTGGAGGATATGAAGAGACAATTCTCCAAAGAAGAAATTCAACAAAGAAGATGGCCAACAGGCACATGAAAAGATGCTCCACATCGCTAATTATCAGGAAATGCATATTAAAACCACAATGAGGTATCATCTCATACTAGTTAGGATGGCCAATGTCCAAAAGACTAGGAACTACAAATGCTGGCAAGGATAGAGAGAAAGGGGAACCCTCCTACACTGCTACTGGAAATGTAAACTATTTCAACCATTCTGGAAAGCAATATTGAGGTTCCTCAAAAAACTAAAAATAGAAATACAATTTGACCCAGAAATTCCACTCCTAGGAATTTACCCAAAGAAAACAAGTTTTCAGATTCAAAAGGACATATGCACCCCTATGTTTATTGCAGCACTATTTACTATAGCCAAGATATGGAAGCAACCTAAGTGTCCATCAGTAGATGAATGGATAAAGAAGAGGTGGTACATAT
>JAQQAC010016209.1:28022206-28525668 GCA_029783875.1 Phataginus tricuspis
TGTGTCCATCAGTAGATGAATGGATAAAGAAGAGGTGGTACATATACACAATGGAATACTATTCAGCCATAAGAAGAAAACAAATCCTACCATTTGCAACAACATGGATGGAGCTAGAGGGTATTATGCTCAGTGAAATAAGCCAGGTGGAGAAAGACAAGTATCAAATGATTTCACACATCTGTGGACTATAAGAACGAAGCAAAAACTGAAGGAACAAAACAGCTTCAGACTCACAGAACCCAAGAATGGACTAACATTTGCCACATGGAAAGGGACTGGGGAGGGTGGGTGGGAAGGGAGGGATAAGGGGAACAAGGGGCATTACGATTAGCAGACATAATGTGGGGGGACAGGGGTCATGGGGAAGACAGTGTAGCTCAGAGAAGACAAGTAGTGACTCTGTGGCATCTTACTACACTGTTGGGCAGTGACTGCAATGGGGTGTGGTGGGGGGAACTCCATAATATGGGTGAATGTAGTAACCACATTGTTTTTCATGCAAAACCTTCATAAGCATTTATATCAATGATACCTTAATAAAAAATATAGATTTGTGGCCTTAAGTTCTCATGGTTGTCCTTCAGGGATTTCTCTTCAGTTAGCCAACTCTTGTGTACAAGGTAGACACCATCATTGTCACTTCCCTACTAGTTGACAAGTTCCCTTTAACAATAATGCCTGTACTTGTGACATTTCCCAGTGATTTCCAATTAAAGCTGCCTGACACCTGTGTGTTTGCTTTGAGATTTGACTGTTGGGTATCTTTAGAACAGTGCAGCATTTACTCAGCGTGGTCAGTGGTCCACTTACAATGCAAAGCAAGGTTCCTGGCTGTCTGTAAACTATGAATATTAAGGGAGAGGAGGTGACTTGAAGAAGCTAAGAGGAGAGAGATGAAGTATCTTTCAGGAAAAGAAAAGCTGGGAGCCTGCTTCCCAGAAGTCCTGTGGCGAATAATGCTGGCCTTGAGTTTTCTGAAGCCAGTTTACAGCATATAACCAAGTGTGATTTCCCCTGATAGCCTCTGAAGTAATTAGGGGTACCTCCCCACCCATGACCTCCCCCTAAGTACAAGTACCTGGTAAGAAGGTATTTGCATATCCTCAAGTCGTATTATCCCATGAGGACATTTGAGCTGATGAAAACTGACATTTATTATAAAAATGTGTCATATTGGAACCAGGAGTCATGAGAAACTCACTGCTGAGGACTTGGGAACCTATTTTAATTGTGAGACCCAGTGGCTCTGCCTCATGAAGCAAATCAGAGCATGCATGAAGTAGGAGGAATGTAAACCTGCAGAGGTCAGAAGACCACATCTGGAGGCAGAGCTGCAGACACTGGGGCTGGAGCAGTTCCCCTGACCGCAGATTCTCACTTTCCTCTTCTCTTCCCTTGGGATTTATAAATCAGAATTTAGGGGAAAAGCTTTTTCTTTCTCTCCCTCCATTGCTCTCTCCCTCTGTTTTACCTTTGCTATGTCATTTCTACTTATGAGAGAATTACCACGAAGTGCTATGATTTTTGGATAACAGAGAAGCCCAGAGAAAGAAGCAGTTTTGCAGTTGATTCTCAGGCACATGCCATCATTTTATGTGACTGAATTTGCTTTTCAAGAATTGTAGAGTAGCTATTAAAAGTATAGCAATAACTGCTGCTTACTGTATGCCAAGCATTGTCCTGTCTCTAACATGAATTAATTTATCGAATTCTTATAAATATCCTCTGAAGTAGGTGCTCTTATTATCTCCACATAATGGGGCCTAAGAGTGCTGGAATAATTTGCTCTAGATCTTATAAATATAATTCAAGATTTAAATGTTAACAACCTGACTTTAGAGTCTTAGCTCTACGCAACTGCACTTCTGCTGGTTAATTCTCAGGCTAAGCCCGTCCACATTCACTCTCTCTCTCACCCCCCACACTCCCTCCACCACACACAGACAGGGAAGAGGATTCTAAATGGATCATCAAGAGCTTTCATTGATTCCCAAATACATCTTCAGTTATTCTCATTAGATGTTGGAAAGAAGTCCCACTTTCTATCAGTAACTTAGGTTTCCTGAAATTCTTTTTTTCACTCTTTGATAGAAAAAAAAAGATCAATATGATGGTTATTACATGTATTTGCCAGATGTTACATTTTCCAGCTTTATTGAGGTTTAATTGATATGTAAGATTCTGTAAATTTAAGGTGTACAATGTAGTGATTTGATACGTGTATATATTGTGAAATGATTGCCATGATAAGATTAGTTAACGTATCCATCACCTCATATAATTTCCAATTTTGCTGTTGTTGTGAGAACAATATGTACTCTCTAAGCAACGTTCAAGTACACAAGACAATATTGCTAACTAAAGTCACCATGCTATATATTATATTCCCAGGACTTCATTTCATAACTGGAAGTTTGTACCCATTGATCAACATATTTCCTCCACCCCAGGCAACTGCCGATTTACCCTTTGTTTCTATGAGTTTGGCTTTCTTAGATTCTACATAAAGGTGAGTCATACACTGTTATTCTCTGTCTGATTTATTTCACTTAGAATAATGCCCTCGAGTTTCATCTAGGTTGTCACAAATATATATATTTCACATTTTTTATCCATTCATGTCAGTGGACACTATCTTTAATTTTTTGAGAGACTTCTATACTGTTTCCATAGTGGCTATACCAACCTACATTCCCACCAACATTGCACAAGTGTTCCCTTTTCTCCACATCCTCACCAACACTTGTTATCTCTTGTCTTTTTGGTAATAATCATTCTAACTCATTGTGGTTTTGATGTGCATTTCCCTGCTGATTAGTGATGTTGAGCATCTTTTCACATACCTGCTTGCCATTTGGATGTCTTCTTGGGAAAAATATTTAGTCAGCCCCTCTGCCCATTTTAAAATCAGATTATTATTATTATTATTTTGTTATTGAGCTGTATGCATTCCTTAATCTTTTTTATATTAACCTATTATTGTATATATGATTTGCAAATATTTTCTGCCTTTCTCTAGGTTGCCTTTTCATTTTCTTGATTATTTGTTTTGCTGTGTACAAGTGTTTCAGTTTGATATAATCCCACTTATTAATTTTTGCTTTTGTTAGTTGTGCTTTTGATGTCAAATCCAAAAAATCATTGCCAAGTCCAATGCCTAAGAGCTTTTTCCTATGTTTTCTTCTAGGAATTTTATGGTTTCAGGTCTTCTATTTATGTTTTTAATTAATTTTAAATTAATTTTTGTGAGTGTAGTAAGATGGGGGCCCAATTTCATTCTTTGCATTGTGGCTATTTAGGTTTCCCAACACCATTCAGTGAAGAGGTTATCCTTTCCCCAGTGAGTATTCTTGGTTCTCTTGTCAAATATTAGTCATATACATGTTGATTTATTTCTTGTAAGTCATTAAATTTGTTGGCATATAACTGTTCACAGTAGTCTCTTAAGATCCTTTGTATTTCTGCGATAGCAGTTGTATTGTCTACTCTTTTATGTCCCATTTTATTTATTTGAGATCTCTCTTTTTCTTGGTAAGTCTAGCTAAAACTTTGTCAATTTTTATTTTTTCAGAAAAAACTCTTTATTTTGTTAATCTTTGATATTTTTCCTATTCTCTATTTCATTTATTTCTGCTCTCATTATCTCTTTCTTTTTGCTAATTCTGGGCTTAGTTTGTTGTTCTTTTTCTAATTTTCAGATGTAAGCTTAGGTTGTTTATTTCAAATGTTCTTTTGCTTAATGTACACATTCATCACTATGACTTCCCTCTTAGAACTGCTTTTGCTGTATCCTATAAGTTCAGGTATTTTGTATTTTCATTTTCATTTGTTTCAAGGTATTTTTTAATTTTCCTTTTCTTTTTTGACCCATTGGTTCAGGAGTGTGTTGTTTAATTCCTACATATCTGTGAATTTGCCAGTTTTTTCCTGCTATTGATTTCTAGTTTCATATCATTATGGTCAGGAAGGATACATGATATGATTCCAATCTTTTTTTTCAAGATTAAATTAAATGTCTTAAAGCCTGTTTTGTGACCTAACTTTTGATATATCCTGAAGAATGTCTCATGTGCACTTGAGACGAATGTGTATTCTGCTGCTATAGGATGGAATATTCTATGTATGTCTGTATGTCCATTTGGTCTAAAATATAGTTCAAGTCTGATGTCTCCTTGCTGGTTTTCTGTCTGGATGATCTGTCCTTTGTTGAAAGTGGGGTACTGAAGTACTCTACTATTATTGTAGTGTTGTCTATTTCTCCCTTTAGATCTGTTTTGTTTGCTTAGTATGTTTAGCTGCTCCAATGTTGGGTGCATATATATATATATATATGATTGTTATATTCTGTTCATATGACTTCCTTTGTCATTAGATAATGACCTTCTTTATCTCTTATTGTTTGTGATTCAAAATCTATTTTGTCTCATATACGTATAGCTTCCCGTTTTCTCTTAGTTTCCATTTGGATGGGCTATCTTTTTCCATGCCTTCACTTTCAGCCTATATGTGTTTTTTAAGGCTGAAGTGAGCCTCTTGTAGGCAGCATATAGTTGGCTCTTGTTGTTTTTTTTTAATCAATTCAGCCATTCTGATTTCTGGAGAACTTAATTTGTTTACATTTAAAATAATCATTGATAGGAAAGGGTTTACTAATGCCATCATGTTAATTGTTTGCTTTCTGTCTTGTAGATCTTTTGTTCCTTTCTTTCTCTTTTGCTGTCTTTGTGAATTGATAGTTTTTTGTAGTGTTATGCGTTGGCTGCCTTCTCTCACAGCTTTCTGAATATCCTTAGAACAATTATTTTTCATTCGGTGTCATGCAATTATGGAGCTCCATTTCTTTGGGGTCAGTTACCAGAAGTTTACTGTGTTTCTTTGGTGGTGTCATGTTTTCCTGATTCTTCATGATCCCTATAGCCTTTTTTTTTTATGAAGGTATTATTGATATACACTCTTATGAAGGTTTCACATGAAAACACAATGTGGTTACTACATTTACCCATATTATCAAGTCCCCACCCATACCCCAATTCAGTCACTGTCCATCAGTGTAGTAAGATGCCACAGATTCACTGTTTGCCTTCTCTGTGCTACACTGTTTTCCCTGTGATTCCCCACACCATTTGTACTAACATACTACCCTACAATTCTCTTCTCCCACCTCCCCGCCCACCCTCCCACACCCCTCCCCTTTGGTAACCACTAGTTCCTTCTTGGAGTCTTTGAGTCTGCTGCTATTTTGTTCCTTCAGTTTTGCTTCATTGTTATACACCACAAATGAGAGAAATCATTTGGCACTTGTCTTTCTCCACCTGGCTTATTTCATTGGGCATAATATCCTCCAGCTCCATCCATGTTGTTGCAAATGGCAGGATTTGTTTCCTTCTTATGGCTGAATAGTATTCCATTGTGTATATGTATCACCTCTTCTTTATCCATTCATCTACTGATGGACACTTAGGTTGCTTCCATATCTTGGCTATTGTAAAAAGTGCTGCAATAAACATAGGGGTGCATATGTCTTTTTGAGTCTGAAAAGTTCTATTCTATGGGTAATTCCAAGGAGTGGGATTCCCGGGTCAAATGGTATTTCTCTTTTTAGTTTTTTGAGGCTCTATAGCCTTATATTCACTCTCTCTTCTTTTCCCAGTGAGAGGAACTCTCTTGGACCAGGAGGTTCCCTTTCGGTGCCCAACCTCCGGGGATGGGATGAAGCAGGCAAAATGAAACTATTCTTCCTACCCATTTTGTGCATTTATTGTCAAGTTTTTTGCTTCACTGTGTTGCTGAAGATTCTATCATGGATTTCTGAGTTCTCCCAGGGCTATTTTCACTTATGGAGATCAATCCAATTGTTGTTTTGTTCAGGAAGATGGAGGTTGGAGTCTTCTACTCCACCATATTGATGATGTCTTACTTTTTGTCTCTTTTTTTTTTTAAAGAAATGCTGCTCTTCTACACAGCTGAGCCATCATAAGAGTGGATACACGATTTACTTGAACTTATGAGCTTACCCTAAATCCTTACACACATACACACACACACAGTGACTGGGTCAGAGTTGGAAAGGTACACAGTCAAACCAATCAGCTTCTCCTGTGGTACCCTTGCTGCAACTATTGGGAAAGAGGGGCATTTTTGTGTCCAGAAGTGCTTGTTCTAAGAGTTTCTAAGAGTACTGTGTATTTAGAGTCTCATCTCTGCTTCCACATGTAAAAAAAAATGATCTAGCGATAAATCCAACAATGAGAAAAGCAAAGATGAGATATGGAGAACAGAAAAGTGAATCTTTATGATATAATTCAATCCTCTGGATCAGATACAGATCTAGCAATATATGAACATGGCTTATGCAATTCTTTTCATGCCATGAACCATATTCATGTCTTGTTTGACTGACTTGAGAACATTTTCTGTCATGGCTTATGAAAATCATACTGTAATAGTAAAAAAGATGAATAAGGAATACTGTGCATGCCCATAGGACATATGCATTATACTTTGAAGTAAAGAATGTTTTGATAGATAATGGCTGAACCAGAGTATCTCCAGATGGGAAAATACCCCATCTTTGTCTCCCAAAACATGAACCAAGGAGTTCTCATTTGTATTACAGAAAGCATTTGAAAAATACTGCCTCTCAGTTCCTGGATGCACAGAGTGGGCCCTGGCTGCCAAAGAAAGTCCTCAGGCAGGTGGAAGTTGCATAGCTTGCACTGCAGTGTTAAGACACCAGGAGAGAGGAAGTGGGGCACCAGCAGCCTGCTATAGGCAGCAAGAACAGGTTCCAGCAGTCCATAGGTTAGCAGCTTATATCTCAGAGGATCTGGAAGTGCATGGATCAGTGGCAGTTCTCACTAAAGCAGCACTGAGAGGCAATCAAAGGCTGGAGGACCTGGGTAAGGACAGCTATAGTGGGCAGATGAAGGACCATGATGCCTTTGTCTCTGTGGCCAAGTTTCTCTAGACAGACTTGCAAGTTTTTCTGCCTTGTCTTGCTACTATAGGTGGTCCTTGGCTATAAAAGGCACTGTGGGAGTGTGTTTTCAGGTCTTGGGGCTAATCCTGTTGTGGAAGAGAAGACTTCATGCTCAGAATATAAAATTAGGTATGATTTACTATGAATTGTTCTGCAACAAGGGAGGAGGGAAGTGCTCAGAAGCCAGCAGCTGGGTACCCACAACATACCAAAGTCTTAATGATTCAAATTATACTAAATTATTGTAAGACCGAAGAGCCCATCTGTCTTGTTTCATTTGGGCTGCTATAACATAATGTCAGACTGAGTGGCTTATAAACAACAGACATTTATTTCTCACAGTTCTAGAGGCTGGGAAACCCAGAATTCCGTTACTGGCAGATTTGGTGTTTGGTGTGGGCTTCCGGCCTCATAGATGGCATCTTTTCATTATGCGCTCACGTGATACAAAGGGCAAGGGATCTGTCTGGTGCCTGGTCCCATTCATGAGGGCTCTGCCCTCATAATCTAATCACCTTCTAAAGGCCCCACTTCCTAATACAATCATCTTGGGCATTAGGTTTTCAATATATGAGTTTTGGGAGGAAATAGACCACAGCACGATCCACACATTACCTTGTGGTTGGCGGCAAAGTGCAGTGGCAAAGGGAATGCCTTGGGGAGACTCAGTAAGGCAGCTGAAAGGGGTGCTAGAAGCATACTTTTGAAAAGTGTGACAATGTCTGCTCAGTGACCCTAAGTTTCTTTGTTCCCTTTGAGTCTTTTGCTTTTTTTCTATAGCTCCTGGCAGAGAGCGCAGTCTTTTAGGGAAGGGCTAATTTCGGCTAATTTCTTCAGCAGTATTTATTGAGAAGTCTGGTTGTGCCTCTCCTGGACACTCTATGGTTGCCTCTCAGTGATGCTGCGGCTTAGGGATTCTGGGAGATACAGGGTAATTGTTAACATTCAAATAGTCGTGGATTCCAAGACTGGACTAATGTCAACCAATTAACAAAGCATCCTAGGAGGCAGGGAAGGGGGCTCATGGCCTTGGAATTTGAAGCAGATTCCCAAACCATTCATCAAGGATGTTTAAAAATATTTAACAACAAATATGGCACAAGTACAGACCAGTCAGTAGAGCTGGAGAAGTGGCTTTTGGGTCCCTGCTGTGTGAGGCACTGACACTATAGTCACTGGATCCTGGGGAAGGGGCAAGGGTGGCCAGGACAGTAGAGGGGTCAAAACACTTAGGTAATCCAGCCTCACTTTTAACTAGTATGGTACGTGTGACAACATGAACTAGCTGTCTTGCATCAGGAATTTCCCCCTGATACCACCAACTCCAGGTCACCAGCAACTTCGATAGCATCTTTGTGTGTATGAGCGGCAAGCATTCTCCCCTGTCAGGCTGGGTCAGCAGACCTCCAGCTCCACTGTGAGGAGCAAAGGCTCCCAGCAGGAAGAGTTTTTAAGAAATGAGAGGTTCCCCTCTGGGATGATGAATTAGAAAAAAGGTAACTCTTCAGAGTGAGAAGGTGCTGTCTCTAGGAAAAGGAACTGGAAAAGCTCCTACCCCACCCCATGAAAAATGTTTCTGCCTGGTAAGAAGAGGACTCTGAAAGAAGTGCCCCTTGGCAGATGCAGCACAGGGCTTTGCAAGTGGGAGAGGAGAATCTGGGCTGGATTTCAGCATTCCTACCCCAACCCCACCCCAGCCCCATGACTGGTACTTTGTGCAGTGCACAAACTGCACAACTGTTCAGGTGGCCTGTTGAACCCTGATTACACTTCTCAAGGTTAACCCACTCTGTCCTCCAAACTTACTTATTCTCCTTTCTTCCTTGAGCACCACACCTCCAGGTAAATGTTAAAAAGTTTAGAGTTTCCACCTGTCACCCTGACTTGGCTTATCTTTTTCAATTTATTTTAATTTTGCCACATTTAACATAGCACAGCTATTGTAGTAAGAGAGACAGCTGGCTAACTAGATGGCTCCAGTAAAAACCATGCTTCTTTAGAATGTCAGGTTCACAACCTTGAACCCAATGCAGCTCTTCCATTCCCAGAGCAGCAGGAAAGTCGCCAGGAATGGTGTCTGTTCCTGCAAGTCATTCTGCTAATGTCCTGCAGCTCAGTCTGCAGGGATCACTTCCAGGGGTAAGAGGATAATTCCATATTCACAGCCCATTGATTTCCTGGCCATGGCTGCAGAAATGTCAATAAGGTGCCAATTGTGGCAGGGGTTGCTTTGTGATCCATTCTCCTTTCCGCTGAAACTCAATTTGCTAAGGCTGCCAGACAGTCCGTGACGACGGTTAACGGTTAGTCACTATAACCTGGTTTGGATTTGGGTCATCGACTTGTTTTCCATGTTAGTTACCTAATATTCTAGAATGTAACAATGTTGCATATTTATATCAGGGTGTATATCTCGGCCAATTACAATGTTTGAGGATTTAAGACCTCTGCTCTCAGAATGCTCAGTGATAAGTACTATGAGACAAACATGTAGCAGGCTCTGAAAAGTTCAGCAAAAGAATCGGTTTTCCACTAACTAGCTCAGCCGTGTCCATTAGGTCACCTCACACCCTAGAAAGCAAATCAGTCTATTGCAGATGAAATGTTTTGTGACACTGTGACTGTAAATCATTGCTATCTTGAAGGCAAACTTGTATTTCTCCTGGGCATTGTAGAGCAGTACTGCAATTCTTAGTGACTTAGGAAGGATCGCACTGCCTGCATCAAAGTCATTGCTGGCTTCCCTCAGATAGCATAGAGGCAGGAATGCTGAGCCAGTCCCGGCAGCGCATAGGCAGGTGTCTCCCCAGTTACTCCACCATGTGGATAGGGAGGGGCTCTTAGAAATTACCCATTCACACCCCCTGCCCTGCCCAGTTACTCCATGGAGCCAGTGAGGTGGGGTTCCTCCCTGCTGCCTGTTTTCGCACCCATATGAGTTACTCCACTGCACTAGCGCCAAGGGTCTCCTCCTAGCTGCCCTGTACACATCCCCAGTCAAATCAGACCCCTGCGGTGACGTTTCAGGGCTCCTCCTCTGCACATGTTCACACCCCCTCCCGAGTCACACCAGGACACTGATGGCCCATGCTCCCACTTGCCTCATTCACAGCTTCTGAGCAGCACTCAGCTGCAGGGGCCATGCACGTTGCACTACTCAGCCCTGTATGTAGTCCCTGCACAGGTGCACTGGACTTTGATGAGCCGGGTCTCACCCCCTTTGCCCCGGTCACTGCAGGTCCGGCCACCCCCATTGCAGTGACAGTATGTACATGCCTGTTTGTGCCGTTTTACCCTCTGGACAAGCACTGTGATGGCGAGAGTAACTCCCTCTCTATCTCATTCACTCACACGACTGCACTGACACTGGGGGCTGAGCCTCCTCCGAACTCTTCCCTTTCCACGCAGTGAGAACCGTGACGGAGGAACACTGATCCTCTTCGCCCTGTGCACACCCCATGCCCAGGTCCACAACTACACCAAAGGCTGGTGACCCTCTTCTGCCCCTTCCACAGGCCCAGGCCACGCGCACAGCAGTAACATCACTGTGAGGATCCCCCTTCACTCGCTCACTTGGGTCCGCTTACATATTGCACCCATGATGCCTTCCTTCACCCTGTTCACATGCCAGCCCCAGCCCAACACCCCCCTGGGGCTTGACATGTCACACATGCTACTTGTGATCCCACTCATACCCCTCATACTATAACCACTGCGCTGCTGGTGTGATGCTTCTCCTGTTGGCCCCCTGCACATAACCCTGCCGATTTACATCACCGAACTCATGGTGGGAGCTTCTTCTCTTTACCCAGTTTGTGGATCCAGTTACACCACAGTACTAATGGTGTCAAGACACTCCTGCTTTATCTGTTTACACCACCTGTGAGGTTTCACCACTGAACTCTTGAGGCAGGACAACTTCTTGCTGACCTTTCACATCCCATATCTAGTCCCACCTGTGCAGTGGCAGGCCAGGATCACACTCTCTCCCCATTCACACTTCTAGTCCAGCTGTCCCACTGCACCCAAGGTGAAGGGCTCTTTCTATTTGCCATGTTCACATTCCTGCCCAGGTACATCCCTGTACTCATGGGTGGTGCCTCCTCCTTTGTCCTGTTCACACCCTCTACCCACTCATGCTATTACAGAAACTACTCTGCACAGATGACATCCCCTGGCCAGCTACACATGACAATGACATGGATGGGGTAGGGCTCCTTTTCTTTGCCCCATTTGGGTTCTCCACTCAATGGCTTCACTACACAGATGCTGCTGGAATGCTTCACATCCCATCCAGTGACACCTCTACCCTGATGCTGCGGGGTTGCTCTTCTGCTGCATTAACATCCTTGGCCAAGTCACACCTCTGGTTATTGCTCGGGGCTCTTGCACTCTGCCCTGCTCACATCTCTGTACCCACTCTCCTCTGCTGAGAGGTGCTGCTGGGTCTTCCTCTTTGCCTGGTTCACATTGCCTGTACACTTGCCCTGTGACCCTGACCATGCAAGGCTTATTCTATTTGCCCTGGTGGCATTACCTGTCCAGTTACACCACTGTGCTGATGGTATTGGGACCCTCTTCTTGATGCAGTTAGCACCCTGCCCTGATGCAGGGTTTCTCCGATTTGTCCTCTTCAGAAAACCTGCCCAGCATGTGTATCACACCATAGTGCAGGACTCTGCCTCCTTATCTGCTTCACTACCCTGTCTAGTCACTTCATTGCAGTGACACTTTGGGGATCCTTTTGTTTGCCCTGTTTCCATTCCTTGCCCCGTGCATTGTTGGTTTGGGGATAGTCCTTCTGTCCCTGTTTACTTCACAAGCCTGGGATGCTGCTGCTCTGATGATGCTGGGTTTCTCCTCTTTGCCCTTATCATGTGTCCTGTCCATTTCCACCACTGAAGTGATGGTGCAGATACCACCCCTTTTCCCTGATCACATTCCCAGTCCAATAACACTGGTTCACTGATTGTGTGAGAACCCTCCTCTTGATACCATTCATGTTCTTCACCCACTCACCCCAGTGCACTATGGGTATGGAATCTTCCTTTTTTGTCTTTATTTTTGGCATTGCTGTCCAGACACAACCCTGCAGGACTGTTCTGTTGTACCTTCTCTTTGCAATATTTCCATTTCCTATCCAGTTACCCCACAAAACTGAGGGGCCGCAGGTTTATTCTTTGCTCGGCTCACATTCTTCAGTCAGTTTTAGCATAGCTATCATGGTACAAATCTCCCCTTTGCCCTTTTCATTTCCCGTCTCATCACACCACTGCACTGATGCTGCGTTTCTCCCCATTTTCACTCTGGTCGCCTCCTCTTTCCATTTATACCACTGCACTGAAGGCACAATGCTCCTTGTCATTTGTCACTTCACATCCACTGCAGAGGTAACCCACAGTCCTGACGGTGCAGGGCTGCTCCTGTTTGCCATGCTCGCATCAGTCACCCTATTATTGCACTGCTGGGACAGGGCTGTCATCTCTGCCCCACTCACATCCCATCTCCAGCCACGTTACTTGGCTGGCACAGTGCAACAGCTCCTCTTTCGCATGTTCTCATCCACTGACCATGGAAATGATGATGTGAGGTGCCCTCTCTTTGCCCATTTGCAGGTATTGTCCCCTAACGCCAATGGTGGTGATGATCAGAGCTACTTCTCTTTACATGTCCACCTGCTCTGTACACTTACCCCACTGCAGGGACATGGTGTGGCTCCTCCTCTTTACCCTGTTCACATCTGTCCAGTTACACCACTGCCATGATGGGGCGGGGCTCTACTTCCTTGCTCTGTTGCCATCACCTCCCCAGTTACATCAGCCTGCTGAAAGGGAGTTTTGCCCATATCATGCCCTTCTTTGCTCCATTCACATGCTTCGTCCAGCCACACCACTGCAGAGATGCTGCAGGGCTCCTCCGTTTCACATCATTTAAGTTGCCTGTGGACTTGCACCACTTCCATTGCCATGCAGCTCCTCCTCATTGCCCTGTTCATGTTGGGAAGGTAGAGCTAGGATGGTGGAAGTTAAAAAACTTACAATATTATATTTGTTATAACATAAAACAAACACACTGCAGTACTTATGTAATTATAACCTGGAAAAGATTGAAGAAAATCCTCCCTAGCAGAGACCCACATTAGTGATATATTCCCCCAGTTATCTAGCAGTGTTTCTCCATGCAAGGGCAGAAATGTTACGGAACCTCACATCAGGGGCAGCAGGAGAGCTTGTCCTTCCTGGTAAAGATCATAAGCTTATTTCAGTTAAAATACTTTCCATTTTTAAAATATTTTGCTTAATTGTATTTTACTACCCTTCCTTTATTTCTAACCAGTTTTATTCCAAATTGTGCTTTTTTATAACAATATTTCTAACAATTATTCCTTCATTGCCATCTTTGGGCATCTCAAACATACATATCTCAAATCCCTTGGCAAGTTCTTCCATCAATTATTTTCACTGAGAGTTGCATCATATTCTGAGTTTTATGTTCATACTTAGCATTGTTTTTATTGTGTAACTTTGAATTTGGATTGTCACACTAATTTCTGAATTGGATTTTTTTTTTGTCTTATTTTCTGCACTGTTGTTTTCTTCCTCTTGCCCTGTGGTAGGCAGAATTTCTATGAATGGTCCCTTTAGTGGGCTTTATGGTGACTCCAAAAAATTTATGTCCGTATCCTGTTTCCCAGCACCTGTGGATATTACTTTACATGACAAAAAAATGATGAAGTTAAGCATATTGAGAAGGGGAGTTTATCCTGGATTATCTGGGTAAGTCGTAAATACATTCACATGAATTCTTATAAGAAAAAAGCAGATAGATTTTGGAAGACACACACAATAGAGAAGGGAATGTAAAGACAGAGCCAAGAGACGTACACAGAAGGCTGAGGAATCCTCTAGAAGCTAGAAGATGCAAGGAATAGATTTTTTCTTAGAGCCTCCAGAAATAGTGATTCCAGACTTGTGGCCTCCAGAACTGTGAGATAGTAAATTTTTATTATTTTAAACCACCAGTTTGTGGTAATTTGCTATAGCAGCTACAGTAAACTAATACAGTTCCAGAATTCCAGGCCATATACCCTATACCCTGGAACCTGTGAATGCTATGAGATAGCACTCCTATGACTGTGTTATATTCTTTGGCACAGTAGACATTTTAAAGGGAGATTAGCCAACTGGGCCTAGTATAATCACAGGAACCCTTTAAAACAAAGAACTTTTTCTAGCTGGTGGTGAATGAAAAAGGCAAGAGAAGAATTCAGAGTGATTTGAAGCATGAGAAGGATTTGATACACCAATGGTGGTGGGCGGGGGGGAGCATAAGCAGGTTGCTTCTGGAATCTGAAAATGACCCCCAGCTGACATCTAGCAAGGGGACTTCAGTGCTACAAGCACACAGAATCTAATATCCCCAATATCCTGAATGTGCTTGGAAGCAGATTCTCCCCCAGACCCTCTAGGTAAGATCCAAACCCAGCTGACACCTTAATTTTGGACTTGCAAGACCTCAAACAGAGAACCCAGTTGAGTCAGCTCAGACTTCTGACCTACAGAACAATGAGCTAATAAATAGGTGTTGCTTTGAGCTGCTAAATGTGTGGTAACTTGTTATGCCAGCAATAGAAAGTAAATATGCCCCTTTTCAGTGTGGTCTTCCTTTCCTATTTAGACATTTTGAAATCCACAGGCCCCTAATGGACCCCCCACTTTCACTGCTTCCTCTGTTGGACATGGTCATTTCTGGTTTCCAGCTCCACTGAGATCTTGGGGGTATTGCAAATCCCATTTCTCAGGCAGCTGGAAATTTTGCAGCTCATCAGCATGACATTTTGTTGGGCAACAATGACTCCACAACAGTGTTTTCAGTCTCTTTTTACAAGCAGAGGTTAACACCCCTCAGCTTCTGGATTCAAGCACAGAATCTGAAAAATATTCCTGTTCCACGAAATGCAAGCAGTACTTGTGTGATTTATCACCTAGAAACTGAATTGTTTTGTTCTTCTCTTTATGGTCCTTGATGATTTTAATCTTGTTTCTTTTGGCCTGACTATACCATTTTTTTGTCTATTTTTAAGCATTATCATTTACTATCTCCTTGGAGTAGAGACTTATGTCAAAGTGTGAACTCACTGCACCATTCTGATAAAAAATCAAGAATTATTTTATAAAGGATAAGGAACACTCATGGATATCCTCATGGCCAAGGCCAAAATATATTATCTGGTTCCTGAAGAATTAAACAGAGAATTTGGGCTCAAAACTGGGTCTCTCTAAGGTTATATATAATAGCATATTGCATATTAATATGAAATTTCAGGAATAAACAGACACAGGTGTATATGTATATGTATACCCATACATAAATCACCTGAAATTACTGCAATAATAGTATGAATTTGAATGGAGTGGTCCGGATCTCTGAATCATAGCATTCAAGCAACTACAATAGTACTAGTCTAAGTTCTGGAAAAGGAACAGTGTCCCACTATGGGTATTGCTAATTATTATCCTATGGAAACATCTTTCAAATGAAGAGGAACAAAACATTTTCAAGAGAGTGAAGTTTGTTATATTTTAGCTATTATCAATTCATTTTCCAAGACATCTTAACAATAATATTCATCACCATAATAACATCTTCATTAAATATATGCCCTTGAGTTTTCTATGCAGCAAAATATAATAATGATAACTAAGGGGCCCTGTTCACTAAGAAATAACAAAAACCAAGAACATGGCACAAAATCAAGTAGAATTGATGACAGCTGTTTTCTTCATATACAGATGAAGTTAAAAACCTTTTTTATTTGTTTGTTTAGTGTCATATTGTGTTACATTTCTATCCATGTTTTATTTTTTAACATTTGTAAAAAAGAGTAGGTATTAGAGAGATGGTAGGGAAGGAAAAGAGAAGACTGCAAAGATCAGGAAGATTGAGGATCTATGGAAGACGGAATGGTCTGCTGACCAGAGGGAATCTGTGGGGAGCTCTCTGGCATCCTATTGACTACATGCCATATGTACTGAGACTCATGGTTAAGCTATTTGAGATGGACACAAATGTCCATGATGAGAAGTAACTGTGATTTTGCTAGAGCATGAGTCTGAATACTAAGTACAGCAAGACAAGAAGCTAGACACATAGCCAGTGAATGAGCCCAGAATACTGCCAGGTAGATGTATCTTAAGGCAGTGTTTCTTTTGTCCTCTATTCACCACTGTTTATCTAGTCACTTATAATTACTCCTTGTTGCTAAGATACATGTTTAGAGATTTACAGAAGTTTCAAGATCTGACTATATTCCTTGGGAATGTTGAAATTGTCATGTATTTTATTTTGTCTCTTTATGTACACATTTTCAATAATCTGCTGGGCATATCCACGTACCTATGTCATGAAGCCTTTAAATTCTCCTATTCAGCCCCAATTCTATGCCTGTTTCTATTTTTTTTAATTTGGATACAAGGGTAAAACCTTCCTTCTTTTTCACCTGTCAAATGCAATCGGTACCCAAAAACGTCCTGCAATTTCTACCAGCCAAGGCATTTCTACAAGATATATCATTGTTACTACTATTACTATTTTAGTTTAGCATTATCTGGACTATCTTTTAGACCAACCCTTGTCCTTTACATATAGCTAGCTCACCAACACTACATGCCATGAAGATATAAAAGTGCAATATCAGGGGAGTGGATTTTCTGGAATGGCTGAGTAAAGAACTCTCCAAAGCCCCTCTCTGGAAATATAAAATGTATCAATTTATTGAAAACAACCATACAAAGTCTCTGGAAATTCACAAAGGCACACAACAAATTGAGACATACTTATTAAATAAAATCTGTATCTTGGAAAGAATAGTGAAAATCTGGGGCATTTTATCCAGAGGCTGTTTCCATCATATGCACTGCCTACCACAATCTATGTGGATCCAGCGGCTATGGAGGCATACAACCTCTCTGAAATCAAGGAACCTCTGCCTGTTACTTGAATAATGTGCGGTTGTTTTGAACCTGCCACCTGAATAATTTGAGATTCCTTTAACAGGTAATAAGAAGAAGGATAAGCTATCGACAGTATGTACAATAGGTGTAGGTAAATGTAGTATTTAGTGAACATTTATTATAAGCCAGCTCAACTTAACAAATATATCTCAATTAAAAGAGCATTACAGAAACATTCATTTCTTATTAAAATATTCATATGCATTTGAATTTTCCAAATTTGATTTTGCTCATTTAGGTGCCTTATTTTGGTAACTTCAGAGTTCACTGAAAAAAATACTGAAAAGCATTACATATGTCTTTGAAATATGTGTAAATTGAGTCTTGACTACCACTGTTGACTCAATTATAAATTGTCTATGTGCTATACACTTTTATAGAAATTGGGAGATTATATCATTGAGGGAAAAAGACAAATAGTCCTGCTTTCATTGATCAAGTGAGGAGGGATAATAAATAAGAGAACAATATATATGGAAAAGATTATATGAGCTGTTTAAAAATAAGAATAGATTAAGTGTTTTAAAATATTGCATATTAGCAGAAAATTTGAGGTCCATTAAGGCCAACAGATCAGGAGATGATTGCCCCTAAAAAGTTAGTTTATTATCCTGTTCTCAAGAGGAGGGGCATGCAGTGCCATGGGGGAGCATATGAAGAAAACCAGGGTCAGTAATGAGGCAGAGTGGGAAGAGAGGAAACTATGACAAGAGCCTTTATTATCCAATATTATCCATAAGAAGGTGCTGGCAAATCAGGATAAACAGGTTTAGGATTAGTCGGTTTGAATAATTTCAGGAGACTCTGGGACATAGGGGCTGTCCTTAGTTGTCTGGTATCTGGCCCTGGGAGAATCGGGGACCAGAGTGTAGGCGCTAGATAAAGGAAGTTGAAGGTTATGGGCTCTGGATTGGCTGGTTTGCACATAAAAGACATATTTGCAGGCAAGTCCCTTACTACCTCTAGGAATTGGCTAGCCCTGGGAGGGCCAGTACCTCCAGGCTCAGCAAAGTCTCGGATATCAAAGCATCAGAATACAGAAAATAAAAAATATGGCTAATACAGTGAAGAAAACAAGGACTTCTGAGGCTGGTTAGAATGCATCTTACTGAGAAGCAAGTTCTGCATTGACCCACAAGTGTAAAGGCATACCTGGGGGCATGGGCTCTACCCCAACTCACCTCTCATCCAGGGGCCCTGGTGTAGAGCACAACCTTCACATTAACAGGCAGCATCCCTGCCAAGAAGAAGAGGGAAAAAGGGGTCACACAGACACCTGGCCAAAAAGCATTTCACACAGAAGGAACGCCAGAACAGCCACTGCCAAATCTCTGAGGCAGGAACTCACCTGGGTGTTTGAAAAGGACATTATAGCTTGACCAAAGCGAGAAAAGAGCAGAGTAGCAGGCAACTGGGAAATGAGGTTAGAAAAGGGCCAGATGATATAGGAACTTGATAGACATTTTAAATGTTTGAGTTCTTTCATCAAAATGTGGAGCAAATTTTATGGAGAAGCAACATGACCCAGTAGACTTTCAAGAGGATCATTCTAGCTGGTGTGGTAAGACAAGACTGTAGGGCAGCAAGAGTGGAATCAGGCAGAAGACTGGGAAAGGCTCCCCTAGTAACTTGGGTGAGAAACAATGGTGACTGTGTAGGAAGTGTTTGTGACTTAAATTGTGGGGACAGTTTTACAAGTGTACATACATATTTTTTTACCCAAATATATTAAGTTGTATACACTAAATATGTACAACTTTGTATTTCAATTCTATCTCAACAAAGTGGTTTTTAAAAAAGAATTCACCATATTTTGGGTATCTTTTGCAGGTAGCACTAACAGCTTTTCTAACAGATTGGGAATGAGATAAGAGAAAGAGAGGAACTGAGAATAACATCAAGGAATTTAGTCCGAGCAACCCAGAAGGACAGGTTGGCACTAACTGAAACTGGAAAAAAGCAGGTGTATGGGGAAGATTAGGAGTTCAATTTCAGATGTTATTTGTGAAATGTCTATTAGGCACCCAAATGGGAATCATCAAATAGACAATTGAACATTATGAGTCTAAAGGTCAGGGGAAATACCCATACTGGAGATATGATTAGGGATTCATTTTAATAGATGGTGTTCAGAGCCCCAACTTGCAATTGTATCAGCAAGGGGAGGAATGAAGAGATGAGAAGAGGTCTCAGGACTGATCCTTAGGGTGTTCCAGTGGAAACAAGGTAAGGGAGAAGCAGCAAAGGGGACTGAGAGGTGGTGGCCTGTGAGAATGAAAACCTGGGGACTGTGAGGTCCCCAAAACAAATGAAAAAAACATTTTCATGAGGAGGAAGAGATCAGCTGTATCAAAATATGCTGACATTTCAAATAAGGTTAAGATTAATAGTTAGTTATCATATATAGCAATAGGGTGAGTAGTAGTGACTGGAGGGGTTGTTTAGATTTATTAGTTTATTGTTTGGTTCATTTACATGAACTAGAAAAATCATGCATGGGTGATGATGATTCAGATTTACTCAGTGGGTGTTTGGGCTGAGCTGAAATGACTCATTTTTGGAAGTTGGTTGTGTTTTCAGAAAATCCAGACATTCAATAATATGCTCTGAAGGTGACAATATTCTGTAGTCCCATAAGTGGTCTGCATTTTATATCTTGTATGTTAAATATAATGCTTTAAAGTAAACTCAGCCATGACAAGCTAAACATTATATTACTAGAAGACCGACAAAAGCACCACTTGAGTATTTTTATTTGAATTTTGTTGATATCTCTCCTAGTTTTTTTGCCTTTATCATGTCAAAAGTTGGAAACAACCCAAGTCCATTAACAGATGAATGGATCAACAAAATGCAGTATATATGTACAGTGAAATATTATCCATTCATAAAAAAGGAATGAAGTTTTGGTATATGCTACACCATGGTGAACTTCAAAAACATTAGGCTAAGAGAAATAATTCAGACACAAGATGGCAAATATTGTATGATAACACGTATATGAAGTATCCAGAATAGACAAATTTAAAGAGACAGAAAGTAGATTAGAGATTCCTAGGGGCTGGGGAAGAGGGGTAGGGAGTTACTGCTTAATGGGTATAGAGTTTTGATTTGGGGTGATGAAATATTTTTGGAAATACAGTGTGGTGGTAGTTGTACAACATGGCAAATGTACTTAATGCCACTGAATTGTACACTTAAAATTACCTATTAAAGTGCAGCAGTGCATTAGTAGGATATTCTTTAAGTGGCTTAAAACACATTCTAATATTCGATCAACTTTAAGGATCAATCAAGTTGCCTCCGTGAAAACCTCCCACTTAGAAAATGTCTCTCAAAATCACCTTCCCACCAGAGTGAGAGAACCTCCCAGGACATGAACTGGAAATGCAAATCAGCTTTCTAAAGCTTATATAGGTACTGCTCATGACTTTTCAGTTTATCTTCCAGCTGCCAGGGCACAGTTTCATCATAGGAGTCACTTTGGCATTTGAAGCCCTTACATTAATCCTTGATGCTTCATGTGAAGCAGTTCAGTGAAGGACTGTGATATATTCTGTGGACCACTTGTCTGGTGGTATTTATATCACCACCCCATCTTTTTCTTCTGCTTAAAAAAATATCCTGGCTATTGTGGTTAAACAGTTAGGGCTGTGTTTTGGTTTTTAAGCCTAGAGGAAATAACAGAAGTGTCAACCCTTGATAAATCCAATGCTATTAAAAGCTCACCAGGAAAGTGATTTCCTGGTTGCATAAAAGAGCATTCTGTCCCTTGTAATTTATAACTTTTAACATTGAACCTATTTATGTAGAAGCACCACAGACTTAACTGTGCATCACTCTTATTGCAGATGTCATTAATCATCTAGGAAGACAAGTTGGAGTTCAACCTGTAGGACAACTTGGCCCTGAGGCTGAAGACCAAGCCAGTTTTACATTTGATGCGAGCAGAACGTCTCTAGGCACCACAGAATCAATGCCAGCTTGATTGGTTCCATAATGTAATACATTTTTCCCTAATAAAAACCTTCCTTCTTAAAGAATCAATGTTTTAAACTTAATAATGTCCAGTCTTTTCCCAGTTCATTTTTTCTCAAACATATATGATTTATGGGTTTCAGTCCAAAGAGTTACTCCAAAATCACTGTGTCAGGGAAGAAAAATACTAGCATAAAAACAAATGCTTCAAGTATTTGTTTCATCCTGAATAATATCATTGATAATAATGGGCATAACAACTTTATGAGCCATTTTGTGGCCTTGCAATTGGGAAATTAAACGAAAAGCAAATGTGCCTTCCTTGGGACTTTGTATCATCCATCTAATTACATTTTCAGACAGAGTATACTATTCACTACATGAAAGCTGAATGTGGTGTATGTAATTTTCATAACTGGCTATTGGTAATAATTCACTCAGGATTAATTATACAGAAAATGAAATGTATAATTTTTATTTGAGGGAATAGAAATATATAAATATTCTTCAAGATATTCTGGACTGTGACACAGACCATGAAATACATTATTAGTAAAATGAGCAGTGATCATAATGGGAAGGGTTTGCATTCTCCATCCTCGTACAGAGAAACTCTGAGAGCTAAGGGAGCATACCCCATAAAGCACCTCCTGCTGGTCACTTAGGTGTTGCAGGGTATGAAGTGCACTCTTCGGTGAGGCAAGTCTAACTCCAGGTTAGGAAAACAAGAAATAAGGTCGGTAGATGCACGTGGGAGTGAGCATAGTCATGTTTTTGTTTGTTTCTTTTTGTTTTTTTTTTTACTTTTTCTGGTTCTCATCAGGGAAAAAAACCCTCAAATTACATTAGGAGGTAGTTGTTCTGGTAACATCTTCCTCCTTCCCAAATGCAAGCCTGGATCAAATAATACTGCCTGCTATTCTGACAAATAATCCAGAACCCTCTCTACAGTTTCAAAGTGGATTAATTAAGGGTCTTGCAGCATTTGAGTGCTCTGCACTGTGCTCTAATTTCAGCATTCTGACACTCATGGCTCCTTTATGACACCCCAGAGCCTTAGGACCACTCACCACTGACCTGGCTTCTGGCAACCACTCAACTGTGCTGCAAGTGTGCCTCCATGCAAGAGAGCCAAGGCTCTTTTCCAGTCACATAAGAGAATTGGAGAAGTGGAATGACACAGAGCACCTGATGTCTTTTCCAAAATGACTGCATAACCGTGATTCAGAATTAGCATGGGTGTGAATGCAATTTGGCTTGTTTGTTTAAAATATTACCCCTTTACCCTATGAGCCTTCATTTGGGTTTTGAAATAGCTTAACAACTGGGAAAAGACTTATAGGAAGCAGAAAGCCTTAAGTGAGATAGATCTTTATAATATCCCTTCTTATTTGGTAAATACTGCCTTGTGTATAAAACTCAAAGTATGTCTAGGTTTTTGAAAGTCACATAATAGCATGACAAAGGACTCTTCAAAACCATAAAACAGTAATATTTGAAGCCTTCATTATTCTTCTTTCATTTGCTTTATTGGCCTTCTTTGCTTTTTAGGTAGGGGATTAAAATCACTAAGTATATCTGGACTTTCCAGGGTAAGATAAATTCTTATTATGAACTTACAGGGAAACAAATTTCACTTCTTCTAAAGAGCTATTATATCTACTGGGGAATTTCCCTGAATTGCTATAACAGAAGGCTTTTAGCAAAAAGACATTTGTCTTTGTGGAAAATATTAGGGAAAATATTGTGCATTGCTATCTGTACTACATGAAAGTTTAAAGGCTGCTTATAAATATGATCTAAAATTTTCCTCAACTTAAGTAATATGTGAAGTAGAGTCCTCTTATTCATTTTTCAAAATTATAAATCAGTATAACGCCAGATTTTTGTCCCCATTCTAACAATGATTATAATAGTATTTAACATGTATCAGGTATTTTGCAAAGCATTTTACACACATCCTGTGGATTTATTATGGGGTACTTACTAGTCTAGCATCATTTTACATAGAAGTACCATGAATCTTACAAAGGCTATGTACTTGCCAAGGTCACACTGGTAGGAAATGTGTGTAGATCCTTGCTCTTTACTCAGTTACGTGCTGATGGGCAGGCCATTTAACTTCTGTGCGCCTCAGTTTCTTCATCTGTAAAATAAAACAGTTGCATTGGATTGCCTTTTATTCTAAAATGCCATAATCCTAGGATTTTTGGAGGCCCCAAAATTATGCAGAGCCAGTTCCATAGTTTGGTCTACAGATAACTTTGATAATACAGCTATCAGTTTGACTTACTGATAAACTCTGGATTTTTATCACTATTATTTGTGATGCCTTTTATTCTAAGCAGCTCAAAACCCTTAATATTTTTTTAATTAAATTCCTATTAGAAGGTTTTGATAAAGGCTTTCTGCTCTCCTGACTTTTTATTTATTTATTCTTGTATCTTTAATGACTTGTCAGGGCCCAATGGGAAAACAGGCTGCCTCAGCCAGAAGGGATTAATTCATTCATAAAGGAAGCTCAAGCTGAAGAAGTGGACTTTCTAGCTGTGATCAGGCGCCAAGCTTTCTCCTTGGAGCAGGTCATATCTAACTTCTCAATGCAGAACTTACATTTCCTGTCGTATCCAAGCGCTTACATCTGATCTAGATGTTCCTAACTCTAGGAATGAGGTAATATGAGGAAATGGATTCAGACCTCACTTGATTAATTACTATGTAAAGGGTTAATTAGGAGCACCAAAAACAAATGTCAAGTCAAGGCAATAATCAGGATCAGAGTTTAGAATTAAGCAAGACAGGGCAGCTAAGCCTCATTTGAACTCCCTTATTGCAAGCCATATTTAAGATGTCCATTATGGACAAATTGCTCATATCATGCAGCATTTTTTAGCATTGCATTGCCACAGTTTCTTTTTTTAACACAGATCCTCTCTCAGTACTTGGAGTGTAAGCAATTTGAGCAAAGGAAAAAAAGATCAGCCAGTATTATTTATTAAGCTACTATGTGTTACATATTTTATCATTTATTCTAATTTAATTCTCCAGACAATGCTGTGAGGATAGTAGTAGTGACTGAAAGGAAAAAGGGATGTGAACTCAACAGTCCAAGCAGGTTTATTGGTAAACCTGAGAGCGACCCCCCTGTTCTGTCTGGCAGAACAAAAAAGGTGTCTCTCACAGGCTAAGAGGCTTTTTATGGCCAGGGTTTTTGGCGGACTCTTTGAGGGGAGGGGTCAGGGGAAAGGTGGGCTTGTGGCTTGCTGATGTGTCCTCTGGAGAAGGCTTGTAGCCTAAGTAAGATGACACCTAGGTCTCTCTGAGATGGTGGGTGGGCTTATTCAAAAAGGCGGTACTCCTGTCCAGATTCTATCAGTGACCCATTTTCGAAGTGAGAAAACTATGGCTCACGGAAGTCACATAAGACCAGAACTTAGATGTGAACATGGTCTTTCTACGAAAAATTCCATTACCTTTCCACTTGGTCATGATATCTAGTCCTATATATAACCTTTTGGGTATTTATCCTGCAGTAAAATTATAAATATAACATTCAAGTTCAAAGTTTCTTAAACATTATCTAGTCTGACACCTTCCTTTAGAAATGGGGAGATTGAGGGATGAAGCAGTTATATGGCTTGATCAAAATGGATATTTAATAAACACTTGTTGGATAACAGGAAAACAGAAAGCAAAAGGGGAATTTCCTTTATCTGCAATGAGACCTGATTCCACAAAACACCATAACTTAGATTAAGACTGTTGGTATCAAAAAGTTTATGGGACATACTCAGATGAAAAAAAAATCCTTGAAAGTTACTGAAGAGAAGGATTATTTCAATTTAAACTGTGGAATAAATGGGTTTTTAAATTTAATTCCCATTTATTTTTAACCACAGGTCAGACAGCCTTCTGTAGCATTAAAGCAGAAATGCTAAAAATGAAATCACACATAAGTGAAAATTCTCCATCAACTGCAGGAGAGCAAGAGCAATATTAAACACAGAAGTTTGACTTTATAGGGCTTTTCGTGAAATCCCTGAGCCATAAAACAAAATAAGAAATGATATTAAACAGTAATAGTAAAAATAAGAGACTATAAACTTCCTTTAATTTCTCCCTTACTCTGAGAACTAGATAAAGCATTCTCATTGTCAATCTTAGCTTCACACACTATGCTAAAGAAGATGTATTTTCCAAGCAAGGTTTGTTTGTGTGCTTGTTGATTGTTTTGTCTTTGTTTTGAGTTTCAGATACTGGAAATTTTGTAGCTCAGCTAAAATTTTCGATCCAGCTGTTTCCATGAGTGGATGACACAGGACAAAACCAGCAGCTAACACTGCTGACAGCTGTCATGTACTTTCTTCCAAAGAGGCTGTTCCCTACCAACCCTTAAAGCTGGACCAGGAAGCAGTGAAGTCGAGGAACTTGAAATTTCATTTTTCCCCAAAAAAAAAGTCACATATTACTGTTATTGGAAGGCATTTAAAGCACACTGGAACAAGTTTGTATGAAATTTTCTCTTGTTAAAATTCATAAGCAGACCTGCAGCTAGTTTGTATAAAATATTAGTTGGGAAAAGGCAAGTGTAACCAGACACCTAGGCATATATTTACAGATTGTACAAATCTGGAAACCCTTGTGTCTTTCTACTGGAAGTAAAATGCCTGACCCACTGCTATTGTGAGAAGAAGGCACTAACGACATCCTTGAATTAGCAAGAGGGTGTGACTGGGACCACAGGACCCTAGTGTAATAGACCTCCTTTTACCATAGGGTTTTTGGCCCTCCTGTTGGAAGCATACTAATAAAATAAAAACATCCTGTGCTGAATCTAAAGCAAATAAAGATGTATTTAGAATGGAACACTCTTCCTGACTTCCTTTTCAACTTTCCTGCCTGTCTAAAAAAAACATATTTTTATTTCTTGGTGGTATACAACCATGATTAATTGTTCCTAACTAAGGAAACCGAACAGCAATTCTATGGCTCTCTGACTCTGCAAAGCTGGTCTTGTTCAAAAACTCAGAGGAAGCTCAGAAAACGTCTCAGTATAATACATGGGCCTGGCAGCAACAATTTTCCAACATAAATCTTAGCAGGAAATATGGCTTTCTGTTCTGTTCCTGTTGCTTCTCATGTAGCCTGTTGCCTGGCCTAGCAGAATTCTCCTGTGCAGTCACCCCAGCATGGCTGTGAAAATAGTGGCTCCACTTTCCCCTTTTGTATGGATGAGAACAGAAAACAAGGTAAATGATGCTACCAATTCCCACCTCAGCTCATACCTCAGCTGCTTCTGTTCCCTGTTTTTATGACCACAGCAAAGATGTAGACAAAAACTGGGAACACCATGAATATCAAGCATTATACTCAGAATATTAGCAATTACATTGCTTCAGCTAACTTAATGACGGCATGTATACAGCACAGGGCGGATTGGGGCCCAGATTAGATAAATAAGTGAGGCTTTTCCATCTGTAATTGGTCTGTTAATACGAGTTTTTTGCAATAAAGAAGCACAATCTTGGGACAGATGTAATTCACAAGTTCTGCTCATAATGTAACATCCATAATGGAGTTCAGATGCCAAATTCTGTCGTATTCTCTCAGCTGCCAATGCAGGTGGTGTTTACCCCAAAACTATTTCCCCCCAGGATAACCATAATTACTACTTAGATAGAAAAAATCCCTTCCTCCTTGGCTCAGATTCGCACTTCCAAAGTGAAGGTCTGTTTTATGCAGGATTTAGGTTCCTTCCTAGTATATTCCTGGCATTTTGGATGAAGTCAAGAGTTCCCCAGTGGAGAGCAAGCCTTTCCCTAATGCCAGCTCTGAGCAAGTTTTAACCTCTAATTCGGTTCACAGAGACCCAGGTCTAATCTGAGAATTTGCAAGCATGCCTCTTTGGGAAGCCAACACCTCTCATTGTTAACTATTGCTCTGGTCTCTTCTTTTCCCTCCCTGTACGTGGTGATGCTTCCTTTATGAATTTATGGAATTTCTCATTCCGTCATTACATACCCATACTAAAGACAGTGACATTGTTTTAAATTTTCTTTGTCACTAAAAATGACATAATTAGGACTTGTTTAGTGCTCTATTTTTATTGAAAAGCAACTGCTCTGCTAAGCCAGAATTGTTAAAATCTGTCTTTTGAAAAGGAAATGAAAAGTTTTCTTAAAACTTTCAGCTTTACTATAAGTGCCCCAATCCTCCAACCATTCATTCGGATTGAGTTAACTCTTCTTTTATGTCTAAGGGATCGAAGTGGAGCCTTCGGGTGTTTTCATTGTACAAACCCTTATGATGATATTTCACAAATAAAGGGCGAGTCCACTGGAGTGAGGGGTGAAGAATAGGTCAGTAGGATACCTTGGGGAAGTTACGGAGAGTAAAAAATTTTCTGACTAGTCTGGCTGGGGATGTGGGTTATATTGATTTGAGGAGCAGAGCCTTCTCTCTGTATTTCCATCTTCCCAGATTTTAAAGTAGGCTGGACTCCCCAAAGAGAGCCTCAAGTTCTAAAACAGCCTTTCAAACTTTTCTCTCCCTTTTGGAACCTGGATCTGAGTCTCCAGTTTCAGATTGCCTGTGTGTGAATTCTGGTTTTGCCTTTTGTTTAGGTACATGCCCATGGTTTAAGTTACTTGAACCTCTATTAGCCTGAATTTCCCTGCTTGCGAAATTGGGATGATTGTAGTCCCTGACACATAGGTTGTACTGAGGATTACAGGAGAAACGGGATGAGCTCATCATCATCACTGCGCTGAGAACAAGCACGTTCTCAATAAATGTTTGTTCCTGTACATTTCTGGACATAAGAGTTTGGCGATTTCCTTAATAGGGTCACTGAATAAGCACTTTGAGAAGCACTAGCTTGGAGTTATCAATAGCTAAAGAGAAACACATGACCCACTAGGTATAAGAAAAAAACAAATAAAAATAGATGTTAGAGCAACCTAATAACGGCATTTTATAATGGGCTTTTCTGTGGCCTCCCAGAGTGAATGTAAGTTAAAAATTACCTCATTTTTCAGGCAGCAAACAGTAGGTTCATAATCTCTACTTTATTTCCCATGGCTTTTCCATTTAAGTCTGACCTGGCAGATCAACATGGATTATCTGAAGAATAATCAGCTAATCAAATCTATTTAAAATTTTTTTCTTAATACCCTTATGGGAAACTTAATCAAAGGCTCAGAGTTAAAATCTGCTTCTTAGGATCCGACTGATTAGACCAGGGAAAAACCTTCGACTCCTTCTTGACTACCAGCAGACTTGCTTTTAAGCCCCTTTAATATAAAAATAATAGGAATAATAAATAAATAAATATTACTGATTTGTTTTATATGCATATCACACATTTATGATGTGAAAATGAATCCCAGAGTCAATCCTGGGGTAAAGGTAGTCAGTGTTCAAGTAAGATATGAATTAAAACCATGAAAGTGAAGTTGTGGGCAGTGAAAAAGGAAAAAAACTAAAAAACTAAAAAGTAACAAACAATAATAACTATAAAAGCCAACCAGGTGAATTCTATAGCAACTAGAGCTATATAAAATAGGTTTAGTGGTTTCATTTATTCAACACTCTTTTCCTGAATACCAACTATGTGCTAGACATTAGGGTAGAGTTTGGGAATAAAAATGAAAAGTGCTTATACACAAACATCTGTGTAAAAGATTTCCCAAGTAACTTGCCCAAGGTTATGCCTGATGAACAAGGCCAGAACTTGAACATGTAGTTCTCTGTCTCTAAAGTCCAGTGTTTTTCCCACAACACCAAGCTGCTGGTACTGCTGGTGCCCAGCCTTGATCCTCTCAGATTCCTTCTCCTAACTCTGTGTGCTCATCTCCTATCTTCTGTGTATTATGCTACTAAATGCTTGTACTTTTGGCCTTGAAGGGATTGCTCTTGGACACTGGAGTCTGCTTGCCTGAAGAGAGAGAGAAAGTAAGTCTTTTAGAACAGAAGGTTCCCAGCTGACTGGAGAAGGGACACCACAGGAAGGTGTCTTTTTTTTTTTTTTTTTTTAATGCACTGTGCTATGCACCACGTAGCATCCAGCCTGGGACTTGGATTCAATCTCTATGAGAGTTGCAGTGGGGCAAGTGCATAGACAGTGTCAGGGAGGTGGCATCACCTAGAAATCATTAATTAAAAAGACTGGAGCCAAGATAAGGACCTTAAGTGAGAATCGCAAAGTTATCCCAGAAGAGAGGGTCCCCACAGAGCCTCCGCCTCTGCTGTCAACACTGGGAGACTCTCAACAGAAGTGGCTACAAGTAGCATCCCCTGACTTTGGCCTCAGGAGTCTAAAGTTCGTAAGGGTCTCAAGTTAGGGAGATGTGGCCTCAGGTTAGCAGAGGGAGGCATCTGAGGCTGTGTAAGGCTCAGGTGAGACACTCAGGACTAAGGGCACCCCTGACTGCAGAATAAAGAGAGCTCCAAGAGTTCCATCACCACTATCCGCCTCCCGAATAACTAGCAGGCAAACACTCCCTCTGACTTCTGCCTCTTGGGAGTTTGACAGTGGTGAGGATCTTGGTATACAGGTCGCAAACTCAGTTCAGTTCATGGAGGAATTCCTGGCCCTGCAGGCAGACTCCAGGTGAAGACAGTGAATGGGGTTGATTATCAAAGACTATAAGAAGCCCCACAGAACCTTCCTCCAGCTCTCCCTGGGCACCACAGGGTGCTGGTGGGGGTGGGGGAGGCAGGAGTGCTTAACTTCAGCTTTCCGAGATGTTCAGTGAAAGCCTACACTGAAAGGTGCAGCCTCGATCAGCAGAAGGAGGAGTCCTTGGACAAATCAAGTGTCAAGGTGAGGACGTTGAGGGGTCCCAATGAATAAAGCCCCATCCTTTTTGTGATCCTTGGGAGCCTGAAGAATAACTGAGGTGCCCACTCACTTGGAGGGAGGTGAGGACTTTGGTCTGAGGGGCATGAGCACACATCAGCAAAGGGTGGAGGCTGTGACACTCTAGAGTTTCGAGATAAGAGATTGAATGGAGAATGAAATCACTACCACCACCACAGAAGGGAGGAGATTCTACAGGTAAGAGCCCAACCCCTACTCCAGCCCTAGGAGTCCCCAGAATAACTGTCAGACTGAGTAGCTCCCGACTTCCACCTTAGGTTTGCAAGGAGCTGAGGACTGTCACCTCGGGTGAGTAGAGGGAGGAGTCCAGACCCTGCCAGGAGTCAAGGTAAGATGCCAAGTGAAGACTAAAGGGATCCCTCCTCCAGAATGGAGGGACCCCTGAGTGTTTTGACTTCAGCCTTGAGTGAGGATGTGGAGGGCATGGCTGGAAATCACTTCCCACGACTTTGCCTCAGGAGTCTGAAGGGGGTAAAGGCCTTCATCTGAAGGGTGTAGCCTCCAGTCAGCAGAAGGAGGAGTCCTAGCCTCTGCCAAAGTCATGGTAAGATGCTGAGTGAAGATTGAGAGAACTTTAGAAGGGACTCTACGGGTCCCTATCCCTGTTGTCACCCTTGGGAGGTACTCATCAGGGGTAGCTGGAATTGGCATCCACTGGCTCTGCCTGGAGAATCTGAGGCTAGTGAGCTCCTTGTTCTGAAGGTGCAGGCCTCAGTTCAGCAGAAGAGGGGATGGCAGGCCTTGCCAACTCTCAGCATATGCTTTTGAGTAGGGACTGATGGGGCCACTCATCTCCCAACAAAGAGGTCCCTAGAAAAGAGTCCAGTAGCTGCTGTTGGCTCTGGGAGGCCCTGGAATAGCTGTCAGACTGACTTGCTCCTGACTTCCACCTTGGATTTTCAGGGAGGTAAGACCTATTCTGAGGATTGCTGCCTTGGGTGAGCAGAGGGAGAAGTCCCAGGTCCTGCCAGGAGTCAAGGTAAGATGTTAAATGAGGACTGAGATCTCTCCCTCAGAATGGAAAAGGCTCTCAAAACTCTGTTGTCAGCCCCAGGAGGAGGAGGGGTGGCCAGAAGTGACTTCCTCTGACTTCTGTCTGGGGAATATGAGGATAGTAATGCCATCATTCTGAGAAATGTGTCCCCAAGTAAGCAGAGAGAGGAATCCTAGGCCCTGCCAGGTATCAAAGTAAAAATGCTGAGTAGGGACTGGGGGATCACACACTCCAAAACAGTAGGGGCCCCACAAAGTCCCATGACTGTTGTCAGACCAGGTAGGCCCTGGAATAGTTGTCAGACTTTGGAGCTTACTGACTTTGGCTTTGGGAGTCTGAGGGCTGTTGTGTCAAGTTAACAGAGACAGAGAGGGGTCTCAGTCTCTATCAGGGTCAAAGTTATGACCCTAAATGAGGATTGAGGGGACCACACACATGAGAACAACAGAGACTTAACAGCTAGCTGCCTTCCTCTGTCACATCTGGGAAGTCCGGGCAGGTATGGTCTAATGAGGGCCCCCCTCCTTTCCTTCCCTTCAGTACCTGTCAGCCCTGTGACTTTTCCGGCTGAGAGGCTCCGAAAAAAACTGTCAGTCTGAGGCACATCCTTGCTTCTTTTGAACTTATGTCTCAAGGAGATTAAGACCTGCAAGGGAAAAATGTTCTTAGCAGTTACTTCGGGATCATGGATACACTAGATCACATCTGGGACAAGAATGGAAGATGTGCTGCATTCTTGTTCAAATGCACCTGAACACAGTGCACAAAATTAGGTGTTTTATGAACATCATCTTCAAGGAGTTTGTGAGCAATACGTTTGGGTCTTTCTTGAGGTGAGATACACAGAAGCCACTGGGCTGGTACTGTTTGCCCTGGGCTGGGAGATCCAGAGCCCCCACTATTCAAGGGACGTTTTAAATAGGCTATGTTCAACATAGTCTGGAAAACTCTAAGCAAACTCCAGATTTTTGGAGCAGGTGAATGATGAAAATAGGGTTGGATTACTGGAAGGACAACTGGGCGGGAGGGAAGGACCTGGCCCTTGACACAAATTGTAGGAGTTTCGAGTTGTATCCAGTTGGTAAATACTCTCTCAAGCCCAAATTAAATAATATATCTTCTATTAGGGAAAATTTGCTGCAGTTTTCTTTTTAAGCAGAAATTTTGGCTGGTTTGGTGTGCCATGTCCTACAGCACTGCACATTCCCTGAACATCACTTGGAAGAACAAACCCCAGAGGGGAAGGTGCTCGTGTGTTGGAGTCAAAATAATCATAGTAATAACTGCCCATCATTAAAGACCCAGTGCACAACATGTGCTGTGCTGGGGCTTTGCATACAACACATGCATTCTAATGGTTTCATTTATCCAGCCCCTTTCTCGGATCAAGAATGTAAGGCTTAGAGACTTGGGAATGTGCCCAATTTCACAGGCCTAGTATGTCAGAGTTGGAACTAGACCTCTTGTTTGAATTTTTCTAGAGCCCATACTATTCTACTCCTCCCAGCCTGAGGCAATCTTTCGGTCTGTTAACTCATTTCTCTTCTTACTACTCCATAATGTATCTCAGAGGATAAAAAGGACCTTGTCGCAAAAGTATTAAAAGTGGGTATAAAGAACGAAGGTGAAAATGAGAATCAAAAACAATTTGGGGATTGTTTGTGGGATTCATTTACCCAGGGTGCTGCTGCCTCAGCCCCAGGATTCCTTGAGAGCTGCCTCTGCTCAGTAGCTGGGACATGTGTCCAGGCCCAACACTTTCCCACATTACAGCCCCCTTCCCCTGAGACTTCCCCTGTGTGGCCCCCTGTCCAGCTCTTCAGTGTGTCCTCTACACCCTGTAATCTGCTCCCAGTGGAACAGAGAGGCCAGAATCACCTGCCTCCCCCCCACCCCGACTTAGAGTATCCTAACTCCCTGAAGGCATTTCCTGGATGACCCTCACCGTCGGGTCCCTCTGAGAGCAACAACACCTTCTGTGATGTTCTCTTTGAACAGTGAACTTTGGGCACATGGTCATTTCCCAACAGGTTTCTTCACCACATTCTCAACATGTCTTAGAAACAGGCTTGTGAGTAGAGTCTAAGTTGATACAGAATGTTCTGGTTCTTGGGATGTAAATGTGAAGTAAGAGAAGCTTTTAAAACCACCTTGATATTCACAGTAAGATTTTAATATGGTATCCTACTTGAGAATAGCCACTGAAAAGATACACCAATGAGTGAGCATATCTAGATGGTCAAAAACCAACTCCCAAAGCCACCCCCTTAAGGGGTAGATGGGCAAGACCATGGAAATCATTGTGTAAGCGATCATCTATACATCTTCAGTCTGAAATCCTGTAATCCTGGAGTCCTGATAGGTAGAAGAAACGGAGATGCCAAGGATTGGTTCCTTGGCCTATGTGATATGTTGATTAAAAAAGAAAAAACGTAATTCACCATCTTACCACTGCCTAGAGGTAGAGTCTGTGTACTTTCCCCAAAAGAAAACACTGGTTTTCAGTGTGCTTAATGGCACTGTTCAAGTGTTCAGGTGTTCATTCAGGTGGTATGTAGCTGGGACTCTCAAGATACCGACCATGCACCAAAGGAAGGAGAAACTTCTCAGCCTGATGAGATTACAAGGCTATTGCAAAGGGCAGTACAGAAGAGTGAAGAAGGTTGAAACTTTGCTGTGAGGGTTTACGGGGTTCTTTTAAAAATCAGAGGTAAAAGCACCTGTCATATAGTAGGATCTCAAATATGTGGGGGAATTTCACAGTCAATATGGACTTCACAGAAACTCTTCCAGGAAACTAAGTGGTTGTTGTCCTAACAAGTTGTGATCATTGCTCTTTATTGAGCACCTACTATGTAACAATTAATAGACTGCAAGTGCTCATCCACAACCTGTCTTGCTCTCCTTTCTGGGTTCCCAGGAAGATTATATTCTCAGTCCACTTGCAGTTAGGAAGGGGCATGTAACTACTCCTGCCAGAAACAATTTTATCTCTTCCAGGCCAACTCATTTGAGATCCAGAATGCTACCCCCATTCCCTTTCTTTCCTTCAGTAGCAAGCATGGAGAGCCCACGCTGAGATGTGGAACTACAAATGGCCATAGCCTGGGTCTCTGAGTTACCCGGTAGCAAAGATCCCCTGCCAGATCCCATCAAATTTTTTGTGTACAAGAAATAAACCTTTGTTGTGTCAAGTCATTCAGATTTTAGGTTTTATATTTTGCTTCAGCTAGCAGTTAGTTTATCTAACTAATAAACAGGTATGACTTATGTTGTTAAGCTTATTTAAAAAGTTTAATGGCAAAGCTAATGATAGTGTAGATATTCTGGTTGCAAATATTTCTAACAGCATACATAAATCTATTCCCTCCCTTTACAGTGTTTCTCCAAAATTCAGCTTTCTCCTCAGAGGTAACTACAATAATTTATTATGTGTATTATTTTAAAGATCATTTTAAGCTTTTTAATACATAGATGTGCTATAAAAATATACTGATTTTTTTAACATAATGAGTAATAATGTATATAATGCTCTTCCACTTGCCTTTGTCACATAATAAAATGAATGCAACGTCATTCCAAGACAACACATATAAATCTACTTCATTATTTTAACTACTCTCTAGGATTTTAAAGTAAGTATGTTCTATAATTAACTTAACTATTCTCCTACTGATGGACACGTAGATAGTTCCCATTAGTTTCTCTGGTTAAGAACTGAAGTCAACATATTTGGACATCATTTTGGTCAAATGTGCATAGAAAAGACACAGCAAACAGAAATTGGGATAAAGTGGAGAGGGCTTGAAAATGTAAGTTTTTATAAATATCATCCCACATCATCAACACAAAACATCATACCACAAAGCTACTAATTCATATTCTTACAAATTAATGTATGCAAACACCGTGTTCTCTCACACTTTGTTTTTTCAATCCTTTAACTTTTGGTCAAACTTACATATTAAAAAATCAAGTATCACAATTATATTAATTTGTATTCCCTTGTTTTCTATATAGGTTGAGCAGAAAATTAACTTAATCTCTTGCCCATATAAAGTTGGATTTCTGCAGTGATGTTCTGAGTCACAGGACTCCTCTGAACAAGCTTTAAAATTCTGATGTAGACATGACATTTTCATCTTACATTGAGAAACAAAGATTTGGTTAGAATTGAGTGATCTAAGTGTGCAGGTATCCTGGATGAAAGAACGCAAACCATCGCAGACATCACACACCCTACCTTAGAATCTCCTCTATGTATTGTCAGGCAGAGTATAGCTGGCTCCTCTGCATTACCTAGTGATGTTATATGTTATTAATGGATTCTGGTAGAGCAACATCTCTTGAGGACCCTGGGGGGTCCAGTGTACCCTTGCCAATATACCTGGGCCGGGAGCTATCATTATGTCTTTTGGAGACGGCTATTTCTTACCTTGTATACAGTGGACCCCCTCCACTGAGGTTGGGGCTATGTGAAGGGGTGGGGTTAGTGAATGATGACAGATAGTTGAGACAGGCCAGGAGTAACAAGAGTAGTGGAAGGGGCTATGTAGTGCAAGGAGAGGGAAATTGGAAGCAATCCAGACGGTGCCCCTAACTCAGAATGCTTTCTAATGCTTCCAGAATTTTTGACACACCAGAGGTTTGCTGGACTATGTTTGCTGGCCCGTGTTGCCAGCAGGTATTGCCTGGGGCACGGGATTGGGCCAAGGAGCCGACATTTGCAGAATGTATGGTGAGCTGACGGAGATGGCACACTACCTTGTAAAACTGACAGGGCATGATGGAGATGTGTGGGATTGGGTGAGGGAAGCATGATGCACTGTCCTGCTACCAGCATTTCCACCTCCAAGATGAGGGTGTTGGGGCCTGGGAAGGACACAGTTATGATCACATTCTCAGCGATAGTTTCCCATGGGAATTCTCAAGTTGGGTAAGCATTGTAATACTTGAGGTTTCTTCTATGGAGGCAGAAGACTCTACCAGGGATTATTTTGAAACAGTGAATGTTACCTCTGGTACTTTGATTTATTCATTCATTTATCCAGCAAGCATGCCCTGAATATATGCTGAGGGCAAACACTAAACAGAACAAAAGGAAATGGTGAGGTTTGACTTGACTCCGGCTATGGAAGTGAGGATGGTGAGGAAGAGACAGGTTTGATTCTTAGGAAGTTAGGGATTATGTGAAAGGGTGGGGGACAGCCTCTGGTGATTCTGAGCTCTGAAGACTGGCTGACTAGACAGAAGCTGCTCCTCTTAGCTGAGATTGAGGATAAAGGAAGAAGAGTTGGTGATTTTAAATTAGAGGCAGAGATAAGGAAGGGTGTGGTGGATAAGGTCAGTATGGACCATGTAGATGATAAGGTTCTACTGGCTGTCCAAGTGGAGGTGTCCAGTAAGGAGTAGAAAACACAGGTCAGACTATCAGGAGAGGGAACCAGGCTGCAGATTTAGGTTTGGCTGCATCAGGAGAGGTCATGTGAGGCCGTAGGTGTAGGTAAAATCAAGTGTTGTGCATATAGCAGCCTATATAGTCTGTCTCCTTCTCTGCATACACTATTGGAAACCAAGATTACACAAAGCTTAGTAAGTCCAAGGAAGAGTTCAAAGGGAGAAAGTACTCAACCAGAAATTCACCAATCAGAGGAAGTTTTCCTGTGTTTCTTAATCTCTCTGTTTTAATCATATATCTGTACCTTTGCCTATGCATTGCCTATGCCTGTGAATTTGTGGCTTATAGCACATGTTAAGTTATATATCATCATTTTTCAACCTCAAATATGCTATCTCAGCTCCCTTTTAGGATTCTACTCTTGATAGCCTTTGTTCGTGGCTGAGCTTACAACCACAATACATAGACACTCATCCACTCCAACTAACGTGTCTGTTCTAGGGAGCTGGCAGCTCTGTAGTAATTCAAGTTTCTCATGACATACAGAGTGAGGGGCTGGAGGCAATCTTGAGCCCAGGTCCCTGGAGATTGGAACTTCATGACACATCCTTTATCTAACTGGGGGACAGTGATTGTCAAAATTTTAGGCATAAGACTACTTATTCCAACTGAAAATTTGCCCAGTCCATGAACATAAAGAAGGCCCAGCAGCCTGGGTAAAGTGGGGACTGCAGGCCCAGAGTCCTGTCCACTCAGCCCCTTCCTCCCCCTTGGGTCCATGGGCTCTGGCAGGCACAGAACTCTAGGGTGCCCTCTGAGCACAGCTGAGAAAGCTGGATGCTACAAGACCCTGCCTCAGGCATGGACTTCATCTAGCAGTGCCAGCCATCCTGAACACACAGGACATGTCTCCCATGTGATTTTGTCCTGCATTCTATATTGACTTTGTCAGCACAACCTAAATGTCCTGTATTCAGCTTTGTTCAGTAAGTCACAAAAATTCAGCAGAGCTCATTTTCAATCATAGTAATTAGCAATTAAATCACTTACAGCAACACTAACTGAAAATCGTATCTCCACAAATAAAGATCTGGTCTCTCCAGAGGTCTGGCTAAGGGAAGATCAAAAGGGGAGAATTAGAATTAAATTAAGGAAATATCAAAGAGAGGAAATGCCTGTTTTTTGGCCACAGTCCCAAGTCTTGAACAAGTAACCACCATCAATCACATGTAACTTCTGATCACTATGAGACTGTCAATGATTGCCTCTCTCCAGTAATTAAACTTCTGAAAATCGGCAAGACAATGATAGCTCCAGGCTTCTGAAAATCAGCCTATCAGTGATACCTCCCTCCCTCCCTCTGCACACACCTGTGCGGAAAGTCAGCCAGTCTGCGACAGCTCACATTTCTAGATAGCATCAATCAGCAAGTTCTGTCCAGGAGCCATACTTCTGAAAGGCAACGGGTCCATAGCAACCTTACTCTAGTGACCACAGGAATGCATCTGAAAGGCTGACAGTCCCCAAACACTCCAACTTCTGACTGTCCACCAGTCCTTGAATCCCCAAGCTAACCAAAACCATGTAGTCAGCTCTGGCTTTCAAGTACAGTTCTCCCTTTCAGCAAATGGGAAGTTCACCTTTTGGCATCAAATATTCTTAGTTCTCAAGTTCACAACTTTCAACCATTCTATCTCTGTTTCCAGACTTGTTTGGATTTCTGAATGACAGGCATACTAACTGACGTGGTCATGAGATTTGCAAATTCAGTCTCTTCATTCTTGCAGTGGTTGTTTTCATCTATTTTCATCTGCATATATTTGAACTTGGAAATGCCCAACATAAGCATACATGTTGTGATGAATTTTATGAACAGTGGACTTCTATTAAATGAGGAACAATTCCTTCAAAACCTTTTTGTGCAGTACGGAATAGTTCATTCCATATAGGAAATGGTGGAAAGTCAGATATAAACCACTATACGTTTACAGGTGAACATGAGAGATGATTTCCTTAACTAATACCAATGACAAAAAAATACATTTTTTTTGAGAGATTCAGATTAAGAAGACAAAATAATTACAGCAGAAGTTATAATGCCTTCTACTTTGTATATCATCATCAATGTATCACCACAAATTTTCAAGTTCTGGGACCAAATCTACTACACTAATAAAAAACACAGTAGCTTCATTTATCATTACAGAGATTATCAAATATATAAATGCCTCACTTCTTTTTTTTTTGTATCGTTAATGTACAATCACTTCAACAACATTATGATTATTAGACCCCCTATTATCAAGTCCCCCACATACACCATTATAGTCACTTTCCATGAGCATAGTAAGATGCTACAGAATCATCACTTGTCTTCTCTGTAAATACTGCCTTTCCCGAGTTCCCCCTTCCCACCCATACTCCCCAGTCCTTTTCCCTTTGGTAACTGTTAGTCCATTCTTGGGTTCTGTGAGACAGCTGCTGTTTTGTTCCTTCAGTTTTTGCTTTGTTCTTATACTCCACAGATGAGTGAAATCATTTGATACTTGTGTTTCTCCACCTGGCTTATTTCACTGAGCATAATACCCTCTGGCTCCATCCATGTTGTGGCAAATGGTAGGATTTGTTTTCTTCTTATGGCTGAATAATATTCCATTGTGTATATGTACCACATCTTCTTTATCCATTCATCTACTGATGGACACTTAGGTTGCTTCCATTTCTTGGCTATTGTAAATAGTGCTGCAATAAACATAGGGGTGCATATGCCTTTTTCAAACTGGGCTGCTGCAGTCTTAGGGTAAATTCCTAGGAGTGGGATTCCTGGGTCAAATGGTATTTCTATTTTGAGTTTTCTGAGGAACCTCCATACTGCTTTCCACAATGGTTGAACAAATTTACATTCCCACTAGCAGTGTAGGAGGGTTCCCATTTCTCCACATCCTCGCCAACATTTGTTCTTGTTTGTCTTTTGGATGTTGGCCAACCTAACTGGTGTGAGGTGATATCTCATTGTGGTTTTAATCTGCATTTCTCTGATGCTTAGCGATGTGGAGCATCTTCTCCTGTGCCTGTTGGCCATCTGAATTTATTCTTTGGAAAAGTGTCTGTTCAGCTCTTCTGCCCATTTCTTAATTGGCATATTTGCTTTTTGTTTGTTGAGATGAAGGAGCTTTTTATATATTTTAGATGTCAACCCCTTATTGGATACATCATTTATGAATATATTCTCCCATACTGTAGGATGTCTTTTTGTTCTACTGATGGTGTCCTTTGCTGTATAGAAGCTTTTTAGTTTGATATAGTCTCACTTGTTCATTTTTGCTTTTGTTTCCCTTGCCCGGGGAGATATGTTCATGAAGAAGTTGCTCATGTTTATGTCCCAGAGATTTTTGCCCATATTTTTTTCTAAGAGTTTTATCATTTCATGACTTACATTCAGGTCTTTGATCCATTTTGAGTTTACTTTTGTGTATGGGGTTAGACAGTAATCCAGTTTCATTCTCTTACATGTAGGTGTCCAGTTTTGCCAACACCAGCTGTTGAAGAGGCAGTCATTTCCCCATTGTATATCCATGGCTCCTTTATCGTATATTAATTGAGCATATATGCTTGGGATTATATCTGGGCTCTCTATTCTGTTCCACTGGTCTATGGATCTGTTCTTGTGCCAGTACCAAATTGTCTTGATTACTGTGGCTTTGTAGTAGAGCTTGAGGTCAGGGAGCATAATTCCCCCCCCACCCCCACTTCATTCTTCCTTCTCAGGATAGCTTTGCCTATTTGGGGTCTTTTTTTGTTCCATATGAATTTTAGAACCATTTGCTCTAGTTCACTGAAGAACGCTGCAGGTATTATGATAGGGACTGCATTGAATCTGTAGATTGCTTTAGGCAGGATGGCCATTTTGACAATATTAATACTTCCTAGACAGGAGCATGGGGTGAACTTCCATTTATTAGTGTCCTCTTTAATTTCTCTTATGAGTGTCTTGTAGTTTTCAGGGTATAGGTCTTTCACTTCCTTGGTTAGGTTTATTCCTAGGTATTTTATTCTTTTTGATGGAACTGTGAATGGAATTGCTTTCCTGATTTCTCTTTCTGTTAGTTCACTGTTGGTGTATAGCAATGTAACAGATTTCTGTGTATTAATTTTGTATCCTGCAACTTTGCTGAATTCAGATATTAGATCTAGTAGCTTTGGAGTGGATTCTTCAGGGTTTTTTATGTACACTATCATGTCATCTGCAAACAGGGACAGTTTGACTTCTTCCTTGCCAATCTGGATGCCTTTTATTTCTTTGTGTTGTTGTCTGATTGCCATGGCTAGGACCTCCAGAACTATGCTGAATAAAAGAGGAGACAGTGGGCATCCTTGTCATGTTCCCGATCTTAAAGGAAAAGCTTTCAGCTTCTTGCTGTTAAGTATAATGTTGGCTGTGGGTTTGTCATATATGGCCTTTATTATGTTGAGGTACTTGCCCTCTATACCCATTTTCTTGAGAGATTTTATCATGAATGGATGTTGAATTTTGTCAAATGCTTTTTCAGCATCTATGGAGATGATCATGTGGTTTTTGTTCTTCTTTTTGTTGATATGGTTAATGATGTTGATGGATTTTCAAATGTTGTACCATTCTTGCATCCCTGAGATGAATCCCACTTGATCATGGTGTATGATCCTCTTGATGTATATTTGAATTCAGTTTGCTAACATTTTGTTGAGTATTTTTGCATCTATGTTCATCAGGGATATTGGTCTGTAGTTTTCTTTTTTTGTGGTGTCTTCGCCTGGTTTTGGTATTAGAGTGATGCTGGTCTCATAGAATGAGTTTGAGAGTATTCCCTCCTCTTCTACTTTTTGGAAAACTTTAAGGAGGATGGGTATTAGGTCTCCACTAAATGTTTGATGAAATTCAGCAGTGAAACCATCTGTTGCAGGGGTTTTGTTCATAGGTAGTTTTTGGTTACCAATTCAATTTCTTTGCTGGTAATTGGTCTATTCAGATTTTCTGTTTCTTCCTGGGTCAGCCTTGGAAGGTTGTATTTTTCTAGAAACTTGTCCATTTCTTCTAGGTTATCCAGTTAATATATAATTTATCCAGGTTACCATATAATTTTTCATACTATTCTCTCATAATTCTTTGTATTTCTGTGGTGTCCGTAATGATTTTTCCTTTCTCATTTCTGATTCCATTTATACGTGTAGACTCTCTCTTTTTCTTGATAAGTCTGGCTAGGAGTTTATCTGTTTTGTTTATTTTTGAAGAACCTGCACTTGCTTTCATTGATTCTTTCTATTGTTTTATTCTTCTCAATTTTATTAATATCTGCTTTAATCTTTATTATGTCCCTCCTTCTACTGAAATTGGGCCTCATTTGTTCTTCCTTTTCTATTTTCATTAATTGTGAGTTTAGACTGTTGTTTTGGGATTGTTCTTCTTTCCTGAGGTAGGCCTGTATTGCAATATATTTCCCTCTTAGCACAGCCTTTGCTGTGTCCCACAGATTTTGTTGTGTTGAATTATTGTTGTCATTTCTCTCCATATATTGCTTGATCTCTGTTTTTATTTAGTCATTGATCGACTGATTATTTAGGAGCATGTTATTAAGCCTCCATGTGTTTGTGGGTTTTTTGTTTCCTTTGTGTAATTTATTTCTTTTTTCATACCTTTGTGATCTGAGAAGCTGGTTGGTACAATTTCAATCTTTTTGAATTTACTGAGGTTCTTTTTTGGCCTAATATATGATCTATTCTTGAAAATGTTCCATGTGCACTTGAGAAGAATGTGTATCCTGTTGCTTTTGGATGGAGTGTTCTGTAGATGTCTGTTAGGTCCATCTGTTCTAATATGTTGTTCAGTGCCTCTGTCTCTTTACTTATTTTCTGTCTGGTTGATCTGTCCTTTGGAGTGAGTGATGTATTGAAGTCTCCTAAAATGAATGCATTGCATTCTATTTCACCCTTTAATTCTGTTAGTATTTGTTTCACATATGTATGTGATCCTGTGTTGGGTGCACAGATATTTAGAATAGTTATGTCCTTTTGTTGAACTGACCCTTTTATCATTATGTAATGTCCTTCTTTGTCTCTTGTGACTTTCTTTGTTTTGAAGTCTAATTTCTCTGATACAAATACTGCAACTCCTGCTTTTTTCTCACTATTAGTTGCATGAAATATCTTTTTCCATCCCTTTACTTTCAGTCTGTGTATGTCTTTGGGTATAAAATGAGTCTCTTGTAGGCAGTATATAGATGGGTCTTGTTTTTTTATCCATTCAGTAATTCGATGTCTTTTGATAGGTGCATTCAGGCCATTTACATTTAGGGTGATTATCAATAGGTATGTACTTATTGCCATTGTAGGCTTTAGATTCCTGGTTACCAAAGGTTCAAGGGTAATTCCCTCACTATCTAACAGTCTAATTTAACTCACTTCATATGCTATTACAAACACAACCTAAAGGTTCTTTTTTTTTTTTTCCTCCTTCTTCTTCCTCCTCCATTCTTTGTATGTTATGAATCATATTCTCTACTCTTTGTCTATGCCTTGGGTGACATCTGTTTTGTCTTAGGAATACTTCCATCTGTAGGGGTCCCTCCAAAATGCACTGTTGAGGTGGTTTGTGGGAGGTAAATTCTCTCAGCTTTTGCTTCTCTGAAAATTATTTAATACCTCCTTCAAATTTAAATGATAATCTTGCCAGGCAGAGTGTTCTTGGTTCAAGGCCCTTCTGCTTCATTGCATTAAATACATCATGCCACTCCCTTCTGGCCTGTAAGGTTTCTGTTGAGAAGTCTGATGATAGCCTGATGGGTTTTCCTTGGTATGTGATCTTTTTTATCTCTCTAGCTGCTTTTAAAAGTCTGTCTTTATCCTTGATCTTTGTCACTTTAATTATTATATGTCTTGATGTTGTCTTCCTTGGGTCCCTTGTGTTGGGAAATGTGTGCTTGAGAGACTATCTCCTTTCCCAGATTGGAGGATTTTTCAGGAACTACCTCCTCAAAGACACTTTCTACCCCTTTTTCTCTCTCTTCTTCTTCTGGTACCTCTATAATGTGAATATTGTTCCATTTGGATTGGTCACACAGTTCTCTCAATATTCTTTCATTCTTAGAGACTCTTTTTTCTCTCTGTGCCTCAGCTTCTTTGTATTCCTCTTCTATAATTTCTATTCCATTTACCATCTCTTCTATTACATCTAATCTTTTCTTAAATCCCTCCATTGTATGTTTCATTTCAGATATGTAATTTCTTAATGATTGAATCTCCGACTTAAATTCATTCCTGAGTTCTTGAATATTTTTCTGTACCTCCATAAGCATGTTTATAATTTTTATTTTGAGCACTCTTTCAGGAAGATTGGTGAGTTCAGTTTCATTTGGCCCTTTTTCAGGGGTTTGTGAGATTTTGGTCTGAACCATGTTCTTTTGAGGTTTCATAATTCTGTGTGGTGCCCACTGGTGCACAGCAACTCAGTCTCTGGAGCTGCTCAGCCCCTAGAGTGAGGTTGGGGGTCGTAGGGGAGCGGAGCTCATGCCTGGGGGGAGGAAAGATCTGTTTCCTGATTCCCATCTGCAGTGCCTGTCTCCAGTGTCAGAGCCAGTGGGCCAAGCACACAGGTGCAAGCCTCTGCTTTGCGTCTCTAGCTGCTGTAGGTGGGGCCTCCATCGGGCTGGCCTGACGCCAGCACAGTGACTGCCAGTTTACAAACTGGTGCCAGCAGGCTTGGAAGAAGGTGCAGCAGGCTGCATGTCACAGTGGGGAGCCTCAGAGCTGAGTAAGCAGCCAGGGGGATGGAGCACCTGAAGCTCCTCAAAGTTCCCAACCAGCTGGGCAGAGCATGCCCAGACAACCTTGTCCAGCTCTCCCTTGTCCCTTGCAGCAAGCTCTGTGCAAACCCCTCCCCTTCAGCAGCCTTTTGCTGCTAGGAAGCCTCTCAGACTACCCGTCCCTCCTCTCACACAGAGTGGCTGGATGCAGATTCCCCCCTCAACAAATGGCCAAAATGTTAGTCTCCCAAGCACTCCACCTGTCCAAGCTCCCCAACATTCAGAGCACCACACAATACAGGTTTCTGCTCACAAAGCAGATCTCCAAGGCTAGGTGTTCAGCAATCCCAAGCTTCCACCCACTCCCTGCTCCGTGTCTCTTCCTCCCACCAGTGAGCTTGGGTGGGGGAAGAGCTTGGGTCACGCCAGATTAATGTTTTCCTATGTTACCCTGTTTCGTGAGGTCTGCTCTGTTCATGAGGTCTGTATGCAGTCTGGTTCAGCCTTCTTTCTTGTTGCTGTTTTAGGGTTAGTTGTATTAATTAACTCTATTTTTGTACTATTTGTGGTTTTGGGAGGAGTTCTCCATGTCACCTCTCATGTCACCATCTTGAATCTCTAAATGCCTCACTTTTTTTATGTCATGACCACAGATGCATTTAATGACAATACAGAATACATTTTTCCTTTAAAGCCTTGTGAAATAGTTTTCTAATGAAAAAAAGGCTTTTTAGTAAGGCTACTGTGAGCAAGGTCCTTTTCAGATGAAACTTCAGATATAACAGCAAATGTTTACAGAGACTTCCTTTTTTGTTTTTATTTAGGAGCTAATGAACTAAAGAAGTTAAAGGTGACAAAAAGCACACGATCCTGTGGTAGACTGCTGCACTGCCCATATTTTGAGTAACGCAACTCAAACAGTGTCTGATATCGTTTCTATTGAAATTGAAGTAAAAATCATAAAACGATTCTTGTACCACATTTATAGTCTTTGAACTCTGTTATTATGGGATTTGGGTGATTTTGTTAGCATTTAGAATTCTTCAATTCTCATTCAAAAATTCATTGGCTCTTCTTAACAAATACAGTTGAAAGACTCTTCAGTTTGTTTGAAGCACTGATAAAATATTTTACTTCTGAAGAAAAGGCCCCCAAAATTCTCATTTACTTTTTCAATAAACTACTGAGCAAAGTCTGCTTCTTATTCATAATTTTCACTATTTCTCTAGCAATAGGCTTATGTGCATTGAAAGAAGAGCAAACAGTATTATTAAAGAACTCCATTGATTAAAGGAACTTGTTGAATGTGTTAGAGAAAGAATTGATGGAAAATGTTTCCCTTTATGTGTCAAGGTTGTTTTTTAAATGAACAACATTGCTTATGAACAAGAAAAAAATTTCTGACTTGAAGTGGATAATTAGTATGGGATTTGTCAAGACTATCATTTGGAATGGATTTCATCACTTGAAGGGTTTGATTTAGTAATATGGATATTATTGAATATTCTTTCAGCACGGACAGAGAAGGAAAGGATAACAATTGATGATAATGTTCCTTTTTTGTCAATGGACATTTTAAAAAAATGTTTAGAGATGCAACGCAATCCTGAACCATGAAAATGTGAACTATGTCATGAAAGATGGCATTACATGATTCAACAAAGCACATTTGAAGAGTAGTTCCCAGAATTGTTAACTATGCTGGTATGTATTCAGTATATCAGCCCATACAGCTAATGTTGAATATATGTTCTCATTAATGAATTTTCAAAGGACAAAATAATGAAATAGGTTGGAAGTGCCCACTGTAAAAGCTATGCTGCTACAGTGTAAATGGAAGACTGAAACTGCAAGGAATTTTATAAGCAAATTCTGCAAAACAGGAAATTGTTAAGGAGAGGTAAACCATCAGGGGAATATAACTAAAGAAAGTGGTATAGAATTTAGGTATTTATAATTTAATTCAGATAAATAACAAGTAATGGTTTATTATAAGTATATCCCATGAAATATTTTTTTTTCTTTTTATTTCAATGTGGATATGCATAGAAAATGTTATGGGCTGAATTGTGTTTCCTCAAAACTCATATGTTGACATCCTAACCCCCAGTACCTCAGAATGTGACCGTATCTGGAGATAAGCAAGATCTTTAAAGAGATAATTAAGTTAAAATGAGATCGTCAGAGTGGGCCTTAATTTAGTATAACTGGGGTCCTTATAAGAAGAAGAGATTAGGACACCCATTCACAGAGGGAAGACAATGTGAAGACACAGGGAGAAGAGGATGGCCATCTACAGGCCGAAGAGAGAGGCCTCAGAAGAGACCAGCCCTTGCCAATACCTAGATCTTGGACTTCTAGCCTCTAAAATTGTAAGAAAATAAATTTGTGTTTAAGCCATCCAGTCTGTGGCGCTTCATTATGGTAGCACTAGCAAACAAGCAAAATTAAAATAATTCAAATTTACTAGGTGCCTTACAGTGTTATTTGCTAAATCTGTCAGTCCTAAGGGAGAACCAGAGGTAAGGCTGCCGGTACTGTATCTCCTTCAGGAACCACAAGGGGCACTGCTCTGGATGATGAGCAAAAATGGCTTCAAGTGTTCTCAGATGATCAAGGACAAATGCTTCTAATCTTTTCCAGAGGACAGGGAAAAGGAGCACTTCCCATCTCAGTTTCATGTTAGCAGATCCTGACACAGAAACTGAGGAGAAAAGGACAAGAAAGCTAACTTATGGGTCAATCTCCATCATGAACATAGATGCAAAAATCCCAGACATGATAGTAGTTCACTTCATCTGCAGTAGGTAAAAAGAATGATACACTTGCAGCAAAGTAAGTTATCATCAGAAAGTCAGTTAATGTAAATTTTTCCTTTATTGTATGAGAAAATTCATATAATCAATTAAATAAAAAACAGCATTTGATAAATCTGAACATGCATGCAGGATGTTTTTAAAGGGGAAAAATCCTCTATGCAGCCTAGTAAAAGAAAGATGATCTTTAACCTGCTAAAGGTTATCAGTCATTGGTGACATATTGAAAGATTTTCATTTGAGACAATGATGTTCTACATGGATATTCAACATTGTATTGCAGATCCTCGCCTCCACACAAAGGCAGATAGTACAAACAAAATATGTTGGAATTGTACAGGATGGAACAAAACTGTCATTATTTATAAATGATATGATTGTGAATAATGTTTGAGAAATAATAAGAGTTTTCTGGATATAAGTGCTTCCTTATAATGAAATCAATTGTATTTCTGTATATCAGGAAAAAAGGCTGAAATAAAATTAAGACTATCTGCAAAAGGATTAAGGGTGTCAAGTACCTTGGAACGCATCTAAAACAACATGCAAGTGACCTTTACAAAGATATTTTGTAGGCTTAAGGAAGGAAATTTTAAAAGACCTAAACAATTGGGAAGATATGGTTTGTCATGAATTGAAAAGCACAGTAACAATATTGTTATGTGGTCTCCATCTTGGATTTATTATATATTTTTACCCTCACAGTATCATATCAGATAGGTTAGGGGTTATTGCCTCAAGTTTAAAGATAAAGAAACTGTGGGTCTGTAAATCCAAGTAATTTGTTCAAGGTCATGCAGTAAGTGGCAAGGGCAGAACTTGAATATATATTTCTCTGTCTCTAAAGTCCCTGGTTTATCCACAATACCGCTGCAGTAGATACTATTAGTGCCTGACCTAGATACCCTCAGATACCTGCCAGCTTTGTGCATCCCTTTCCAAGCTTCTGCATGCTTTACTGCGGAGGAGTCACACATTTAACCCTCAGAGGATTACCCTTGGCATGAGAGTCTGTTTGCTCACACCGAGTCAGAAAAATCTCTAGTAATTTTGTATCCCTCCCATCCCTTCCAAACCTGCAGACAATCCATGGTCTCCTTTCTAGTACAGAGAATTGGAAGTGCACAGGAATTTTACATCTAATGCCAGAGTGGCGAGGCAATGACAGAACAGTTTCTTTGCCTCAATGCCAAAACACTTTTGAGGTGTACTTTATGTTCCAGAGCTCCCTGTAGGATTAGGTTGAGTCTGACACTTCACCTGAAATTACACACTTACTTGGCTTTTTCCCCTTTTCTTGCCTCCTTCACTCCCTTAATAGTCTCTCCTGGGAACAAATCCTTAATAAAACACATGCATCTCGAAACCTTGTTTCATCTGGGAAAACATCACATCTTAAACCTGCATTGTGAGAAGTGTTTACTTCAATTCTCAGTCTAGGTAGTAACCCCCAAATCAAGTGAATATGCTTTTTACATGAGCTTTGTGAAATATCTTCTGGATGTGGAATTGAAAGTAGTAATGTTAAATGATTATTCAATTAGAATAATGTTCATATAATTCTTTTAGTGATCTTTGCCAAGTAATTTTATCTCCCCGGCTTTCTTGTCCTTTGACAAATGAGTGTATTGGATCAGATATTCTCTAAGCAGATGATCTTACAAGGAGGTGATTTTGTCTCCCAGGAGACAAAATTGGGAAAAATCTGGAGATATTTTGGGTTGTCACACATGAGGAGGAGTGCTGCTGGTGGTTCTAGTGGGAGAAGCCAGGGATGCTGCTAACCCACCTACCAATGCCCTGGACAGCCCCCTACAAAAACTATCTGGCCCCAAATACCAAGAGTGCTGAGACTGAGACACTTTGACGTAAGCTCTTAGCTGTCTCTAAAACTCAGTAAACTAATAATCCTATGTTAGTCTACAGTCCATCAGTCCATCATTTTGATTTAATGAATGCATTTTAATTCCAGGAGAAACCAGTCAACTCAGTTAGATAGCTTGGTACTAAACAATTATTTACTGGTTATTTTACTGGTTATTTTATCAGCAATTGATGGTCAGTTAAGGTAAACAACTTCCGAACGGACGCACAGCCTTTGTAACCTAACATTCAGTGACCTGCTTGTTGCTCTAGAAGACACTATTTAAAAATGCAGAACAGAGGATAGAGTTTGCCTAGTGAAAGTAAATACGATGGTAATTTCTTTTATGTACAGTGGCATGGGCAAATTGAACAAAGCATGTAACATGCCATTTTATGACACACAATAATTATGGACACCTTAATTAAAAAGCTATGAGAGCAGTATGTGCTTTTGACTTTTTATCTTAATCTCAATAACCACAAAAAACTAATTTAATACTCTCAACTTACTGTTCTTAATGGAGCAGGTTTCCAATGACAATTCCCATATTATAATTTTATAGAACAGTAAACACATTAACAGTAGCTGTGATTATAAGTTCATTTGTTTTATTTACCGAAAAAATTCCTATTTCACTTTTTTTACTTAACATATATCATGGCCATTGTGAATTGCATGTGTTTAATGTGCCATTAAAACACCCTAAATTAAATGAAGTAATGCTACACTATCTACTTCTGTATTTTATCCATTTTAAAGCTTAATTGCTTTATAATGAAGCATAATGTAGAGCCAAATATGGGAGCAAATGAAGAAGAAAGTATTAAAATCCCATGGTGGAATTAATTCCACATATTGCATAAGGAACCTTTTTCTATGAAACCCATATCTTATAAGAAATAGAGACACATACAGAAAGGCAAACTATTTTGGATTAATAACAAAGTGCATGTGGGTGAACAAAGAAAAATGACATAAAGGTGGATTCCAAAGGTAGAGACTTGGTTCTGCAGGCTGGCTGTACTCTTGTTTCCAGGTTCAGAAAAGGAATGTAAATAAGATAAAATAAGCCTAGAGGGCTGTAAAACAATTCCATAGTAAGATGGATTAGGTTAAGGAACTGCTTCATCCAAATGCAGCATAGCAATGATATAACAAGCTCTCAAGAGACAAATGGAAAATCCCTCACTAGTCCTGAGTTCAATATTGGAGCATTTAAGCCTTTGGAGGTCAACACTAGGATATCATGTATTGTGTGTTTTTCTCAATCTGCTACTTGATATTTTATCATCATAGTTCTTTATAGTCAGCAGGTTTTTGTGAGCTGAACCTTGAAGATCAGGAATTGGAAATGCAGAGATAAGTTCATTCAAGACAGAAAGATATAATATAGCTGTTCTATGGTCTGAATGTGTGTTCCCCCTAAAGCTGTATGTTGAGATCCTAATGCCTGATGTGCTGGTATTAGGAGTTGGGCTTTTGAGAGGTAATTAGGCCATGAGGGTGGAGCCCTCAGAAATGGGATTAGTGCATTACAGAAGAGACCCCACAGAGGTCCTGGGTCCCTTACACCATGTGAGGACACAATCAGAAAAAGGTCCTACCCAGCTGTGCTGGCCCCTTGACCTTGGACTTCCCAGCCTTTAGAATTGTGAGAAATAAATTTCTGCTGTTTATAAGCTACCCAGTTTGTGGCATTTTGTTATAGCAGCCCAAACAGACTAAAACAAGCAGTATTCAAACTGTTTTTTTCTCGTATTTCCCATGACCCATGGGACAAATAGTCTACAAATTACTACGAACAATACCTAGCACATTGATTATGTATCTCAATGCCTTTATTACTCAAGATGATTTTTTAATGAAAATACTTGCAAGTGTTTTAATTAAGTGGTTAGTTAGCCATTTTACATTTTTAAATATAAGATAAAAATGCAGGTCTGTTTATAGAGTGCACATAAAGTCTGAAGGTATAGAAAATATATAGAGTATGATCAAGGACATCTTCACTCTGTATAATAATAAAATAATGCTATCCAGACTTTATGCACACTGATATGGAACAGTCTCCAAGATGTGTTATTAACTCAGGGGGAGGGGGGCGGGAAGTAAATTGCAAAACAATGTGCGCTACTATGTTACATAACAGATGCACATTTACATCCACAAACAATGAACTCATATATAGTGGTAGGGTAGGTAAGAGGGGACTGAAGAGAAGTCAAGAGATAATTTTATTTCAACTGTATATTTGAAATTTTTACAATGTGAAAACAGTAATAGAGCACCCCTTAAGTATTTTAACTCTGAGCAGTAACAAATCACTTGCAAACACTTCACATCTAACGCTCATGGTCTAGTCACTGTAAGTACAAGGGTGGACTGCTCTCACGTGAAGGGTCCTGGGCTGTCTTGAGATCTAGGGTCTAATCCTCCCTCTGACACAAACCACCTGAGTGATCCTTAGCTAATCACCATTTTCCTAAACTCTGGACTCCCCAACCACAAAATGACACTTTCTAAGGTCTTGTCCTGCTTAACTGATCAAAAGTCAGGTAAAAACATGCACCAACCTAGTGGACCTGTGCTGGCTCTTAAAATTCTCCACTTCATGGTTGTGCCATAATATTCTTTTGAGAAAGTGAAAATCAGCGGTTCTGGTAAAAGAGTGTTTCCAATGGGGCATGGACAAGGTCATATAAACACTGTTTATACACGAGGCCACACACCACAGCTGAAAACAGGACTAATTATGCCTCTTTCTGAGTGATTTTTTGCTTTCTTATCAGTGCTGTCCCCAGGCCAGCATTATCTCTTGTGAAAGAAGATTACTGAGAATCTAATTGCTAAGCTGCTCCTTCTTCTTGACAAGATGCAGTCCAAGACAGGATTCCATAATCTCCCTTGGGAAAATCAAACACAATCCCATACTTATAAACACTTCCTCTTAAATCTGCATTCCTAGATGCTCCAAGGTTCCATGTGGGTTATGTTCTCCTTTGCTGCAGTCTAGTAAATAAGCCTGATTTTGGCAGCAGGCGGGTTTCCTGGTCCTTTGACTACTGAGCTTTGACTTCCTTTTGACCATCAAAAATATCATGCATGCAGCATAAACTGCATCTTCTGTCAAAAGATACTCACATTAGTCATGAAAGCACCCTTACTTTGCAATGCTATTGAAATAAACACACAAACAATAGCAAGAGGGGTTAACCTACATCCTTGAATATAGTCTCACTTATATTCTCAAATTATCATCCCATTCCTCATACCTACATCCCTTCATTAATTATCTAGGCCTTTCTTTCTTTCACTGATAACTTTACCAAATACATGAATTGTAGTAAATTACATTCAGAAATGTTCCTCACATCCTTTAAGACATTCATATTAGTTATATGTTGCTATATAAAAAATTACCTCAAAATAGAGTGACTTAAAGCAAAAAGCCTTTGTTCTCTCACAGTGTCTGTGGGTCAAGAATTTGAGAGGGGCTTAGCTGGGGAGTCTTGGCTGGCTACAGCTCTCTCACAGGATCCTGACTTTTACCTGTAATCTCACAGAGACCTAAATCAATGATACAGTGTAAATTAATTTCTTGGAAATCTATTTCCCTATTGACAGGTGTACCACTGAATAACTGTAATGCAATCACCGACATTTTAGTATGTATTTTTCCCTAAATACATAGTGTCATGTGAGAGCCTCATAACTACCCATTTTTCAGATGAATAAGCTGAGGCTGAGAGAATTTAAGTGTATCCCACTGTATTGTATAGTTCTGAGGAGGCAGAATCAGGGTATGAAAACAATTGTATCTAATATCCCAAAAAGTGCTTTCTGTATGAGACCAGAGCTTCTAGAGAAAATAATCTTTAAAAATAAAGAAGGAGAGAAAGAAATAGAAATATTTGTTAATTGGGTCTCTATTGGATAGCATGAATGTTTACATACGTTATCACACTTAATCAAGTCCATTCTTTTGTTTAATCAAGCCCGTTTAGAATTGCTGGAAATAAGTTCAAAGAAATCTCTCCACATCAGTTAAAATTACACCCACGAGAATTTCCAAATAAGCAGTAAACTCATGTCACCAGAAATGCCCAAATCCCGTCAGCCATGTGTGGGCACTGGGCTCCAAAAGGGAAGTCATTATATTTTGTCTTGACATTTTTTGCCTCACCTTTCTATCTTCTTTTACTCCTGAATACTTTTCCATTTCTCCTCCTTCTGTGTAACAAAGATCAAATCATGTTATTTATACCTGTTTATAAAATTACTACAGTGAGAAGTTTCAGTCCAATACTTAATTCTCAACATTAGCACATTAAGGCATTTATTTCTAACTGTGACTATTCAGAAGAGAGCAAGAAGCAAAGAACTTAGAGAAAGGACTTCAAGTAGGAACTAAGACTTTCAATATTTATTGTCAAAAAGAAGATAAACTGTTCAGCACTGGAATGTATAGATATCAGAGAAAGAAGCAGCACTGGAATATAGTTCATGCAAAGCCATGCTAAGCAGGGTTACTTGTGTGACACATATGCAGCTTTAAATACGTGTCAACGTAGGCACAATTTCTTTGATCACAACATTAAACATTAAGCTGACAGTGTGGTAGAAATAATTCAAGATTTGGAGTCAGAAATATATTATATCAGGTTCTAGTTTTACCATTACTAATTATGTAACCTTGGACAACGTGTGACTCAGATTGTTTATCTGTAAAATGGGAGTAATAATGGTGTCTATTTTTCCTGCTTGTGGCAAAGGTTACAACTAATGTAGACAATGTGCCTAATACAGAGTATTAGGAACTCAGGAAGCAGGCTTTCATCAGTCTCACTTTACATTTATTTATTTGCTTATGGAAAAAAATGTGCCATTTCAGGAGAGACAGAAAGGGAAATGTTCCCTCACCCCTTCCTAGCTGCTCAGTTCTCAGATCTACAGTACTGGAACCTCCATTCTGAAGGTCAATTGACCCATTCTGAGGTCAGTTTACCTACACCCAGGAAGTTCTGAAGCCCAGAGCTGGTTTGAGGATCATGTCTCCTTTCTTCAGTACCAAGGAATAACTAGTTCCTGAAGTTTCCCGATGTCAAGTTGGCTTACCCCACTTATGTTTCTGGTTAACAGAACCCTGATTTTAGATTTTTATTTTCTCAAATGTAAGCAAAACTTTCAAAATGAGTCCCCATTTAAAAATACTACAGTATTGACTTTAGCAAGCTTGATAAAATGTATATATGTGGGTTTGTGCTTCCAATCCTTGCTGAATATAAAGTCGGTAGACAAGAAAATCCTTTTAAACTTTACAGATATAAGCTTTTATTTGCTCAACACTAGAAAATACCCCATAAGAATATATAACTAATTTGTAATCAGTTTTTGAAATTCTTTTGTATAAACAGCTGCCAAAAATAAATGATATGTTGATAGATCTTTATAGACTAATATTTATATTACTTGCATGTGTTCAATCACAAACTGAAGGAAATAGAAAGATAAACATCCCACTGCCCTCAAAACTCGTAAAAGACTGATTATTGCAAGTCAATAGAGACTAGTTTATTTTAGCAGTAGGAAACTGTAAAATCTGGCCTGTTTGAAGATACAAAATTTGAGAAACTTTAAAGGAATTTGCCCTCTCCTAATTGTCAGTAGGAATTTACCAACCTGTAGGGACTCACCTTAGTTCCACACAAGCTCACATTTTAAACTTTTTGTTTATACAGTACAGAATGACCCTTTCTACAAGGGGTGCTTTTTGGCTTTTCCCCAAATCCCACCTCTATGGACTTCCCATGCAGTTTCGGAGCTAGAGAGGTACATTACAGTCAGTCTGACACCTCTCTTTCTTCCTACAAGCCAGTGTTTAGAATACGTTTCACCTGGGAGGAGTTCACCCTGAAACAGTCACACCTCCGAACCCTTCATTACCCAAGATTCAAACTAGTCTGAACACTATCACACTCCTGACAGTTCTGCACAGCGTTGCTGTGAATATTCTCCTCATATCTTCCTGTACTCTCTGGTTATAAAGCACCCCTCTGTTCATTTCTGTGGTAAAAGCAAAATTCAGGCTAATCACTTTGAATCAGAAATTAGGATCTGAGTCTGTCTGACTCTTGCACTCAAGAGTAGGCAATAACACTGGAATTACCTACAGCAAATAAATTGTAAAGAATGAAATGAAGAAATGGAAATACACATGAGGTTTAAATACAAAAGTAATATAAATTGATAAGGTAGATTTTATTGAAATTAAAAACTTCTGCTCCGTGAAAGGCAAAATCAAGAGACTTAGAAGCCACAGGCTGGGAGAAAGTATTTGCAAAAAATATATCTGATTAAATTACAAAGAACTCTTGAAGCACAACAGTAGGAAAACAAACAACCTGTTAAAAAAATGCACCAAAGACTTTAATAGATATCTCACTAAAGAAGATACACAGATAACAAAGAAAATATGAAAAGATGCTCCATATCATACGTCATCAGGGAAATGCAAACTAAAACAACAATGAGATACCACTACACACCTAGTAGAATGCCAAAATCCAGAACACCGACACAGCAAATGCTGGCAAGGATATTCTGTACAAGGTATCTTCCTTTCAATTTTATTATAAATCTAAAACTGTTAGGTAGAAAGATAGATAGAGCAGCCCGGGAAGGGGAAGATAAGGTTCAAGGAAAAAACCCACCCAGGGAGGGGTCCCATATGAAGACAACAAAGGCTTTGCAGGGAGGTAACTTCCTTGCCCATCAGGACCAGGCCAAACAGGTCCCAACCAGATCACAACACAGACATAAACCAACAAAACTAAGAACCATCCAAACCGAAGGGGGTAGTTTAATAACCATAATATTGCACATGTAATTGTAGATTAATGATACCAAAAAAAAAAAAAAAAGAACCATCCAAACCACCCCTCACCATAATCTTATTATAATAAAATAATATGGTTTTGTTTCCCCCACACACACCCCTTGGGCTTTTCTCTGTGCATTTTGGGAAAAGACACGTGCACTGGGAGGAATGGGTGTACAATGAACTGTCAATAAAATGACCTCACCCTGTCAATCAAAGAGGCACCTCCCAGCTAGGACACTACAAATAGACCCTCCCCTAAAAGACTGAGGCCTTTGTCTATCTTGACTCTGGCCCAGTTCGCCCTTGGAATGAGTTCAAATAAAGCTTTCACTCTGCTTTGCTGTCTCTGCCTTTCCATTCTTTGTTTCAGCAGGGAGAAGAAATGAGGAGAACAAATTTGACCCTTAACAAAACTGCTCTAAAAAAAAAGTCTTAAAAGAGCAATGTAAATGTAAGAACTTCTTGTTAGTCCTTAATGTTTGTTACATTTGTTAGAATGGAAATTTCTGAAGGTCTTACTCATAAATGTATCTTCCACATTCTAACATGGTGGCTGGCATGTAAGAGGGACTGAAGCGAATTGAAATTCCTCTTGATCCAAAACAAATTCCTTTTCTAGTAAGGAAAAACTGCCCAAAGTTTATGGAAATCTAAGTGCAAATCTAACTTCTATTTAGGTATCAGAGCTAGCCAGGTGTTCAGACTGAGGCTTTTGCCAAAACAACCAAAACTGCCAGATGAAATATAAAAAGTCACTTTCTGAAAAACATTGCTGAGCTGATTAAACAGGAAAGAACAATCAAGCCAAATTTAAGTGAAGGCTGGAACCAGATAATTAATCTGAGCCTGTAAGCAAATTTTGCCCTGAAGGCATTTATTGAATTTGACTTTAAGTTTTCAAAATATTGATTTAGCAAACAAAGGGCAAAATGCAGGCCTACCAGGGGCTTGAGGCTGAAAGGAATCTTCCCCTTATAAATCTGGCACGATAAGGGCCAGCCATCCCGAAAGGGTAAGAGAGAACTAGGGTTAAAACTGACTCTGCTGTAGGTACCCTCAGAACTGCAAGGAACCTGGAAGATGAGCAAAAAATGGCTTCATGTTCAAAACCAATGATTCTAATCTCACACACACTTTTCCGGAGAACAGGGAAAAGGAGCACTTCCCAGCTCAGTTTCATGCTACCAGAAACCTCAGGAGAAGAGTACAAGAAGGCCAACGTACAGGTCAATCTCACTCATGAACATAGATGCAGAAATCCTAGTCATGATAACAATAAATGGAATCTTCAATATATAAAAAGAATGATTCACTTGGGAGAAGTTAATTTACCATTAGGAAGTAAGCTAATGTAAATTATTGCATTATTTCTTCCTGATTAGCAAATATTCCTTGTACCTTTTTTAACATGGGAAATTCATATCATTATTTTAATGAAAGAGCATTTGATAAAATTTAACTTACGTGCAGAATTTTTAAAAAAAGGAAGCAATATCACACGCTTAAAATTTTGTTAAGGGGTAGAGCTCATGTTAAGTGTTCTTTCCACGGTAAAATTTTTAAGAAAGGAAAAGAATTCTTGTTAACCTAGTTGTAGAAAGGAAATTTTTAATTTTGCTAAAAAGTGACACTTTGAAACATTTCCATTTGAGGTGAGGGTGCTGTATACATGGCTATTCAACATTGTGTTTCTGGTCCTTGCCTCTAGAATAAAGCCTTAAGGTAAGAAATTTAAAACCAACAAATGGAGACATATACATTTTCATGAATGAAAAACTCAATATTGTCAATATATCAATTCTACCCAAATTGTTTTATAGAGTCCATGGGATCCCAGTTGAAATCCAAAAGTGTTTTTCTGAAATATGAAAAGCTGGTTCTAAAATTGTGTGGAGGAGAGAAGTGGTAAGGAGAGTCAAGACTCTCCTTCAACACTGTTCTGTAAATCCTAACTCATTCAATATGGCAAGAAAAAGAAATAAAAACATATATAGTTTGGAAAGAAAGAAATCAAAATATTTCTATTCATAGATGACATGATATGGAAAACATGAAAAACAAAATAAAACAATTCCTGGAACTATAAGCAAATATAGCAAAGTCTCAGAAACAAGGTCAATGTACAATAGTCAATTGCCTCCCTATATACCAGCAATTTTAATTTTCAATTCAGAAATCTGTACTTTTCATAGCAGCACCAAAAAATATAATGCTTGGGTATAAGTCTAACAAAATATGTGCATGATCTCTATGTGAAAACTGGAAAACACTGATAAAAGAAACCAAAGAAGACACAAGTAATTAGAGATACAAATAATTCCAATCTGGCTCATGGATTGGAAGACTCAGTATGGTGAAAATGTCAGTTCTTCATAATGTGATCTAAAGATCTTAATGCAATCCCAATAAAAATCTTAGTATGTTTCTTTTATGGAAAAAAAAATCCACAAACTGATTCTGAAATTTACACGAGAAGACAAAATTACTGGAATAGCCAAAACAATTCTGAAAAGAAATAACAAAGTTGAAGGACTCATTGCCCATTTTTACGATGACCATATAAAGCTGTAGTAACCAAGGTAATGTGTTACTGGCAAAAGCATGACACAAAGGTCATTTCCAGGTACCAAAACGTGTAGTAGTTTTCCATTTCTGCATAACAAGTTACCACAGACTTAATAGCTTAAAATGACATCCATTTATTAGCTCATGGTCTTTAGGCATTAAGTCCATGCAAAGCATGGCTGGGTTCTCTGCTCAGGGTCACACAAAGCTAAAATCAAGACGTCAGTCAGGCTGTGTTCTTATCCAGAGTTCAGGGTCATCAGCTAAGCTTATGAGGTTGTGGTGGAATTCAGTTCCTTGCAGTTTAGGACTGGGACCCTGTTTCCTTGCTGGCTATCAGCTGGTAGCCACTCTCAGCTCAGAGGAGCTGCCTACATTCCTTGCTATATGTCCCCTCCATCTTCAGAGCCACCAATGAACAATCTCCCTTGCATCAAATTCCTCTCACTCTTCAAACCTCTTACCAGGAAAAGCCCTATCCCTTGTAAGGGTTCAGCTGATTAAATTATACCCACTGTTATGAACTTAATTATGCCCACCAAATTCCTACATTGAGGCCCTAATCTCCAATGTGACTCTATTTGAAGATGAGACCTTTAAAGAGGTAATTAAGGTTAAATGATTCATAAGGGTGGAGTGTTAATCCAAAAGGATTGATGTCTTTAAAAGAAGAGGAAGGAATGCCAGAAGAGTTTGTGTTCTGAGGAAAAGACTCTGTGAGCACACAGTGAGAAGGTGATCATCTGCCAGTAAGAGACATTTCAATAGAAACTAACCCTGGTGGCACGTTGATCTTAGATTTCCAGCTTCCAGAACCGTGAAAAAAGAAATCTCTGTTAAGTCACCCAGTCAGTGGCATTCTGTTAAGGCAGCCTGAGTAGACTAATACATCCACCAGGAATAATCTCCTTTTCTTAGAGTAAACCGTGCCACATAAGATAACCTAATCACAGAATGGATATCTCATCATATTCCCAAGTTGCTCCCACGCTAAAGGCCTGGGCATTATACAAGGGTGAGAATCATTAGGAGTCATTGTATTAGTCTGTCTACTGCAGCAGCTTCATTTGTTATAGCAACAAAACCTGTAAACAACTCAAGTGTCTATCAACAGGAGAATGAACAGACAGAAGTGTAGTATATACAACAAGCTACTACTCAGCAATAAGTGGAAGAACTACTGATGTGTATAACAACTTGGGTAAGTGCTGAGTGGAAGAAGCCAGTCTCAAAAGGGTTATGTATTATATGGTTTTGTATGAATATATATCATCATACAATACATACAATATGTAATCATACACTATGCACCCTTTTATATAATAAATACAACATAATATAAAATTGTAAAATATGTACCTATGTTTCCATGTAACATATGCAAATCAGTAAAAGGCAAAGCTGTAGGAATGGAGAGCAGATCAATGGTTGCCAGGGGTTTGAGTGGAGCAGGATTTGACTCCAAATGGCTGCCTGGAGTTTTCTGCGGTAATAGGACTGTTTCTGGTCCTGACTGTGATGACAGTTCTACGAATCTACACGTGAGTGAAAATTCAGAGAACTGTACAAAAAAAGTCAATTTTATGGCATGATAATTTAAAAATAAAATAATTAACACAATTTACTTTTAAGGATATCGTATAAATCCCATGAAGCTCCAAAATAAGAATTTTGTAACTTTTAAGTTTATGGATAATAAAAAACAAAGCTTTATAGCCACAGTCTTGATACTTGGACTATAAAGCCACTAGATTAGTAATTTAAAGGTCTCTCTCTCTCTTTTTTTTTTTTTTACAACAAAATGCTAAATATTCTGATGAACTCCTCAGGAGATTGTAGCCATTCCCAGCCACATTAAAATATGGCCAACTTTACCACTCAAGAAAAGGGTCTTGTAGCAAATTTTAATGAGTCACACCTAGAATTCCTTGTGGCAATATCTTTTAAATTGCTAACTGGAAGTGGCATGTTGCTGTATAATCAGTAGTCATCACAATCAGTTACCCCAGCTGATGTGTTAATGGGTAAATTAACATTGCCAGCCACATGAACTAAGACGCACAATGCATTTTGAGAGGTACCTGATCTCCATTTCATTTGTATTTACCCTTATTGCACGGGGACCTCTGGCTGAGGCCCAGCCTGCCACTAATACCGTTATTGTAAGGCTCCCAGTCTATGTCTGCAACGAGGGCAGAGGTCCGGAGCAGCCTGAAGGGCTTTCAAGATAAATCTTTCTTCTGTACACCATGTGGAGCAAAAACAGGGCTTTTCTGTGAGGAGAAAACCTGCCACTCTCTTTATGAACGAGCTACATAATGTCAACACGTGCCTTGGGAAGAAGGAAGCCTAAAAATAATGACCAGTTTGTCACTTGGAAGCCTTCCCAAAATATTTAAAACACCATCCTCACTTTAAAGGTTGCCATCGCCTCCAATGCCCCCCAAACATCTGCTAGATCAGGCAGTGCTGGCGTCTGGAAGAGCCAGTCAGAGACTAACAATGTGGAAGGAGAGTTAGGAAATGGCAACAGGACTTCAAAGTATTCTGAGTAAAGGGCTAGCCCATGCCTTAGAGTTAAAATGGCTCTTTCTAGTTTAGAAATGATCTATTCTATTTCCATTAATTGAATAATGGCATCCTTGCCAAAATTCATTTCACCCATTGCTCTGTGATCACAGAAAGAGCAGATGTATCATAACATGGATCTTCATTCACCTGTGAAGTGGGGCACACCAATATTTTCACAGAGTGAATGTAGAGAATATATTGAGGAGATTCTCTTATAAATGATTGTGCCACCTTCTGGAACATTACCTAAATCTAGATGGAGCATAAATTGCCTTCAATGGTGTATGTAAATAATTCATTAGGCAGGAAATGAGAAACAGACATTTTACTATTAGAAACACAGTGAGATTCTTATTTTGTTTATAAGAAAGCTTTTTGTGACAGATGGGAATCAATCACCTGATCAAATGCCTTTTCTGCCCTTTGAAACAGCACAGTGCTAATGCATTTTCCCTTCTTTCCCTTTATAAATGTGAATTCTTATTACACACATTTTATTGTTGGTAAAGAGAAACTATGACTCTGGCTTCAGAGTGAGCAAGACACTCTCCAGAGGTTCATTGGAAGTATAGCATATTAGTATATATATACTAATTATATATTATATACTAATATACATACTAATGATATATTAGTGTATTATGTATGATGTATACATAGTATAGCATATATAGTATATTCTCCAACCTTATCTGCAACAACTTAACCCCTTCTCCCAATATGTTTTTTAAGTATTTTAAAGTCCAACACTGGGATGGCAGGATTTTAATTCATTGCAATAGAGGATGATTTTTTCTAAGTATCTGAACTGGGAAACTTGTACTAAAGCATCATCAATCTTCTCAATTCTTTCTACAGTCTTTCCAAGCATAAGACAATAGTTTCCCTAAAATTCCCTGAGATGAATTTACACACACACACACACACACACACACACACACGCACACACACACCAGTATATGCTATGTTGCATTAACATTTTTCAAATTTAAATAATGCCCAGGAGGGAAGGCTCACTTACTTAGTAATTGGTTCTTATGCCTTTAGCCTTGATTGGGAGAAAAGGGAAAAAAGTAAAAGAGAGAAAGAGGAAGAGGAATTAGGAAAAGTTGACTGTAAAAAAGAGAAGTATGAGAGAGGGGCTGCATGAAGGCATTAACTCTTTGGCCTGAGGAGCCCTCCATGTGCATTGCTGGCAAAGTCTTGCATGACAGAATCCATGGAGTGGGGCTGGGACAGTCCCGAAGTGGCAGCACTGCCTCCATTGTGTCACCACCATCCTTAACCCAGCATACGTTGCTCACAGCGCCTCCTGCAACTGTATGCCAACAGGCCGTCATGGTGTCTGTCTCTGGGTTTCTCTTCGGGCTGCTCCACACACATTCCACAATGGGGAAATTATTCAAATGATAAATACTTTAAAAGTGATCATTCAGACTCTTTTAGGTGTTATCACAGGCCCAACTCTATTTGGGTCCAAGAGGGGATCATCTTTTTGTGAGTTACTCCTCAGAATTATCAGTGTCTTAGAAAAATAAATCTTCCTGAATTTTTATGATTATATAGACAATATTATTAGGGAATTTAGATAAGCCAGAAGAGTAAAAACAGATTTGAAGGATGTACCTATAACCCCATCACTCCACTATCCATAATCAGTTAATATTTTATGTATTTTAATCTTTTAATTATAGAATGATGATGATAATAATAATAATAATACGGCAATGGGAATAGAAAAAAATGAAGATGGATTTTAACCAGTCAACAAATATTTATTGAAAGTGGTGAGAGTGGTCTTCCTTGTCTTGTTCCTAATCTTAGAAGAAAAGCTTTCAGATTTTTACCATTGATTATGTTAGCTGTGGGCTTGTCATATATGGCCTTTGCACTCTGTATCCATACTGAACCACCTGTGGCATGCTCTGCCATCCCAAATCCTGTACATTATCCTGGTCTTTCTTCTGTACTTTGATTTTCAGTACTTATTCTTTAAATCTGAGCTTATGAGCTTAGGCATCTCCATATTTCTATGCCTTCCCCTTCCCAAGTGGAACAGCTGCTCCCCTCACATGCTAGTGTTCATCCGGGGCATAAGCCTTCTTTAGCACCCAGTACCCTGCAATGTAGTCATTGATTCACTCAGCTGTAATTCATGCTACAGGATAAGCTACTTGATAAGCATTTTATACCCACAGTACCTAGCAAAGTCTGACAAATAGTAGGTACTGGATGAATCTTTACTGAATGAATAAACAAATGGGTGAATGAGTGAGTGAGTGGTTCAAACCAGAATATATTTCCCACTGATCTAAGGAGCCACAGACTTGAGAAGTGATCCCAATTATTTTATACCACTGGAAACCTATTGAGCACTATTTAAAAGAAATTTCTTTCCACAGAAAATAGGGCTCTCTCACTAAAGGATTATAATATGCACAGATGATTCTATCCAATGAAATATTGTCTCTAGATACACGGACCCTAGATACAAGGACATAACATACAATTTGTAGAAAGTCTACATTGATGTGGGTCATTACATAGTAGGCAATGGGGACACACTCACATTAAGGGAGTGGCATGATCAGAACTGGGCCAGAGGCAGTTAATGAGATAAGTAAATTAGATAATTGTCCAATGAAGAAGCAATACGAGCCTGAAATAGAGAAATAGTAATGGGAATAGAAAAAAGAATGATGATGGGTTCTAACGAGTTAACAGATATTTACTGAAATCTGAAAGCACTAGTGTGAATAGGATGAGGGGAGTCAAAATTGATTTAAAAAAATGCATGGTCTCTAATTCTTCTACGTTTTGATGCTGCTCTGTGTCCTCAGAGGCTGACCTCCATAGACTGTGTCTTGGAACTTCCCTTGTCCAGTATTGATTTTGACCAGTGGGAGGAACCAGCAGGAGATCAAAGGAAGGGAAGGGAGTAATTTTTTCTTTCCCATTCCATATCCTTCTCTACCTCACCAGAGTTTTGGTAGCAGCTGCATCCCTCTAAGACCGCAGCTCATTTCCAGCAGCCTCTAGTCTGCATGCCAGGTCTTTCCAGACTCTTATAATACCATTTTTTCTCTGTGCCACCTCAGGCATGAGTGGTAATGTCTCCCAACTCAAGTTAGTCTTTGGGGACTTTATCATTTTTATGGTTCATTAAGCCTGCCCAAGCCTATGAAAAGTGTGCATTCATTAAATTGTGTTCAATTTGACCATTTGGGAGAGGCTTTTCTCTACTTCTGTGAGACTGATATTATCATTTATCCAAAGGTTCTTATAAGAAATAGTATAAGCTATCGTTAGTGGAATGCAGGCTTTAAAATATTCACAAATAACTGCCACAGAGAGAACACAGTACATATACTTCTTTAGTAGGAAAAGTTTCAAGCAAAGGGAGGAAATTCAGAGTCCCATCTACACTAACATGGCCAAGTCTAGCCATGCTGTTTGTGGCAGTGCTAGTCATGCCAAGTCGTTGTCCAAGTCTTAAATGTGTTTCTCTAAACCACAGCATAATGAGATGTGAACTTTAACTTCCTTTCCACTTTTGATAGTTTGTGCTGTTACAGAAAGCCAAGAGTATTCCAGGGTTGGTTATAAATTTATAACTAACCTTTAACATTTCTACCTACAATTCAGTGTCAGTAATCTTTTTTGTCCTTTCCTCTCTTTATTTTTTTACTCTGAAAATTCTGTTTTTGTTAATCCCTTTGAATGAGGTCCCCCTTTTAAACCTAACAACCTTTGGATAAATCACCACAAATTTATGAGTACAGGTCTCAATTTTTTTTTTCCAGAAACCATCTTCATCCATTCCTTTTAAGAACAGAGTTCTATCAATGGAATTATAGACTCTAGAATATTTTGGACAAATTGACAGTAGTTTAGTTCAATCATTAACTTTTTACAAGTTTCCAATTTAGCTTGTCCCAATCAGTGTCAATTTTTTCAACCAGTTGAATTTGTCTCTCTGCTCACAGATTGCTGACCAGGGCTACCTGTGAAGGAGGCTACCTTTGAAGATAGGAATAAGAGGAGGAAGTAGTCAGGGCTTGCTGCATTTCAACTGAGGTGTCACTACTAGTAGTTTTCATTCCACAAGTGCTGTACTAGAAGAAATTATCCAAAATTGGGAAATCAGACTGGTGTAGAAGTCTTGGGGTAAAATTCAAGAATTCATCCTTAAAGAGTTAAGCAGAGACAGGAACAAAGAAGAGGCAAGAAAGGGAATGAGGTATAGTGTGTGCAGTGGAGAAAATCTGCAATCCCATGTACTGCCCCAGTACACTTCATAGACAGGGGAGGGGGCTCTAAAGGGGCTGTCCTTTCATTTGGCTGTTTTTTGAGGTGCTTCTGCATGAGTGCTTCTTCAGATCTCCCATCGAAAGGCTGCTGGAGGGGGTCTGTAGACTGTCACCCTGTGGGGCATTGCAGAAGACCTCCAGAGTCAGAATAGCCTGGGCATCCCTTCCTGTGCCTCAGTATTGCTTCCTGGTGACTGAGATCAGCAGGCTGTGAAGAGGAGGGAGTCAAACAGCTCTCTGGGAAGGATTAGAGTTAAGGCCACTGGGGATTAACTGAGAAAAGGCAAACTAGCATGCAACATAGGAAACCAGAGCTGAAGCCACCTCTTGTCTATAAAACTCAAAATTAGGAAAATTGTAGCTTGGCGAACCCTTGGCACTTCAGATGCAAGGCTTAGAGAAGTAAGATGTTTGACAGATCTGCGTATGAGGCTAATATGCTACCAGCCTTGGTCAAGATCTAATGAAGGTCAGAAACTAGATGTGACTGAGCCTACAGTTTGAGCAGCTGAGTGAAGCTCTGGTAAGATAAGGATGGACCTTACTGTTAAACTGAGAAGCACGCAGTGAATAGATGAATGACTGGTCAGTATTCCTTGGCAACCCAAATGGATACTAGCAATTTAATCACAATGCAAACTCCCAATAATATTTGGTGACTTAAAAAAAATGTACCCTTAAGGGAACTTTTATTCTTCCAATTTTCCACTTATATTTCACATTCTGTCTTTTGGCATATGAAGCTTGGGAATTCCTAAGTGCTTCTCTTTGGAAGGAATTTGAGTGGCTGTGGACAGATGGGAGACCATCTGGTGTTATCACCATATGCAGCTTAAGTCTAGATAACATAAGGGTGGCGGGCCAATTGCCCAGATAACACCACTAATTCTCTGGGTTTCCTGAATTTTTCCAAGAACTACTCTTCAACATGGGAATTTATTTTCAAGCAGAGCACTGTTCTGATTCACCCTAAAGAACAAAAATGAAAAGAATGGAAAAAAGAGACTTTAAAATGTAGTATGTTTTTTAGTGTATGTCTCTGACTAGCCTTCTTGCTTCCTAGAATTATTAAAGTCAGCAACAGTGGGACCATGAGAGGATCAAACCTTCTAGAAAGACCTGAACACCTAGAATGTATATGGTATATCTTTTTTCTTATTTGGTATAACATTTTTTCCAACTAAGGATATTCCTTTTGCAAGGCTGTCTGAGGATTATATCAGTGGAATTCCCACTAGATGCTGCACTGTACTAGAGGAAAATGTTTCCTTCTATTTTCTTAGCTGATAAGTCCTCAAGGGGTGTAAAAATGAAATTGCTACAAGTTCAATAGAAAAGAAGTCTAATGACTCCAGAAAAGATATAATTAATGGGATTATTGTTGTTAAGTCACCTTTGGAGAAATGCTTGCACAGGGACCTATAGACACCTTGTGTCTTAAAAGGAACAGGTCTTGTGACCCTAATACACTGCCAGACTTGGCATTTAAGAGATGACCTACAGAGAGGAATAAAAGATTCACCCAACATTTTGTGGACAGAGACCATAACTTTCTTGTCTATTAGTTTTGCTGAACATCTAATACAAAGATTGACACAGAGCAGTATTTTAAAGAACAAATAAACAAACTATTTTTTATCTGACCCTACCTCTCTCCTAACTCTGCTTTTTTCTTTTTTCACTTCTCCTGTTTAACAAACTCATTTTTTCATTTTCTCATCATTTTTGTTGATTTTTCTCCATGTACACTTCATCTGTCCATTTATGCTTGACACATTCATAACACCCCTATGCAACACCACCCTAGGCATAATGAGGTCCCAAATATACTCCTTTCTGCATATGTTCCCTGTAGCTTACCCCCTACTAATACTCAACAATTAATGGATTAGGAACCACCTTATCTGGATGCATGGTCCCTGAAGATTTAATTCTTGTGATAAATGAGTGAAGAAGATAAATTAAGCCTTGTTTTCTGAAAACTATCTTCTTTATGACATAACTTCTCAACTGAGACTAGACAAATATGATTGAAGCCAACTGAGATCCAATGCCATTTATTGGAACTGACTCCTAGAGTAGAACATGAGATGAAAAATCAGCAATTCTTAATGAACAACAACCTAACCAGGGCATCCTCTATAGACTAAATGTTTGTGCCCACCCAAAATTCATATATTAAATCCTAAAGCACAATGTGATGGTATTTAGAGGTATGGCATTTGGGAAGTGATTAGGACAAAAGGGTGGAACCCACATGAATGAGATTAGTACCCTTATAAAAGACAGCCCAGAAAATTCCTTGGCCCCTTCCAACATGTGAGGATACAGTGAGAAGACAGCCATCTATCAACCATGAAGCAGGCCCTCACCTGAGACTGAATATGCTGACAACTTGATCTTGGACTAGTCTTTAGAACTGTGAGAAATAAATTTCTGTTGTTTATAAGCCTTGCAGTCTATATGATTTTTTGTTATAGTAGTCCAAAAGGAGTAAGTTGGCATCCTTAATAACTTTTACTAATAGTTTGGCCTAAATTCTGTATGTGTTGAGGGTGTGTGGTTGATGTGATGAGTTGTAGCAATTCACAAATGAGATGGATTTCCTTTTGGCAATTTCCATAATCTCAACAGACGTAAACTCAAACACTTTAAAAAATGATTGTATATGGCTATGCATTGTAAATAACAGAAAAAGCAGGGGTTGTAGCAACAGATATTTGATACAGAACCACCTGTTCCCTGAGTCATTTTGAGAAGGTACAATTTCAGCAAGGCTCTCTTTTCCTTATGATTGAATTGCTAATTCGGACTTCTTGGTCATGTATATATGAATGACCCAGGATGTGCCTTACTCTTTTCTGATTTTTTTCATTATCTACTAATCCCAGAAGATCAGTAATAGTCTTACATCCATTTCTTTTTCCAAACAGAAGGTTTTAGTATATGTTGGGTGTAATATAGCTAAGAAAATGACAACTGCCTTCTTTTAAGTGAATGGGCTTTCCCCAGAATTTGTCCATTTTTGGAAAGATTATTCATATCTTTGGCTTTGAACAGTTTGACTCCATACAGTATTTTCTCCATTTTTCACATTCTACACACATGAAATTCTAAGCAAGTCATTTTGTGATTTATTCAAATGAAGGTGAGTCACAAATATCTTCAACTTGTGAACATGCTCACTAGCTGACTCCAATCAATGGATATAGTACTTGTGTTAGGCAGGAAAATAGATATGAGCTGGGTGGAAAGAGAATAAGGCCAGTAAAGCCCATTAGAAGGGACTGAAATAGTTCACCAGTTAAAAATAGAAAGCTCAGAAGGCCAGGAGCAACTTGACCTAGAAGTTTGAATACTCCCCAGATAAAGAAAAGTATCTCAGCATAGCCTACGCTTTCATTGTGTCAATTAGCACGTACCATTGTAAGATTTACTTTAGCACCTGCTAAAAGGCCCAGCTTATTCGAGAAGAATTCTATCTTAAAGCTAAGATTGCATTTAATCAAACAGATGGTGGCTCAACCAACCTTGGAGGCAGGGCAGACAGTCTTGATTGATATGCTTCCAGACAGAAGCTGATATCCTGGAAAGGAATCAAAGGAGTATATTTCTTGTGTTAAGTTAAAAAAAAAAAAAAGAAACTTAATGTCTTAACAAAGATGAACATCCTGGGACAATTTGGCAGGTCCACACCTGGCCCTTTGTCGCTTTCCTGAAAATCCTCAACCACCTATAAAACCCCAGACCCTAAACCTTTCAGTGAGCTCCTCTCTCTGAGGTCGCCCACATTTTCTAAGTGCGTAGCAGGGAGCCTCTCCTCCCTGAGGTCATCTGCACATTTTCTCTCTTTAGGTAACTTTAAATAAAACTTTTACTCTGCTTCACTACTGTGCCTCTGCCCTTCAATTCTTTGTTGCAGTGGGGACAAGAACTGAGGAAAATACACAATGCCCCCCTAACACTTGTAGGACTGTGAACAAAACTAAAGTCATAATTATTGTAACAAAATACTCTGATTTTCATACATTCAACAACTATTTCTTGAATGTCTGTTCTACACAGGACCTTTTGCTAAGTGATAACCCCATTATTGTGCCTGTGTGTATGATGACAGATTAATTGTTGGCTTTTTATTTCCTACAAAAGAGCAGCAAGAGAGATTTGTCATCATTATTAGCTATAAAAGCATAGCTAGTGAGGTAATTATGGAACCTATTGTTCCTGTTAAAATTGCAAGTTGTCTTTAACCTTTTGCACTTACAATCATTGGGTAGATAATACTTGTTTTGAATAGTGGTAGGCAGCTGTACTTCATTATCCTCTGTCTTTTTCTGCCTGAACGCCACACCTTTAAGTAAACATCGGTAGGAATAAGTGGACTATGCTGATAATGTAGTGTGGTGGGGTGAACTGAGGTTCCTTTGCTTCTCTTAGATGCATTGGAGTTAGGGATCAAAGTGAAGCAATCTGGGTATGATGCCCTTCATTAATATTTAATTCAAGAAAGTTTATAATATCATCACATCAGGGAAAGGGTAAAAACTCTTAATATAAGAAGATGCTATTTAGTTAGAAATGAAGTCAAAGTCAAAAAGTAGATAAGGAAGAAGAATTTCTTCTGCTGCCCAGTTGGGAATATTTGGAAGGAAATTGTCTCCTGTAAGTTGAGATATGATAATTTTGGACTTTCAGACATATTTTAAAGAAAAAAACACAGAATGGAAGTCTTTTACTGTTCCAATCCTCCCCACTCTTGGGACCAAAGGAAATCCTGCACCACTATCCTTCAGGGGAGAACCAGATCAAAATCCATTTACATTTATTAAAACCTAAGTGCAACATTTGCAAGTTTTAAGGAAAAAGTTGATTTCTTTAGGCAGAGGTGATAGCCTGGAAGATTGGGACAAGGGGAAGCACAGAAACCCAAGGGCTGCATGAGAAGACTGGGAAAGGAGCTGGAATGAGCAGGTGAGCCGCATCAAGAAGGATCGTGTATGTGCTTGAGGAGGCCTAAGGGGTGTCCGGGGAGGACCCAATCCCTCCACTCCCATCGTTCACCCACGGCTCACAGTGACCCAGGCAGTATGGCCTGCATCTGTGTGCAGTACCGGGAGTGTTGCTAGACTGCTGCATTCTTTCCCCACGCACACTCCACCCCAGTATGCTTTGTTTTGGCAAAATCATCTGATTCAGCTGTGACCCTCTTACAACTTCACTTGGGCTAACATGTATTTTGATCCTGGGAAAAGCAGGCCAGACAGTATTAAAATAGATAGTGATGCCAGGGTTCTTGTTTGTGGAATTGGAGAATGACCTTAGCAAACAGTCAAGGTAGGAGAGCCAGGGAGACTTGTATTGAGAGATACAGTGAGAGGACAGACATAGCTCCTGGCAGGAGCCAGGAGGGGACAAGAGAGTCCGGGATGGTGTGTTGTCTAGGGGGTTTTATAGGCAGATGAGGATTTTTCAAGAACATGAAAAAAGCTTAGGGGGGTGCACTTATTAAGTGGTCCTAGAATATTTACAAATAACTTAACACAAGGAATTTCCTGCCTTGATTTCTCTCTGGGATACCAGCGTCTTGGTATAGGAGCATATCAAAAGGCAGCCTGCCCAGTCCCCAAGGTGGGCTGAGGTATTGTCTGTTGCTAAAGAGTAAGTTAAGAATCTTGCTTCTTAAACTTCCTGGGTGTTAAAATGCAATCTTATCTTTAAGGTGGAATCTTTCCTGCCTTTTATTATGTTGTTTACAGCTGGGTCTGCATGCTAAATTAGTTGCCCAGTTTGTAAAATCATCCCATCAGATCTGGAAGAGGAAAGACAGCACATAGGCCTGGGTCTTTTAGCATGCTAAAGTCAATCTTACACATGATTAGCATAATAACAACATGTGCTACTCTTCTTTATCTGGGGAACATTAACCGATCTCACTGAAGAATGACTCTAGAGCTGAAAATTTAACACAGAGTTTTAGTAGGGGGTGGTTTTCTTGCATGTAGTTACATTGCCCTGACTGCAAATATCCTGCCTTGCTTTTTCCGGAGGCCCTCACCCTTTTCTGTCTAAGCCCATGGTCCCTGTCTCAGTAGGAAGCATCTCTCACCCTTCTAGGCCTTCTTCCTCTGTGGTCTGCAGAGCACCGAGCCTGTGAATTCCAGAAAGTAGACAAAACCATTTATTTTAAATAGCCAATTACTTGTTCAACCTGACAATCAATTTTGGTTTTATAACAATACATAGTCTAAAAAGATGGCCATCTATTATCAATATTTTCTGAAAAATTCTTGGTTCATTTTAGGTTTCCAGAAAAATATCAGCAAGTTAAGTATGGACAAAGCAAAATGCTCCCGAATTCCGGTAATGCACACCTCTCATCTCACACACACACACACACACAATCACTGCTGGAAGCTGGGTGAGCATATCAAGCATGTGAACTTGAGGGTAAGCCGGGACACAAAGATAATCATACTCAGTGACCACCTCAGTGAAAGAAATGCCTTCTCCAAAACCTGAACTACAGCCCATGTTCTTTACACAGGTAGCATTCAACTAATGGACTACCCATTAGAATCACTCAGAAAGCAGTTAAGAATTTGGATACTAAAGCTACAGTCCACACCATTAAATCAGAATTCCAGGGTGTTGGGTCCAGTCAGCCATAGTTTTATAAACTCCCCAGGTGATTCCAGTGTGCAGCCAGGTTTAAGAACAGGGGCTTTACACAATCCTTTGCAACCTTCTTGAGGATTATCTCTTTATTATCTTTTATTGCAGTAGTTTATGCCTCTCTAATGGACAGACATCTGACATAATGTAGACCTCCAAAGAAGCAAATTCACTTTGATAAGATATAAATTTGTGGCAGGCTCGATACTTTCCCAAGTCAGATATTTTAATATGGGCTGTGGTTCTAAAAGCAAATGTTCTTTATCCACAAACTGTTCTCACAGGGTTAGGGGTTCTGATATGATGCATTCTTCCCATGGTACATATTAGCATATACAGTAAAAGTCCACAGAGGCAGGCTTCATTAGCAGGATGGCAGTAGAGTCAGGGGGGAGAAATCAATGTGACCCACTTACTGACAGCACTGGGAAGCATTTGATATTTAATATTCACTAGAGTGCAATGCTGAAATGCCATTTTCTATTGATTTGCATTCCGTGGAAAGGCAGCAGGGAGGCACAGCTGTCCTTTAAGAGCTCTCATGAACCTGTCAGTGTGGTTTTCTTGCCATTGTGGCATTTACTGTTGTAACTGGTCTTAGTCATTTTGTATGTCCAGATTCTGATGGGGCAACACATGCTCCTTATTACTAGAATAGAAAATAAGAGTTTAGTTCTAGTCTTCAAGAATCTGGGTACTTCTCCTATAAAATCTTTATTTTCCAGATCCATTCACTTATGAAATTTGGGTAACTCTGGTTGAGACTCTAAAATTATCCCTGATGCTCACTTTGCCAGAGTAATTTCCCACTGCTCTTTCCTCTTCGTCTACCTTTTTTCTTTATCTCCTACTTCTTTATGTTATTGTTAGGAAGTAAAGAAAGGAAGAGGGAAGAGAAAATAGTATCTTATCATTCTTACTGACAGCTCTGTTGAAGACTTACCGTGTAAAACTTGGTTTGCACAAAGAACACTGATATGTTAGAATTTAAACAGTGCTCCAAACCAAGCCTCTAGAATTTATATAAAACTCTCAAATTCTTACACTAGTTAGTTACTTAGGTTTTATTTTAAACTACTTCTCATGACATGACTCAGACTCTTAATTGATTACTGTATCAATTCAGTTTGGGGAATCATCTTTTCATAAAAATGTACACAACTGAGTCCATTCTCCAAGGGAAAATAATGTCAAAGTTATATTTCTGGAAACATTTACTCTTTGATTTGTAAGGGGCTAAAGCTGTTACAGTTGGGTTAGAACTCCAAAGTGTAAATGCTCTTTAATTAGTGCAGGAGAAATTTAGGTCAAAGCACAAGATGATTCCCAAGTCTATGTTCCAGGGTCCACAGAAGTTCTTAGAAGTTATACACAGTGGATTGATTCAGTTTCTTAGAGGTACTCATTGAATGCCTGGTACTTCCCAAAAATTGACTGGGTGTGAGGCCAGAAGATGTGTATACTAGATTTCCAGTTGGGACTGCAATGGCTGTGTGCATGAGGATGCTATGGGAAAGGTCAGGCAAATGTTTTTCAGAGATACTCAGCAACATCGCTGGTAATTTTTTAGTTGAGTTGATTTTTGAAATGTAAATGAGTTCACAGGAAAAAAAGGAATGGGGAAATTATAGGGAGAGGGGAAAGCACATGCAGCTACAAACTATGGAAGGAGTTTGAGAAGGATTTAACTCTCAGGGTGAAAGGTAGGGAGTTATAGGTGATAAGGCACAGGGGGCAGCAGGGCCTGGAATTAGGCTCAGGGATCTGAACTTCATTCATGTGAGAAACCCCTGCAGGTTAAAGCATGGTCAGTTCTTCCAGTTTGAAATATAAATCTTGTATCAGTAGAAAGCTGCAATGACGCAAGAGGAACAGACAGTTTAGGAAGCCAAGGCAAAAGTCCAAACGAGGATCTGAACAAAGCAGTGGCCTTTGGTACAGCAAGGATGTGGCAGGCCTAACAACTTTAGTAGACTACACACCAGCGTTGGAACCAAGTTCTGATTGAGATGCCACTGCCCACTGGCCGGTTTTGAGTAAGTAATTCTCCCTCTCTGGTCCTCAGATCTGGCTTCTGTAAAATAAGGGACCTCTTTTGACCTAGGTGATCTCCATGGTCCAGTCAAGCTCACAAACACCATGTTTTTTATGACAAGGCTGCAGAAGCCCCATCATGATTTAGGGGTACATACTCAGAGTGGGAGAAGTAAGAGTGTTAGAGCTTCTCGGGGAGTTGTAGAGCCTCTCCTCAGCCTTTCTTCACTCGATCAACCCCACGGTCTACCTCTGGGCCAATGCATCTTAGTTCATTCACTCCCCACACAGGCCTCCTCTGGCTACTCCATCTTTATGTCTTTATACACTGGACTCCAATAAACTTTAAAATGTTCACATTTCCATTTTTTGACTTCCCAGCACCCAATTCTCCTCTAATTTGGAAGAATCCTCCCTAATGGGAATCCTTATTGATGACAGGGCCCACACTCCTACCGAAAAGACCAAAAAAGGAAAATTTCTCTTTCTCTGCTGCTGGCAACCAACCCAACACAATTTAACTCTGCGATTAGGGAATCTGAATCTTGAGAGAGTGTCACAGAGACAAAGAAAGGAAAATTTTGATGCACAGCTATGGAAGCATCTGGCACAAAAGGCTGGGTTCAGCAGTAGTGAAAAAACCTTGTATCACTTTGTTCTTATACAAGCATCCCTGTGTTTTCATTTTCTGAGCCTGCTTCTCCAGACATGCTGTCAGTTCTGTGAGCTGACAGATTTCCTTGCCATACATTTATTTTCTGCTTAAATAAGCCAACGTCAGTGTCATTTTGCAATACATAACCCTGACAGATACATATCAGTTTTTAATCATACCCCTTTCAGATTCTTTAGTTCTTGAATAACTAGGTAATATGCAAAATAAGGGGAGAGACTGTGTGTTATATTTAAGGCGAATTTAATCACAATGCTCAGGACAGTGTAGAACACGTAGAAGGTCATCAATAATTCTGTCAATATATAGATTAATTAATTTTATCTATTCTTGACATATGCAGTGAGGAGTTTCCATTTCTGTAAATCTACAAGAACTACAGTTGCCAATTCAATTTTATCTCTCTTAAATATTGGTCTTATTTTTTCTTCAGACATAGAAAAAAATTTTTTTTATTATTTTATTTTTATAATTTGGTGGACTGAATGAATAATCGTAGTCACAACATGTCTTTCTTTAAAAACAAAGCCATACTTTAAAACTGAATGTTGATTACAAAGCCTTGTTTTCCTCTGGAAATGGGTATTTTATAAGATGCAAGTTAAAATGCAATTGCTATACAGGATGGTTTGCAATTTTCTTATGAACTCAAAATAGAAAAGCATTGTCAGGGAGACAATGAGGTCTAAAAATAGTTTCAAATATCTGAATGCACTCAGGGTAGCCTGTAAGTGCTATCCATGGCTAAGTTTCTCATCCTGGTATAAAATTCCCAGGTAGAAAAATCTTCCTTTCTGTGAAAGGTTATTTCCTTTTTTTGTGAACTTTGTGTTATTCAAAACACTTCAGAATAGTTCTATCCATGCCAGTAAGTTGTATCTACATGTTAACATAATCCTTATTCTATCAAAGCATCAAATGGATTTTCTATACTCAATAAATCTCCTTTGAAATAAATGAGACAGATTGTGTACAAAAACACCAAACTTGGCCCAATTCAGGACATTTTTGAAGGGTTTTCCCAGTGCCCAAGCTCCCTGTAGGGACGGTCACGGTCTCCACTGAGACTGTACTGAAGCTTGACTTTTCTCTCTGTTCATGGGGTGCTGATCCCCAGGGGACTCCTTACTAAACATTCCACCTGCCAAACTGCATCTCAGATTCCGCAACCTGTTGAATCTAATTCACGACCCTTGTCCAAAATCACTGAAAGAGTGTCAGAGCTTGAATTTAAAATTCATATCTGTTGACTACAAAGTATATTTGAAAAATCTTTATATGAAACTACGACTAATTCAAGATAACACTTCAACCAAAATTACTCAGGCTGATTCCATGATCCGACAACTACCCAAAAGGCCTGTTTTCTAAGAAACAGTCAAATAAATGTCTACAATTGATGCTTATTGATCAGGTGGGATGATGAAAAGACTGCCATTTAATTGTTATAGTCCCAGTTAGAGGAGTATATATATATATATATATATAATTATTATACCCCTAGTTACAGGACTAACTAGGCTTTCTCAGATCTCTGAGCAAGTGACTTGAATTATCCAGGGAACAGAATAATTGATAGTTCTGCATTTGGAAGACTCTTCTGAAACAATGAGTTTTGTCCCTTACCACATTCGTGGCTTCTCCATTGAGTCCCATACCCCTCTCCTTTGCTTCACCCTTTGGCAGTCCCTGATCCTAAATGATGGTTCATTTTTCTTCTTAGGATTTAACACCATCTACCATGACTTCATTTATTCAGTTTGTTAATTTTCTTTCTTCTCCCCCACAGGACTGTAGCTCCATAAGGACTAATGGATTTTTGTCTGCATTCTTCCTTGCTGTACATCCCTCACACCTAGAGTAATGCCTGACACATACTAGACTCTAACCAGCATTTACTGAATACATGATTGAATGAATGGTTACATCTTTTTTCAGATAGTTCCACAGGCAGAAATATTTTCCCCTATAAATTCCAAAGCATTTAGTGCAGAATTTGATTATAAGATCTGCCTCGGTGTAACACAATTACGTTTACTTAAATATCTCCCTATTAACTCTTCTCCAATCTTTTCAATAGAACTTTAAACCTTCAATCAAGTATTCAAATCCATCCTATCAGTTTCACCATTTTCTTGAATTTGCCTCTCCTTAAACATTCCCTCCTTCTCCAGTCTAGACTGGTGATGTTTTCAGCTTGCTTACAGCTGAATTTTTGGAACTTCCCTTTGGCATCAGCCTCAGAATTTCACTAACCACACACCTGTGTCTTATCCCTAGTTTCTACATGCCATGTCTTCTTTTTTTTATCATTTACTTTCTAACTTTTTGTGGAACATGTCCTCCAGTAACTTTCCTTATCCACTAGAGAGTGACCATTCACATTCTAAAATACCTTTTCCCTCATATTTGATAATTCATTTGGGTACACTATTTTAGGTTGGAAGTAATTTGTCTTTTAAAAGGGTACTGGTATGTCTTCACTATCTTCTAGGTTCCAGAGTGCTAGTGAGGTGTCCAATGCCATTCTGATTTTTGAGCCTGAGAATTCCACCCCTCTGTCATATTTTAAGGTTTTCTCTTTATCATTGGTGTTTTATAATTCTTTGTTTGTTTGTTTGCTTTTAATTTTCCTGTTAACTGTGTGCGCCCTTTCAATTCAAAGATTTCATGTCCTTTACTTCTGGAAAGTTTTTTCAGAGAATTTTTTTTTAATAACTTCCTGCTTTTTTCCCCCTCTATTTCTTTCTTTCTGAACTTTATTCAGAAAAAGTTTCTAAATCTCATCCCAGATTTATGCCCTAATTTTCTAAATTTTCTTTGTCCTATTTTGCAATTCTTTATTTTCTAGTTTGTTAAGTACTTCCTTGATATTATATTCTAACCCTTTTATTGACATCTTTATTCCATTTCCATGATACTTTTCTTGGTCTCTAAAGGTTTTTTTTTAATGACATTTATTACTTCTTTAACAGATTTAATATTTTCCTCATTTTTCTAAAATTCTATTATTTTTCCTCCAAATTGTTTTTAACAAATTACTTCTCTATTTTTTTCTCTCCCTCCCTCTCTTCCCCAAGCCCTTCACCACTTTTGTTGTTAAAGGCTTTCCCAAGTGTCTCAGAAATGACATTGGTACTGGAAAGTGCCTGTCAAGTCAAGTTCCTGGCAATTATTGCTGGTGGTGATTGCACTCAGAGCTACAGCACCACTTTCCCAATTAAGATAATAATGTTTCTTGGTTTAGAGAGCTACCCTCTAGACTTTCTTTAGGCCTCCCAAGACTCTGTAAGCTATTCAATATTCTTTAGTAAACCACTTTCACTTAAGTTAGTCATAGACAATTCACTGTGCAGAAGGGTTACTTCTGTTACATGTTACATTCTCTTTACCATGCTGTTTTTGACTAAACATAAGATAAATATTTTTGTGAAGAATAACAGTGAATTATGATAGTCTAATTACTGTTCGAGACATGCTTTTTTTGCTTGATCAAATCAACACAGGCTTGGTGTGGAGCTTGTAATCGGGCAACTATTTTTTTCCTCTGGTAAAAGGACAGACTAACAGGCTTTCACTTAGTATGGGTAGCAGTACTCCATCAATTCACTTGAGATCTGTATCAACTCTCTTTTTCACTAAGTTAGTTCATAGGGACCTTAACTGCCTCAAAAATGTTATGGGACATTCAATTAAGACACTATATTAATAATTCATGCTGATAAGTCCTGATAAGAAGGATGTAGAAGGTACCGCAGATGCTTTTGAAAGATTCATAACTTTGGTTTCCAGGGTAGATGATTAGGAGAGTATGGCATATTGCATTTTTGTCGAACATATTCACCATGTTTCCCTGTACCTTGTTTCACTCTCTGTGAAAAAAAAAAATGCATTTCTCTACACTATAGATTTAAGCTTGGCCATATGATTTGTAAGTAGAATTCACTGTTACTCTTCACAAAACTGTTTATCTTATGTTTAGTCAAAAACAGGACATGATAATGAGGATGTAACAGGAATAACCACCTCCACATAATGAATTCACTCTGGACAACCAAAATTAAAGTGGTTTATTAAGGAATATTGGGTTGCTTACAGAGTCTTGTGAGGCCTTGAGAAAGTTTCTCTCCTCTGAGGAGAACAGTTCATGGCCAGAATCTACCTTGCTATTCATATATTTTTTTTATCTGCCACAACACTAAGAATATCTTAGGCAGGGGTGTAGTCAGCCTGGGTTCTGGAATAAAGTCAGATGTGGAACATAACAGATATATAAGAAGAATGAAAAATAAATCATTGCGGTATGCTACTGAGATTTTTTTGTTGAAAGTTACTATAGCAAACAAACGGACTTATAAATTTAAAAAAATTTTTGCCTTTATAATCATGCAATTAGGTTTCATATGTTCACAGTCTATAGATTATCTTAAAGTGACAAATCCATAGAAAACTGCAATGCAGGTAAGAAAATCTTTTGTAAAGTTTTTATTTGTGCTAAGAATTCTAGATAACCATACATAGTTGTGCTATGAACTGGAATTAGTGATGGTTTTTCCAAGTCCTGAAACTCTTGTTCAGGGAAAACCATCTTAAACTTAGGAGAGGGGCAGACTTATAAGCGGAATAGTGCCTATAAACTTTCATGAGCAGCTAAACTCATGTATATATCTGGGAAAAGGACCACATGTAGTGTTAATGTTTTTGGAGCTGAGTCCAATTCACATAACTGCTTTTTTTTTGCTATTATTAATGTCCAATTACATGAGCAATATTACAGTTACTAGACTCCCCCTATTACCAAGTCCCCACCACATACCCCATTACAGTCACTGACCATCAGCATAGTATGATGCCACAGAATCACCACTTATCTTCTCTGTGTTATACTGCATTCCCCATATGCCCCCCCTTCCGTTACATTATGTGTGCCAATCATAATTCCTCTTTTTCCCCCTTATCCCTCCTCTTCCACCCATCTTCCCCAGTTCCTTTCCCTTTGGTAACTGTTAGTCTATTCTTGGGATCTGTGAGTCTGCTGCTGTTTTGTTCCTTCAGTTTTTGCTTTGCTCTTATACTCCACAGATGAGTGAAATCATCTGATACTTGTCTTTCTCTGCCTGGCTTATTTCACTGAGCATAATACCCTCTGGCTCCATCCATGTTGTTGCAAATGGTAGGATTTGTTTTCTTCTTATGGCTGAATAATATTCCATTCTGTATATGTACCACATTTTTTTATCCATTCATCTACTGATGGACACTTAGGTTGCTTCCATTTCTTGGCTATTGTAAATAGTGCTGCGATAAACATAGGGGTGCATACGTCTTTTTCAAACTGGGCTGCTGCATTCTTGGGGTAAATTCCTAGGAGTGAATTCGTGGGTCAAATGGTATTTCTATTTTGAGTTTTTTGAGGAACCTCCATACTACTTTCCACAATGGTTGAACTAATTTACATTCCCACCAGCAGTGTAGGAGGGTTCCCTTTTCTCCACATCCTCGCCAACATTTGTTGTTGTTTGTCTTTTGAATGGTGGCCATATTAAGTGGTGTGAGGTGATATCTCATTATGGTTTTAATTTTCATTTCTCTGATGATTAGTGATGTGGAGCATCTTTTCATGTACCTGTTGGCCATCTGAATTTCTTCTTTGGAGAAATTTCTTTACAGCTCCCCTGCCCATTTTTTAATTGGCTTATTTGCTTTCTGTTTGTTGAGGTGCATGAGCTCTTTATATAATTTGGATGTCAACTCCTAATCAGATATATCATTTATGAATATATTCTCCCATACTGTAGGATGTCTTTTTGTTGTATTGATGGTGTCCTTTGCTGTACAGAAACTTTTTAGTTTGATATAGCCCCACTTGTTCATTTTTGCTTTTGTTTCCCTTGTCCAGGGAGATATGTTCATAAAGAAGTTGCTCATATTTATGTCTAAGAGATTTTTGCCTATGTCTTTTTCTAAGAGTTTTATGGTTTCATGACTTACATTCAGGTCTTTGATCCATTTTGATTTTACTTTTGTGTATGGGGTTAGACAATGCAGTTTTATTCTCTTACATGTAGCTGTCCAGTTTTGCCAATACCAGCTGTTGAAGAGGCTGTCATTTCCCCACTGTATATCCATGGCTCCTTTATTGTATATTAATTGACCATATATGCTTGTGTTTATATCTGGGCTCTCTAGTCTGTTCCATTGGTCTATGGGTCTGTTCTTGTGCCAATACCAAATTGTCTTGATTACTGTGGCTTTATAGTAGAGCTTGAAATCAAGGAGAGTAATTACCCCAATTTTATTCTTTCTTCTCAGGATTGCTTTGACTATTCGGGGTCTTTTGTGGTTCCATATGAATTTTAGAACGATTTGTTCTAGTTCACTGAAGAATGCTGTTGGTATTTTGATACAGATTGTATCGAATATGTAGAATGCTTTAGGCAAGACGGCCATTTTGACAATATTAATTCTTCCTATCCATGAGCACAGGATATGTTTCCATTTATTGGTATTTTCTTTAATTTCTCTCATGAGTATCATTTAGTTTCCAGAGTATAAGTCTTTCACTTCCTTGGTTAGGTTTATTCCTAGGTATTTTATTCTTTTGGATGCAATTGTGAATGGAATTGTTTTCCTGATTTCTCTTTCTGCTAGTTCATCGTTAGTGTATAGAAATGCAACAGATTTCTGTGTATTAATTTTGTATCCTGCAACTTTGCTGAATCCATATATTAGATGTAGTAGTTTTGGAGCGGATTCTTTAGGGTTTTTTATGTACAATAACATGTCACCTGCAAACAGGGACAGTTTGACTTCTTCCTTGCTGACCTGGATGCCTCTAATTTCTTTGTGTTGTCTGAATGCCATGGCTAGGACCTCTAGAATTATGTTGAATAAAAGTGGGGAGAGTGGGCATCCTTGTCTTGTTCCTGATCTTAAAGGAAAAGCTTTCAGCTTCTTGCTGTTAAGTATAATGTTGGCTGTGGGTTTGTCATATATGGCATTTATTATGTTGAGGTACTTGCCCTCTACACCCATTTTGTTGAGAGTTTTTATCATGAGTGGATGTTGAATTTTGTCGAATGCTTTTTCAGCATCTATGGAGATGATCATGTGGTTTTTGTCCTTCTTTTTGTTGATGTAGTGGATGATGTTGATGGATTTTCGAATGTTGTACCATCCTTGCATCCCTGGGATGAATCCCACTTGATCATGATGGATGATCTTTTTGAGGTATTTTTGAATTCAGTTTGCTAATATTTTGTTGAGTATTTCTGCATCTAAGTTCATCAGGGATATTGGTCTGTAATTTTCTTTTTTTGTGGTTTCTTTTCCTGGTTTTGGTATTAAAGTGATGTTGGCCTCATAGAATGAGCTTGGGAGTATTCCCTCCTCTTCTACTTTTTGGAAAACTTTAAGGAAGATGGGTATTAGGTCTTCACTAAATGTTTGATAAAATTCAGCAGTGAAACCATCTTGCCCAGGCTTTTGTTTGTAGGTAGTTTTCTTATTACCAACTCAATTTCTTTGCTGGTAATTGTTCTATTCAGATTATCTGTTTCTTCCTGGGTCAGCCTTGGAAGGTTGTATTTTTCTAGAAAGTTGTCAATTTCTTCTAGGTTATCCAGTTTATTACCATATAATTTTTCATAGTATTCGCTCATAATTCTTTGTATTTCTGTGATGTCTGTAGTGATTTTTCCATTCTCATTTCTGATTCTGTTTACATGTGTAGACTCTCTTTTTTTCTTGATAAGTCTGGCTAGGGGTTTATCTATTTTGTTTATTTTCTCAAAGAACCAGCTCCTGCTTTCATTGATTCTATTGTTTTATTCTTCTCAATTTTATTTATTTCTGCTTTAATATTTATTATGACCGTCCTTCTACTGACTTTGGGCCTCATTTATTCTTCCTTTTTTAGTTTCATTAATTGAGTTTAGACTGTTCATTTGGGATTGTTCTTCTTTCCTGAGGTAGGCCTGTATTGCAATATATTTCCCTCTTAGCACAGCCTTTGCTGCGTCCCACAGATTTTGTTGTGTTGAATTATTGTTGTCATTTGTCTCCATATATTGCTTGACCTCTGTTTTTATTTGGTCATTGATCCATTGATTATTTAGGAGCATGTTATTAAGCCCCCATGTGTTTGTGGTATTTTTCATTTTCTCTGAGTAATTTATTTGTAGTTTCATACCTTTGCAATCTGAGAAGCTGGTTGGTACAATTTCAATCTTTTTGAATTTACTGAGATTCTTTGTGGCCTAATATATGATTTATTCTTGAAAATGTTCCATGTGCACTTGAGAAGAATGTGTATCCTGTTGCTTTTGGATGGAATGTTCTGTAGATGTCCGTTCAGTCCATCTATTCTAATTCGTTGTTCAGTGCCTCTGTCTCTTATTTTCTGTCAGGTTGATCTGTCCTTTGGAGTGAGTGGTGTATTGAAATCTCCCAAAATGGACTCATTGCATTCTATTTCCCCCTTTAATTCTGTTAGTATTTCTTTCACATATGTAGGAGCTCCTGTGTTGGGTGCATAGATATTTATAATAGTTATAGCCTCTTGTTGGACTGACCCTTTTATCATTATGTAATGTCCTTCTTTGTCTCTTGTGACTTTGTTTTGAAGTCTATTTTGTCTGATATAAGTACTGCAACTCCTGTTTTTTTCTCACTATTAGTTGCATGAAATATCTTTTTCCATCCCTTTACTTTCAGTCTGTGTATGTCTTTGGGTTTGAAGTGAGTCTCTTGTAGGCAGCATATAGATGGGTCTTGTTTTTTTATCCATTAAGTAACTCTATGTCTTTTGATTGGTACATTCAGACCATTTACATTTAGGCTCATTATCGATAGGTATGTACTTATTGCCATTGCAGGCTTAAGTTCGTGGTTACCAAGGGTTCAAGGGTAATTCCCTTACTATCTAACAGTCTAATTTAACTCACTTAGTATGCTATTAGAAACACAACCTAAAGCTTCTTTTTCTTCTTCCTCCATTATTTTTTGTTATGAATCATATTCTGTACTCTTTGTCTTCTCTTGGGTGACATCTATTTAGCCTTAGTAATACTTCCATCTATAGGAGTCCCTTCAAAATTCACTGTAGAGATGGTTTGTGGGAGGTAAGTTCTCTCAGCTTTTGCTTATCTGAAAATTGTTTAATCCCTCCTTCCAATTTAAATGATAACCTTGCTGGGTAGAGTATTCTTGGTTCAAGGCCCTTCTGCTTCATTGCATTAAATATCATGCCCCTCCCTTCTGGCCTCTAAGGTTTCTGTTGAGAAGTCTGATGATAGCGTATGGGTTTTCCTTGGTATGTGATCTTTTTTCTCTCTCTAGCTGCTTTTAAAAGTCTGTCTTTATCTTTGATCTTTGCCATTTAATGATTATATGTCTTGATGTTGTCTTCCTTGGGTCCCTTGTGTTGGGAGATCTGTGCATCTCAATGGTTTGAGAGACTATCTCCTTCCCCAGATTGGGGAAGTTTTCAGCAATTACCTCCTCAATGACACTTTCTATCCCTTTTTCTCTCTCTTCTTCTTCTGGTACCTCTATAATGTGAATATTGTTCCATTTGGATTGGTCACAGTTCTCTCAATATTCTTTCATTCTTAGAGATTCTTTTTTCTCTCTGTGCCTCAGCTTCCTTGTATTCCTCTTCTGTAATTTCTATTCCATTTACCATCTCTTCTACTACATCTAATCTGCTTTTAAATTCCTCCATTGTATGTTTCATTTCATATATGGAATTTCTTAATTATTGAATCTTCAACTTCAATTTGTTCCTAAGTCCTTGAATATTTTTCTGTACCTCTTAAGCATGTTTATGATTTTTATTTTGAACTCTCTTTCAGGAAGATTGGTGAGTTCAGTTTCATTTGGCCCTCTTTCTGGGGTTTGTGAGATTTTGGTCTGTGCCATGTTCTTTTGACATTTCATATTTCTGTGTGGTGCCCTCTAGTCCCCAGAAGCTCCAGTCTCTGGAGCTGCTCAGTCCCTAGAGTGAGGTTGGGGGTCGTAGGGGAGTAGAGCTGCTGCCTGGGGGGAGGAAAGAGCTGTTTCCTCTCTCCTGTCTGCCCTGCCTGTCTCCAGTATCACAACCAGTGGGCTGAGCACACAGGTATAAGCCTCTGTGTTTGGCATCTCTAGCTGTTGTAGGTGAGGCTTCTCTCTGGCTGGTCTGACACCAGAGCAGTGCCTGCCAGTTTGTGAGCCAGTGCTGTCAGGCCAGAAGGAAGGCTCAGCAGGCTGTGTATCACAGTGGGTGCCTCTGAGCTGAGTAGCCATCCAGGGGATGGAGCTGAAGCTCCCCAAAGTTCCCAATCTGATGGGCAGAGCATGCCCAGACAACCTTGTCCCCCTATCCCTTCTCCCCTGCAGCAAGCTGTATGCAAACTCCACACCTTCGGCAGCCCTCTCACTGCTAGGAAGCCTCTCAGACTGCCTGCCTTTCCCTTGTCTCAGAGCGGCCACTCAGAGTGGCTGGGTGTGGATCCTGTCCTCCAAAAATGGCTGGAGTCTGTCTCTCAAGCCCTCTGCCTGTCCCAGCTCACCATCATCCTGAGCACTACACAATGTAGATTTCTGCTCTCAAAGCAGATCTCCAGGGCTAGGTGTTCAGCAGTCCCAGGCTTCCACCCCCTACCCCCTCTGTTTCTCTTCCTTCTGCTGGTGAGCTGGGGTGGGGGAAGGGCTCGGTTCCCGCTGGATCAAGGCTTTCATACATTACCCTGTTTTGTGAGGTCTGCTCTGTTTGTGAGGTCTGTATGCAGTCTGGTGCAGCCTTCTTTCCTGTTGTTGTTTTAGGGTTAGTTGTATTAACTATATTTTCACACTATCTGTGGTTTTTGAAGGAGTTCTCTGTCTCACCTCTCACGCCACCATCTTGAATCCCACCCAGACCAGAATTGCTTTTGTTTAAGGAAAATCCTAATAAGGATTCTTTTGATCCAGCTTTCTTCAGCCTGGTTTAATGGACACATTTATGATTGTCATCATCTTCATAGTATATTTGAAGATCCCCAAATATCACATAATGAGACTAGTGTAGACAGTAATATACAAAGCAAGTATGGAATAACCTTACCTCAATAACTTTAAAATATGGAAAATAAAACAATTTTCTGAGAATTTAACCTTAAAACCAACGAATGAGAAGATATTTGAAGATATAGAAAACAAACTTAAAGCAAGAAGCCTCTCCATTTTGGTAAGACTTTAATTAGTCTCAGTAAATGTGCATCTGAAAAATGGTGTTAATGAGAATTGAGTTTACTCAGCCAATAGAGTATAGGAAAAGGAGGATAATTTTTTTTAAAAGCCATTGGCAGTACCCATCCAAGTATTTTACAGGGAGAAGATGGCTCTAATGCCAAGGATATTTGTATTTCAGGCATGGAAGTTGTAAGCACACTAAACTTGACATTACTATTTACTTGTACTTTCCAATTTCATGCCAAACAAGCTGACAGCTTATTTTAAGTTTGCTTTCTGTGCACAGAGAAAGAGGATGCTCTAGTCATTTCAATTTCATGTGTTCTAGTACATGTGCAAATGATTTCTGATTGTGAAGTCAGAAACTGGCATTCTGGTTTACATATCAGTTTCTCTGAAAATGGTATGGTGAGTATTCTCTAATTGTTCTTCCAGACATACTCCATTCATTTCTCCACTTTTCTCTTTGCTCCAGAAGATTGATTTTGAGAACTGCATTACTTGGAACCCTTTTTTTAAAACTCTTGTCTTCTGCTTGCATATTTGACCAATGTGTGGTACTAGCAGGAGATCAGCAAATAAGAGAAGGGGAGGGAATTCTGGAATGATAGGGCAAGGATGAACAAAAGCCATAAAAGCAAAAACGACACTTGCAAAATTATCAAAATCAACCTTTCAGAACCTTGAACATTAAGTAATGTCCTACAATATCCAGTGGAGCATTTATTCAAGAGAAACAGCTGAATCTGGACAAGAACAGTGAACTTTGTGGAGATGGAACTTTCCTTAACATATCCCGTTCTGCATACCTCCAAGGTAACAGCCAGAAGCTTCAATAATCTTGATAGTTGTAAAAACCAGTAGCACAGCAGACATTTGAAGAGGCAGAAAAGGTTTGCATATCCTCATGAAGCCCTCTCACCAGGAAACTGCCACTATTTTATCTGTCTGAAAGATCCCTGAGAAAGGCCCATTTACAAGGCTTCCTTCAATTTGACTTATGTCAAAACTCACTCTGGGAAAAGCCCTATCTAAGGTCATGTGTCAAAAAAAAAGAGACCAGCAACAACTGGTTACTACCATGGCTGCCAAGGAGGGCAGTACCAGTTGGGGCAAACAAGGCTGATCAAAATCTTGAAGGAAGGTCTGGGAATGAGATGTTCATAGGCGGCTTTGAAAAGCTGTGACATAACCATGGGGATTTAGAGAAACCATGCAGGGCTGTGAACCTGCCCAGGAAAGACTTGAGTGGGCCCCAACCTCTCACCTCATGTCACCTTTGTTGAGCCTGATCCATATTTATGGTTTTCTATCCTTAATAAAAGACTTTGGGATCACCTTGAGCCACCAGTGTAAACTCCCCAAATACATACTAATGGATATGGCAAGACCTTTATTTTTCTCACCACATTTGTTTGTGAGGGCCATTATCACTAGGACAAGGTATGAAAAGAATTGTGTGACGGCCTGTGGAAAAGGTAATCTGGGCTGAGTTGGGTTTTACAGAAGGAGCCTAACACTTCAAGAAAAATTAAAATTCCAGAAAGAGCTAAGATGGTGATTATAGTTAAAATATTGTATGATATACTTGATAGTTGCTAAGGGAATAGATCTTAAATGTTCTCACCATAAAAATAAATGTTAATAATGTGATATGATCTAGGTTTTAGATAAAGTGATAATCATTTTGCAATATATAAGTGATTAAATCAGCATGTTGTACACCTTAAACTTACACAATACTATATGTCAGTTATATCTCAATAAAGCTGAGGAAAAATCTTTTTTTCTTCCCTAGATATTTCTGTTACTCCCCTGTTCTATACACATACGTAAACACACACACATATATACACACACTACAGACACTAGGTAGAAGGCCTAAAATACTAAGACCACCCTGATTATGTGTCCTTGAAACTAAGAAAAAATTTTCAACAAATTATTCCATAGGATGATTTAGAATTACTTATAAGGCATTCCTTCTCCATACTAACACATTCGTTATCACTTTCTGTACTTTTTGAGTAAAATGAATCTTCTCTCTGCTGTGCTCACATAGTCTCCCTAGTCTTCCAAACACTTTATATCTTTTCAAGAGACAAATATACTTTGTGACTCTTACATTTCTCTTCTAAGTCCCTTCCTAATTTACAGGCCCCTCCCCAACCCAATATTTTTCTTTTTTGCTTTGAAACATGTCAGTACTTAAGAGTTTTGGGTCTCATGCAAATTTTCAGTTGAGAAAAATGAAACATCCCACTGTTTCATTACAAAGGTCTTTATAATTGAATTAAGTATCATTCATTACAGTTTCATGCACTTCTATCTGTGGCTTTTCCAAAGGCCTTCAGGAGTTGGCAAAACTAGGGAAAGATACAGCAATAGCAGAGATAAAAAGCACACAGGATAAGCAAAGATCATGGAGACAAAACATTATTACAAATCAGGACAAAAGTATGATTTAGACAAACAGGAGTTATTCTGTTGTTCTTTTATTTTCAGGTATTCTCATTTCAGTAGAAAGGAAAAAGAAGAAAAGACTTTCTTTGAGGGAAGCAAGCAATGCATTTCAGAATTGAACTGAGTCAAGACTTTGTTCATAAATCAGGGGAAATCAGAAGACTCTGGATTTCTCTGATGAAGGCTATTTTTCCATCATTACTTGACCTGCTCTGTTTTGTTATTTACCTATGATGTGTCCTTGATAAGAAAGTGAGTTTTAACTTCTGTGTATATTTCTAGAATTATAAAAGTTAAACAACTCCTATTTAAAGTTTTGACCAATATTCTCTTTAAGAAAAGATATATAAATGTATTGTAACCAGACAGGGCTTTGGAAAGGACCTGTGAAAGTGAGGGGTCCTAAGTTTGATTTCATGGTAAATCTTCCCATTATTATTAATGCATCCAAGCCTGTTCTTCCTTTCCATTGATTGTCACTATATATTTATGGAGTACAAAATACAACAGGACTTTGGCTATCATTATTCAGTGCTCAATTTTCACCAACTATGAAGCAGCCAGTTGTGTGAAGTAGCAGCTGCGGACTTGGTAGAAACTCTCAGAGATAAAATTCTTATCAATGTACACCTGTCTCTGAACAAAATTGGAACTAGATGAGATTCTGAGCTAGGCAGGCAATTGTTTAGCAATGCAATTTTCACTTTGAAAGGGAAGGAGCTGAAGCTAGGGAGGCATGGATAAAAAGAGTTGACATATGGGAAACCAGTTTTGCATTTCTTATGGTGAAAAATAATATGTAAATTCAAAAGGAATATTGGAAGCAGTTGTCAATGTTAAGACATACATCAACTTATTTATTTATAATTAGTTAATCTTTAACACTCCTATTCATACTGCTAGAGAAGCAGTATGAAGTTATAGAAAAACTGCAGGCTTTGAAATTAAATTGATCTCAATGAAAACCCTGAATCTGACACCGACCAGCTGGATTCTAACAACCCTGAGGCTCTGTTGCATCAAATATGGAGAGGAGAACAACCAGGTTGTTGTAGGGATTCCTTATTATATTTGTTGTATGTACATAAATAATAGTCATCATTGCCATTATTATTAAATACATATATAGTAGGTCTAAAGATGCACATGTAATAGATACAATTGGCATTTAAATAGGAATTAGAGATTAAATATATACAAAGACCCATATTTAACACAGAACAATAAGCATATTATTTAAATGTTTTCTGCTGTAATTGTCAATGAACAAAGGATCCTTTTCTAAAAGGATTTTGCATTTATTATAATTTTGGCAATAATTTTAAGTAATTGTGGCTTAACAGATAGATCTTTCACTTCTTGCATTCCATACCTTGAACCAGATAACTGCACTCCATCATTTTCCCTCCAAAAGTTTCAAATTAAACTGATAGCCCTATTAAACACCTGGATTTATAAAAAACATTATCAAAATGAAAACTTTCCCATCCCCATAAGCATTTTTTTGTTGAAAGTCATGAACCAGTTTGTGTAGAAATTTAGCTGGGCTGGATTGGGTCAAAAGAGAATTTACTGGTTGTCTTTCTAAAAGATAGTCTGGAAAAAAGGACAGTTAGCGTGTACCTAAGTCACGAGACACCAAGAAATGAGAGAGATCTGTGGAGAATTGTTTCTCAACAGAAGCCAAAATCATGATCTGGCCCCATGATAATTTTCAAAATTTACTTCATTCTACTACAAATAAGTAATTTTATATATGTACTGTTAATGTTTTAAATTGTGGTGTAACTTGAATGCAAAACATTCAACCTTTTAAAACTACACAGTTCTATGATCTTTGACAAATAAATATTCCCATTTAAACCACCATACCGAGCATTCCTATCATTCCAGAAATTCCCCTCCTTCACCATTCTGAGAAATTTCCCAACCTATAAGGGGGTAAACTCTGCTCTTATTCATCATCAGCACTTATTTTTTCCTGTCATGTGAGATTTATGTGAAAAGAAGCAAATAATATGTACCTTTTGTGTCTGATTTCTTTTTATCATCGTTTTGAGACTCTTCTACATTGCTGGGAACATCAGAAGTTTAAATCTTTTTATACCCTTTTAGTAGCGCATTGAATAAATACAGTACAATGTTGATAAACATTTGGGTTGTTCCTAAGTTCTGCTAAAATGATTAAAAGCTTTTATGAACATCTTGTCACATGTATTCTTGTTGCTGTATGTTTTTATTTCTCTTTATGAATACAATTGCCCAGTTTTTACATTTCCACACTGGTGTGGCAAATTTTGTTTTCTTTTGTTTTATTCTGTGGCTAGGAAACTCTTTTATTTTCAAAGGAAAGGGAAACCAGTGGGTCAACAGTCTCTCTCAGACATTGTTGCTGAGAGTTTAAAATGGTTTAAGTGATATGGAGGTAAATTGGGCAACCTCTACCAAAATTACACATATATATGCATATTATTTTATATTTGTGAACATGTAATCTTAGATTCCTAGTAAGGTGATTGGATTGAAGGGGAAAATATTTATGAAGAAATTGGAATACTTATCCTACCTTAAATCAAGCCTTGGTCTAAATGTTTATTAAGTAAAATTATGCAATATTGGTACAGGTATATGGACCTAAAAAATGGAGATCACAAAACTACTTGTATGGGTCAGTTGATTTATGACAAAGATTGCACTATATCCATGGGGACAAAAATGTCTATTCAAGAGATGGTGTTGAGATAATAGGAAATTCATATGAGACAAATCCCAATCTCATATCTGCACACAAAAAGTCCATTCCAGGTGTATCAAGACAGACTGAAATGTGAAAAGCAAAGTTAAAAATATTTAGAAGATAAATTTGAAACTGTTATTTAAAACATCATGGTATATAGGGCAAAAAAGCAGAAATCATAATGGAAAGATTAATAAATACAGCTACTTTATATTAAATAATGTTCATTATCAGGAAATGAAAGTATAACTTGCAAACTGGGTTTGGATAGTTGCAAAGTATATAACCAACAAAAATTAATATCTAGACTACATATTTTTAAAATCTTAAGAATGAATCAGTGAAGACAGAAACTATTCATAGTCAAAAGTCAAGAACAGTTCATATAGAAATACCTAATTTACATATGAAGAGATACTTAATTTCATTAATAATAAAGAAATCACAATTAAAGCCACAATTCAGGACCATTTTAGACTCAGCAAGTCCTCAAAAATGGAGAAAATATGGTAACAACATGTGTTGCCAAGAATGAAGACCAGGAGGAATGCTTATAAGCTGCTGTGGAGATTGCATATTAGTTGTCCCTAGATTCTGCTGAGAGTGTCAGAGAACCCAAATTATCAGCGACTTAACCAAGATTCTGGCTTGTTTCTCTCTCACATTAACATTAGAAGTCTGTCACTAATACAGAGCTCTATTATCTGGGGACAGGTTCTTTCTAATTTTTTTAAATATTCCTATCATCCTTAAGGTATGGTTATTCCCTATGAATCTGACATTCCTCCCCCTCTAGCAATCTATCTTATCTTCTTTTCAGCCAGAAGAAAATAAGGAGAAGGGTACATTTTTCTCTTTCAATACTGCATACCACCTCTCTCTGCCTATATGCTATTGGTCAGAACTCAGCCACTAGCTGAAACGGAGACCAGGAAATAGGTATTCGGTTTTCTTACTATTTGTTCCTACAGCCAGGGAATTTTTATTGTCCTTGCAGAAAACAATTTGATATTACTTGACAAATAGAAGAAGAATAAGCCTTATAAACCCAAACTTACACTTCTAGGTATATACCCCAGAGACCCACATGTTTACAAAACTACATGGACAAGGATGTTCAAAGCAGCATTTCTAGGAGAGGAAAAAATATAGCTGAAATATCCATGAGTGTCCATTAACTGAGGGGTGGATAAATAGTTGCCTATTTAGTGGAATACTGTAAAGAGCAGAGAAAAGGAAGAAACATAATATTGAGGAAAAAATATATAGAGAAAAATTATAAAGAATGCAATCTTTCGGCAATTATTCCACAATTGCTATACTATGCACAATTACTGTAAGTTTTAAGATGATATCTGTTAATTGGGGTCACAATGACCTCAGGATTTGGCTAAAAATTGCTATTTGGTTTCAACTTTGGTCTCAGAATATGGAAAGCTGAAGTGCAAAATGTGTACTTCATTGTTATCTCTGGCATTCTTGAAATGTATTTTATCATGTGATTACCTACTCACTTCATTCTCATCTATGTAATAATCAGTAGTACACACGAGACATATTATTTGGTTTACTTTTAACATTTAAATAATTGCTTTCAAAGATTATTTTCAAAGGTTCCCAAAATAAGTATAACTTGATGCAAAAATCTTATGTGTTTTATGTACTGAAATTCTGTCATTCAGTTGGTGTGTAAGTTTATACATACTTTTGCAAGAGTAAATTTAATGATGAAAATTAATGGCACACAAAACAGTTGTTATTTTCAAACAGTTAAAAAGGAAGTAGATTATTACTATGAATATTAAGGCAACATTAGCTAGGAAACTATGGAGAACACTGTGTCTGGTTTGAACTGTTGAATGTGTATTTAAATTTAAATACCAATTTCATACAGAATAGTAGAGACTATGTTATGTTGTTTGGATACCTGTATTCATAAGGAAATAAACTTTCTGAACACCTTTAGTTTTATTTATTTAATTCCAATTAATCCATGGATCTTTCAAGTAAAAGCCCCATTTCAAAATTCTTTTTATCTTGTGAAGATCAAGTACAAGCAGAATGTCAAATCTGCCACTGCAATTTTTCCTACAAAAAACTCCAAAATGGTATATTACTAAAGAACAAAGAAAGGGTGAGAAAGAAGAAAGTGTGAGATGTTCTTCTACAAATGGCCCTTGAAGGTGAATCACGAATGGGCGGCAGAGCCATTGCTGGAGCAATCCTGAAGTTTACCATGCTTACAAATGACTACCACATTTTAACTATAATTGTGTAGTAATAAGTTTTAAAACAACTTTTCAGATTTATTCTTGTATTCCAGAAGTTCCTTTGATGACAACGGCCCAACCTTGCTTTTAACTTTTGCTCATTTGGCCTTTGAGCGAAACTCTGTACTCAGGGCTGTCTACTTCATCATTAAAGTCCACCTACTGGGCTTCCCCCTTAAAGGGCAATTAGAAGTGAAAGTATTTTCCTTCATCTTTTGTATCTTCCTCACTTGGTTTTAAGTTCTTAAAGTAAACCTCTTTCAATTTAATCAATCCTTACTCCTTTATTTTTCTTTCATTTTCCTACTACTCCTAGGCAGTTAGTAAGCCTGAAATACAGATGTCAAACTATTCTTGATCTTCCTCGACTTCTTGAATAAATTTGATTTTCTAAGACAGAGTATTTCAGGAACAGATATGTTTGTCCCCTAAATGTTTGGATTTTCATTTTCATTCGGATGTTTCTTTACCTTAACAACAAAAGATAGCACGCTGTTCTTATTTTTAATATCTCTTTCTTTCTAATTGTTTACTAACAAAATCTGCCCTCCTTTTGTAGATAAAAGCACAGTCTGGGTCCATGAGCACTAATGCCTAGGCCCAAATTTATGTAATTAATAAATCCAGGTCCCAGTTGAGACAATGTGGTGAGGTCTTAGACATGGGCACGGGGAAAAGCCGCTTAATTCCAAAAGATTGGACTATACAGTTTTTTCTCCTTTAGCCCTCAATATAGTTCAAAATGACATTGAGAGGAACTGAACGTGGGGCTTCTGAACCAGCATTACTCACGTATGCCTGGCACGAAACATACATATTGTTGGCCTCTATTTCCTGTGATTCTTTCTGCTACTGAAAGTTGAAAAATTCAGCATTTTCCTCTTTCTCATGGCTGGATAATATTCTATTATACATATATATTTCACATCTTCTTTATCCATTCATAAGTTGACACATACTTCGGTTGTTTCCATATTTCAGTTATTGTGAAAAACACTGCAGTGAACATGGGATGCAGATATCTTTTTGATATCCTGTTTTCATTTCCGTTAGACATACACCCAGAAGTGGGATTGTAATATCACTTATATGTGGAATCTAAAAAAGCTGAATTCATACAAACAGAGAGCAGAATGGTGGTTGCCAGGGGCTGGGGGAGGGGGGAAATTGGGAGATGTTGGTCAGAGGGCACCAACTTGAGTTAGAAGATGAATAAGTTCTGGGGAGCCAATGCAGAGCACTCTGGTTGTATTGAACAGCACTGAGTTACATACTTGAAAGTTACTAAGAGAGCAGATCATAAATGTTCTCACCAAAAAAAAGAAAGGATAATCATATGACATAATGGTAGTGTTAGGTAACACCAGGATGGTAATCATACTACAATATGTAAGTGTGTCTATGAACAAGTAGCACACCTTAAATTTATACAATGTTATACATCAATTATATCGCAATTAAAAAAATTCAACATGCATATTAGCCTGAGAAAACAGTTTATTTTTCTTTTTTTCTTCCCTGTTTTTCCCAATGTATAAATGCTTGGAAAGCTCAAAGACCTATAAAGCTCATCTTGGTCTGATATAGGCCTTAACTAGGACTAAATGGCTTTCTACTTTGGCCATTTAATCCTTGTGTCAGCAGACCCTACTTGTTTAAAAGCTAAGCTAGTGGAGGTCAGGATAGGGGCAGCCAGAATCCTCCATTTTCTACGCTCACTGAAGCCTGTCCTGCCTGATCCAGCTAAGAACTTAGTGTAATATAATAAACTGTTGCAATCCACCAAGGTCAAAGTCCTGCATGACATATAAAAGAATTGAAACCTGGTGCCTCCTGCCCAGGCTGTGTCTGAAGTGTGATTTTTTTCATCCTCAAATATCAGGTCAAGATTTCCAGTCAAAGATCCAAGATGCTGGGATATTAGGTAGCCAATGAACAGCATCCCTATTCCCTGCACACAATTCATAAACTACTTAAGTGACAGGCAAAAAAATAAAAATCAAAGAAGATTAATCAAACTACAGTTTTATTACTGATAAAGCTGAAGGTGGCAGCTACAAGGGGATTCCTAAAACTCTTTGCACATTAGGTGAACTTAACCTTAAAGGGTCATAAAGAAGCTCAAGTATGGCTAAGTCAAACACCATGTAATCCTGAAGGAACTGAAACTATAAAACTCTTAGAAGAAAATACAGGGAGAAAATTTCTGGACATTGGTCTTGGAGTAGCTTTTGGAATCTGATTATCAAAAGGCAACACAAATAAAAATAAACAAGTGGGACTGTGTCACAACTAAAAAGCTTCTGCACAGCAAAGGAAACAATCAGTAGGTGGGCAATTCAATAATGTAGGTAACTGTCGAATTACTATGTTGTATAGTTGAAACTAATATAATATTGTATCTCAACTATACTTCAATTTCAAAAAGAATAAAAAAGGAAACAAAATCAAAAGGGAAACTACAAAATGAGAGAAAATATTTGCAAAGTACATATTTGACTAGGGGTTAATATGCAAAACATATAAGAAACTCTTACAACTCAATAGCAAGCAAAACAAAATGAAACAAGAACCCAAATAACCCAATTAAAAAATGGGCAAAGGAACTGAACAGACATTTTTCCAAAGACATACAAATGGTCAAGAAGTTTATGAAAAGATGATCAATTTCACTAGTCATCAGAGAAATGCAAATCAAAACCACATGAGACACCTACTAGAAGGCTAGCATCAAAACGACAAGAGGTGACAAGTGTTGGTGAGGTTGTGGACAGAAGAGAACACTTGTGCACTGTTGGTAGGAATATAAATTGGTGCAGCCACTATGGAAAACAGTGTGGAGTTTCCTCAAAAAACTAAAAATAGAAGTACCATATGATCCAGCAATCCCACTTTTGGGTATATATATACTTCTGGTGTATTTCCAAAGGAAGTAAAAACACTATCTCAAAGACATAACAGTAATCCCATGCTCACTGTAGCATTATTCACAATAGCCAAGATATGGAAATTACCTAAATGTCCACTGACAGATGACTGGATAAAGCAAAGGTACTGTATATATCAAGAGAATATTATCCAGCCATAAGAAAAAAAGGAAATCCTGCCATTTGTAACATCCTGGATAAACCTGGGGGATATTATACTAAGTGAAATAAGCCAGATGGAGAAAGATAACAAACATTGTGATACCACTTACATGCAGAATCTAAAAAAAATGCTAAACTCACAGTAACTGAAGGTAGAATGGGGGTTACCAATAGCTTAGGCTGGGGTGTGGGGAAAAGGAGAGATAAAAAACAAAAAAGAAAGTAAAATGGTGTTTACCAGGACTGGGTGGAGGGGTTATGGGAAATTTCTGTTTAATGGGTACAGAGTTTCAGTTTTGTAAGATTAAAAGACTTTTGGAGATGACAGTGGTGATGGTTGCACAACAGTATGGATGTACTTAATACCACTGAACTGTACAACTTAAAATGATTTTGATAGTTAATTTTATATTACATGTTATTTTATTACAATAAAACAATGGAAAAAATGAGAAAGTCGTGTAGACTGAAGAATTCCCAGATGAAATTCTGATTTTACATCTATTACGAAATGTATTTTTTTATTACACTTGCAAGTGCACTAAAATAACTATGAACCTTCACTTTGACAACATGAATACTACTCAAAGTGCTGCTATAAAGAGGAAAGAAACTGGTAAATTAACTATCTTCAGAAATTGTAAAAGAGAAAGGTGTCCCACTTGGAAAAAAGTCCATGAAATTTTAAATAAGAAAACCCGTTATTAGAATAGTCAATTAGGAAAACTGGACATTTGGTTAAATGCCTTGCAGAAAATTGATATTTGACCAATTGACCTAAAATCCCTACTCACCCCCTCAGCGTACTGAGTTGTAGCAACGCTCACCTTAGTCACTTTCTTCAATAGGTTGAGCTCTTTCCTGTTTGCTTTTTCTTCTTTCCGAAATTTCCTTTCTCCTTTTTCAGCTGAAAAGTTCCAGTGTATCCTTCAATTCACAGTAAGTTGCTCAGACCCTGTGTTAGGAATTTTAACCCAAAAAGAACCTAATAAATGTTAAAATATCATGAAGAATACTAAAATGTAATGAACAAACAAGGATCCATTTTCAGCAACTATAGCAAACTTTTAAAATCTTTATTATGTAAAATATATAAATATACTTTGAGTTATATAAAACTGTAAGAGACACTAAGCCCCTTAATTGAAAAATGATTAAAATCAGGAAAGTAACCTAAAAGAATATTCAATGGCTAATAAATAAGAAAACTATTCAACATTGCTGTTAATCAGATATGTATATTAAAGATTAATGAGATTCCAGTTTTCTTCAATTAAATTAGGAAATAATTTGTAAAATGCTGTTATTAAGATGACAGTACAATGAGAAAGACATGCACTGAAGTGGGGCTATAAGAGACTGATGAAAGAAATTTACTAATTATATCAAATGTCTTAAATATATCCTAACCTGTGATTCAGTTATTCATTCAAAAAGAGAAAGATAGAAATGAACTGAGCACTATTTACAATAGTGAGATATTGGGAATGGTCTCAGTGGATACTTCCAAGTCACAAAGTAGCATCTGTATAAAAATTCAGTTTTCTCCAAATCTTACATTTTAGAACAAATGAAACAAAGAGACCTTGGGGCAGCTTCCCTCCAGATTCTGTTTGTAGTATGTGGGTTACCAGTTATTCAAAATATTGTAATTGCTAATTACAGACTGGTGTGTCTTGAATTATGTTTTTCACAAAGGACTTAATGAGCTCTAGTGGGTTTTCTAGAGTGAATTTAGGTATAATTTAAAGAAGTGCAGGAAAATATTGTTTAGTTTTCCAGTAGTCTGACAGCTTTACTAGAAATCAATATCAAAATATAACAGGGGGTGGAGATTTTTCTATTCAATCTCTTCTTAATATCAATATAAATGGTTAGATTGATTAATACTTTGTGAGGAGAAGGCAAGAAATATAAATTATAATTAACTTATGGGTTATTATATCAATGCATTGATACTTTATGTGAATAGGTCAATGCAACTTACTCCGAACAGTTATTTTTCTTCAGAAATGAAATATCTTGCATTTGGAAAAAAAACTTTAAAATAACTACCCACACAGTTAACTGTATATACATACTAAAACCACAGAAAGATAAAGGTAAACTTAAAAAACATGTGTGATTCTTATTCCACAAACTTTGGTGGACAATGTCTTTCTTTTCTCAGAATCAAATTAAATCTAACCTCCATTCCCCATCCTACACTGTTGCCTGTAAATTCACTCCCAGTAAATATTGGAATTCCCTAAAATCTTACCCCATCCATGGCTGCTCCCAACACAGCATTGTATGAAGTTTCCAGAAGGACATTTAGGAAAGTCTCTTTATTGGTCCATATGCTGAGATGCCCACAGTCCAAGTCAGCATGGCCTCTTTGTGTTGTATAGCTTCACTGGGTCTAGCACTCAGGATGCATGAAACTTGGTAAAAGTTACAGCCAGGACACAGGGATCAGACTTTTTCTTTGCACCAGGTAGTTACTTCCTTCAAGAGAAGCAAAAACTAAGTTAGTAAATCCCAATATTCAAACATTTTACCAATTTCAATTTCCTTCCTGCATCCCCTTTTGCTATATTCAAAATTATCATCTTACTTCCTTCTTTTCAAGGAGCATAGTCTTCAAAAACAAAAGCCAAGATTGTTGTTTTTACTGTCTATTCAAACTTACTATGAGTTAAGGAAGCACCCAATTTTGGTTTTTCCTACAACAAAGAGAGAGTAAAACATAAAGAGAAGAAAGCATAAACTAATAACTCAATAGTTTTAACCAGAATTAATTCTATGGATGTTTTTGAGTGCATTATGTTTATTTTGTACAAGCTTGAATAAAAAGAATGCTTATATAATTTAAAAATATTTTTCCCAAGAAGGAAAGTTCTTAAATTATGCATTAAAGAAATAGCAATAGCTCTGGAACTCTAAAATAAATGCAGTGTCTCCTAGATGATGAAATGATGTCAAATGATATCTCTACCTGTAAGTAAAACAAGTATATTTAATTTCCTATTTCTGAAATTGTTTTTTCCCCCCTTTTCTGATTTGGCCCCATATTAAGGCATTAATAAAGCAGATTTTACACACACATTTCTGTGGCACTCTCTGTGACTGGCTTGCTTTGTTCACTAATAAATAAAATGCTGCCAATTCTATCCTCAATGGGACTAGTTGATTTGTTCTGCCTCCATTGCCACAGACTGTACCATTCACTCCAATCAGCCATTCAACAGTCAGCAATTCTGGCCACAAGAGAAAATGGACACAGATAAGGAACAGAACAAGAGAGGAAAACTCCCTCAAAGCATCCTGCATTTCCCAGTAGTGAAGAGTTGATATTACCATTCGGAGGACAGAGCTCCCTTTTGTCAATTCCCAGCATAGATCATGTCAGTCAATCCAAGGTAAGTACCTCAATAGTATTCCAGACAATAATTCTAAACGTAAACATTTGCAATTCTATTTTGAAGTCTTTTGACACTAAATTGACCAAAACAGTTCAGAAATTCAAGTTGAAGTTATGGTAATTTTCAGAGTAGGAAAACCAAGAGTCATGCTGTGAAGTTTTTCGTTCAACAGCAACAATATTGGAATTCCTTTCCTATGGCCCCACAAAGATGGGAGATAAGATTCTAGGTCCTCTCCAGTCCCATAGATTGAGCCTTGCAAGATGTCATTAGGAGTGCCCAGGAAAAGTATTCCCTGGGTCACTTTCCCTCTCTGAGCCACACACAGATTTTATTCATAAATCCAAGTGACTAAATCCACGTGACTGCCATTTTTAGGGAGATGCTAAGGTGGACAAGAGCCTCAGTTTGATTCCACAGAGCAGCTTGCTTGTTTGAGAAGTATATCGGAATTGAATATTAACCAAAACACTTCCTTCTCAGTCCTCCAATTACTATTGGAAGATCCCCCAAAATATCCTGGAAAATACACAACGTGGGCTATATCCGACTACTAATAGCCACTGCATGCTGCGAGCGGTCATTCTTTCTCAATTGTATGGTCCCAAAATTGGTACCATTAAAAATGTGCTTTATTCCCCTTAAAATTAATAGTAACTAAATTAGATATTTAAATGCAGTGGAATGGAAGCACTCTAAACAGATAGATAAAACATCAAAACAAGAAAGTAAAAGAACAAAGAAGGAAAAGGAAAGCCCTGTGTTTAATGCTAGCAGAAGATTTGGTGTCTTTCCCTCTCAGAAGAGTTCCTTTCTTAACCATTTCCAAGATGCTTCACCACTTGGCTGTGTGCCTGTTCAGCAATCCTGCAGTTACCAGATTCATCAGTGTCACCTGAAATTTCCCCCATGGTAGCCAGTGACAGATTGGGCGAGTAGTATACATTGTTGCTCTAATCATCAGTAGAAATACACGAAATCAGTCCTGTGCTAAAACGGATCTTCCAAGGAATATTTTTCTATTCAAATTACAGTAAGAGGAGGAAACCAGGCAACTCTTTGATGAAGTTATAAAAGCTGCAGTTAATTTTAATACAAATGAAAGAAACACCCCTCAGAGACAAATAGATATTACAGTATAATAAATAATTTATGTTCCTTAATCCAGGATGAACAGTGGTAGGAAATTAGATTCTAAGGCAGTTTTATTTGACTGGTGATTGTCAGAAGTTTAAGCCAAACTATCTTGGAATATGTCAAAAATTCTATATGAATGAACTAGTTATACACTAGTTGCAACAACACAAAGACCTGACACTTTTCAATGGAATGAGGTATATATACAAGCAAACTACTATATTCTCCCTCACATACACGCTCATACTTACATTTAAAAGTGTCTGGTAAGTATTTGCAGTTTTAATAAGTAAATAAAGGCATAATGAAGCTTCAAACCCAGAGTAGAGCAGTAGAGCACCATCGTGGTTAAGCAAGGCAAGAGATAGCCCTGAGGCTGTGTGTTATTAAATGTCTGGCTCTGTGTGATTACAGTAGATACATGCAGTCATATTACTTGTTATCACTGTAAAATGACAGCTGAGATTAGGGATTTGAGTTTATGGCAAAGGGAAATGCATCTCTAAAAACTGCAAGTCTATTTGATTTTTTCTCGGAACTTCATAACTTTTATACAACACCGAAAGTGAAATCATCTCAATTTTGCCCCTTTAAAAATCTTCAGTTCCTCATCACATCTCCATGAGCACTGCAGTTGTCAAGAAGCTCTCCTGAAAAATATTTCAACTTCCTTCACTATTTCAGCATCTGCCAAAAAGCAAAAAGTTCCACCTAAAATGAACCAATTGTTCATGCCACTTCTTATTCACAGTGCAATTCGTGCATTTGAAAGAGACAGAATATAGAAGAGTATGTGTTGAACTTTACCTCTTTCAATTAGCCTTTGAGATTTGAGGGTTTAAAATCAAATAAATATGTTCTTTTATGTATTTCTCTCCTAAAAGAAATTATATGAAAAGAAATCAAACTTATAACCTTCCCTCTCAAACAAACCCTCAATTTCTATAACATATAGAGGTACAATTTGCTCAATTATACAACTCAAAAGCTCAGTCATCTTTCACTTTTCAGATTGGTTATGCACCAGGGTAGGATCTGGGGGCATAAAGTAAAGCTTTCCTTCCCTCAAAGAAAACCACACTTTGGTAGCCAGCCACCAAGACATCCCCCAGTGATTCTCTCCTCCTGATATCTATTCCCTTGTATATTTTTCCTCTTCCACTTTGCATTAAGGCCCACCTATGTGACCAACAGGATATTGTAAAAGCGACACTGTGAGGCTTCTGAATCTAGGTTATAAAAGACATTACAGCTTCTGCCTTAGACTCTTCAATGACTCACTCTGGAGGAAGCCATGATGTGAAGGCACACAAGCAGGCTTCTGGATAAATTTATGTGGAAAGCAACAGAAGCCTGCCAACAGACAGCACTATCTTGTCAGCCATGTGAACGAGCCACCTTGGGGTGGATAGTCCAGCCCCGGTCAAGCCTTCAGATAACTGTACCCTTGGCCTACATCTGCTTATAATCTCATGATTCCCCATACCATACTCTACTCTTCAGTCAACCTCTCCCAGATTCCTCACCCTCAGGAACTGTAAGAGATAATAAATATTTATTGCCATTTTATGCCACTAAGTTTTGGAAGTAATTTGTTACACATACCCCTTACCACCATCTAATCAGCTTCCAAATATTAGAAAGTTTATCTCCATATATCACATAATCCCTTCTTTTTCATGCCTTTCATTTGAACCCTGATTCAGAGCTTCATAATCCCTCATTTACGCTATCGCACTTGCTCTTCAAGTGGTAATGATGAGCATAGCCTTAAATTTCTTCACAACACTGTCCAGTTCACGTGTTGAAATGACAGCTCTGACCATTTCATTCCCCGGAGCATAAGCTCTAAATAGTTGCCCCCTTATTTCCAAAACTGATTTTCAGTTCTTTATCTTTGTATTTAAAGGCCTTATATTGTATGTAATCTTTTTTGCTCCTTGGCTTCTATGCTATCATAGATCTAAAAAATGCCAGAGCCAAACACTGTAAGTCCTGACGGTGTCTCTTCCTATGCTCTTCTGTCCCAGGCAGACTCTCCTTATCCATTGTTGGTTACCAAAGTACAGATCAAATGTTTCTTCTTACATGGAGCCATCCATGTGTCCCTAATATCTCTAGGGGTTACCTTAACAAGGATGGGGTGGGAAGAGCTGCACTTCCCTTGGTCTCTCTTGCTCATGTTTCTTCTTTCTGCAAACTTTTCAATTACTTTTTCTGACTGTTCTGCCAGTCAGTTCTCTATATGCCGGGTCATATCCCATGCTGGACTTCACCTGTTACCCCCAGAGTATAATAATAAAGACCTGCTGTTAGTAAGAGACTTTTACTAAAAGTTTGAGGTAATGGAGGAAGATTACAGAATAGTAAGAACCAGAGTTAATATTAGATAGTGCTTTTCTAAAACCACTATCAAAACTCTAAGAAACATTTATGTTTTCCTTTCCATGAAAGTAAGTTCATGTTTTCTTAAGATTGATGTAACATCTTTTAGTCTCTCAGACCCCTTTACATTCTCATCACATCCCACCTCCTTTCTCCTTGGCTACTTGCAGTACATTTCTTTTGGTGTATAACTAAGAGTAGTAATAGTTCAACTTTCTCTTGGCTTACCTTAGGTTTCATCTATTTTTGAAGAAATTTTACTGTTCTCAACCAGGTCAAATCTGTCCAATCAGGATGATTCGAGAATAAAAGAATAATTTCTGTGAGATACTTGTTGCCACTCTTTGAAAATAGTTAAATGTAATAGCTTACTATTCCCAAGTAAAAACTCTTCTTTATACCACATGAAATTTTATTATTACCTTTAAAATTTTTTTTATCTTATCCTGCACTTTGGCACCTTCAAATCAAAAATAACATTTTTTCAACTTCAATTTAGCCTTTCTTACCACAAACACTTATTGGCTGCCATCCATGCATGAGATGCTCTGCTGAAGTAAGACTCTGAACATGGATTCTTGACTAGATTTAATATGACTTAGACATTTCTCTTTACTTCAAAGCTTCAGGTACTCTACTGTCTGCCTGACACTCTAGTTCTTGAATATCTTCTGCTGATCACCTACCCATTGACAATCCCTCTAACAGTGCTAAGCCAAGACCTATGACAGAGATGTAACTGCCCTCTCTATCTTGGATAGCTTCTCTGGATCTTGACCACATCGATCATTGGTGCATGATAGCAAATCTCTCATTAACTCTGGTGAGAACTTCCAACTTTCCCCCTTGCTTCTAATGAACCCTCCATTAAACATCACTTTAAGGATCATTTTATGAATGCTTAACTCAAATTGTGGCCTTCCTCTTCTCAGAAAGATTTCAGTTCTTCCCCCACTAAATAAAACACTAAATCCAAACTCATGTAGGTGGTCATTTAAGGTCTGCCAGTGTATTTCCAGCCTCAGTTTCTATGATTGTCTTTCAAGTTCCCTGTGCTTTAACTTTGTTTCTCTTCCACATAGTTTTTGGCTAGGCTGTCTAAGATTCTGCTGAGCCTCTGACAAACTTGTCCATACCTGTACTTCTGGGATCCCACCACTGCCTTGTCTGTACAGTAGACAGGCTTCATATCCTTTAAAAAACAGTCACTATTTCTGTTGAAATCACTACTCCCATAAAATAGTATTTCTCCAATACTAGACAGATGTACATGAGATATGTATGTTGTAGTAGCCAATTAAATATAGGTGTTTAATAAAATGCATGTGGAGGTTTCTAATTATGATGAAATGGAGAGGTGAATAACAAATTAGAAAAGTCAGTATCAGGACCTACACTCATCAATAAATAAGTTTCACCAATGAGGTTTAGTGTTCATTATAACTATTTTTCTGAGGTTTAAGTAAGCCACTATAGGAAAATCATTACTTCACTTCTATGGGATCGGTGAAATAGGGAAGAACCTTTATGTCTGTGCTCCCTGAAAATATCCAGGAGATCTCTGAGTCAAGGAAAAAGCACTGGGTAAAGCTTAGAGGAAAAGGTATTTCAGTTTTGCAGAACATAATATGTGAAAAGAGGGACTTAATCCATAGCCACCCCCTATCCCAGCCTTTTCCAATTCAGAGGCCATTCTGAAGGATGTAATCACCTAAATAGGGCTTCTCTGCTTCAGGGCACTAATTTCATAACTTACAGCTGCCTAGTCTCTGAAATTGGAAAATTAATATAGGACTATAATTTTGCTTAGATATACCCATTTCATGTATTTGTTCTTAAAAATCCCCAACAGTGTATTTATTAGGATTTTATAAAGACAAAAAAAGGAAATAAATTAAAAAACCAAGCCAAGTACATTGATAATTATAAAACATTGCTTAAAGAAATAGAATACCTAAATAAATGGAAATATATTCCATATTCATGGACTGGAAGACATATTTGTAAGACAGCAATACTTACCACGTGATATACAGATTCAGTGTAATCTGTGTCAAAATCCAAGTGATATACAGATTTTAGGCAATCTCTAACTGCATTTTTTTTGTTTGAAAAATGGAAAATTTGATCATAAAATTCAAATGTCAGAGACCACAAACAGGAAAAACAAAAACAAGAAAAGAATGAAGGCAGAAGGGCTTTCCTACTTTCTGTCTTCAAAACTTACTATAAAGCTACAATAATCAAAGAAGTACAGTCCTAACATAAGGATAGACATATAGATCAATGGAATAGAGAGTCCAGAAATAAACCATATTTCCATGATCAAGTGATTTTCAACAAGAGCACCAGGACCATTCAATGCAGAAAGAATAGTCTCTTCAACAAATGGTCCTGGGGCAAGTGGATATCCACATGCAAAATAATGAAGTCGGACCCTCACCTCATACCATATATAAAAATGAACTCAAAATCATCAAATACCTCAATGTAAGAGCTAACCATAGAAGAAAACATAGGGTAAATCTTCATGACCTTTGATTTGTTAATCATTTATTATATATAAGAGAAAAAAAAACAAGCAACAAAAAAAATAAATTGAACTTCATCAACTTTTTAAAAATTGTGCTTCAAAAAACACAATCAAGAAAGTGAAAAGACAATCCAGGAGAAAATACATACAAATCATGTACCTGATAAGGGTCTGGCAGAAAACATATAAAGAACTTCTACAACTCAACAACAAAAAGGCAAATAACTCTGTTATAAAATGGACAAAGGATTGAAAAATATATCTCCAAAGAATATAGGCAAATGGATAAACAAACACAGAAAAGTATGCTCAACATCGTTAGTCATTAGGGAAATATAAATCAAAACCACAATGAAATATCATTTCACACTCACTAGGATGGCTATTTTTTTTAAAGGAAAACAACAAATGTTGGTGAAGATGGGGAGAAATTTGAACTCTTATACATTATAGTGATAGAAAATGGTTTAGCTTCTGTATAAAACAATTTGGGGTTCTTTAGTTAAGAAAAACATAGAATAATTGTTTGACTCACCACTTCTAGGTATATACCCACAAAATGAAAAACAAGTGTTCAAACATAAACTTGTACATAAATGTTCATAGCAGCACTCTTCACAATAGCCAAAGGAACAAACAGCCCAAATGCCCATCAATGGATGAATGGGTAAACAACTGTGGCATGACTATACAATATTGTTTGGTTATAGTATTATTCAGCTATAAAAGGAAATCAAGTACGGATACATGATATCACATGGATGGATCTTGAAAACATTTTGCTAAGTGAAAGAATTCAGACACAAACGGCTACACATTTTATGACTGAATTTATATAAAATATCGATAATAAGAAAACCAAGAGACAGAAAGCAGATTGGTGGTTGTCAGGTGCTGAAGGGAAGGGAAAGTGGGGAGCAATTGCTTAGCAGGGACAGTGTTTCGTTTTGGAATGATAAATATTTTCTGGAACAAGATAGTGGTAATGGTTGCACACATTGAGAATGTACATGTTACTGAATTTTACACTCCTACGTGATTAAAATGGTAAATGCATAAATTCTACCACATTAAAAAAGAGACAGATCCTTAAGTAGTTATGTAGAAAGTGGCTTATGTTATATTGTCTTTAAAAAGCAAATTGGAGAAACGAGAATGTAGCTTGAGAAGGCACAGATACATACCTGTGTGTAAATTTAGAATATTTCTATAGTTTTAGTTAAATACTGCTAGCTATTATAACAGCTAAGTCCCCAAACCTCAGTGGTTGAAGACGGTCGCAGTTAATTTCTTGCTCATGTAGAATTCAAAATGTGCTTTTCTATTTTTTGTGAGTGTCAGTCCTCTAAGCAGTGATTCAGAGTTTCAAACAGTGACTCTGCCACCTTCGACATGGTGATTTTTATCAACTGCAAGTGGAAGAGCAGGAGAGCAGACACATGGAAGTTATTATAGGTCTGGCCTAAAAGTGTAGCACGGCACTTAGGATCACATTTTATTGGTCAAAATGCAGTCACGTGGCCACATCTAACAGGAAGGGAGACTGGAAAATAGAGTCTAGCTTTTTGCCCAGTTAGAAGAAAGAACAGGTTTAGTGAACAGCTAGCTAATCTCTTACACATATCTATGAATATATTAACTAAACTTTGGGAAGTGAGTCAGACAAGATAGAGGGAGATTTTCTCTTTTCACCCTATAACTTTCTATTCTGAGTTAGTTTCAGTGAACATGACTGTTATGGGCTGAACTGTGTGCCTCTCCTTCCAAGTTCATACCCTGAAGCCCTAACCCAGAGTGTCGAAGAATGTGACTGTATTTGGAGCTAGGCCCTTTACAGAGGTGATTAAGGTAATATGAGGCCTAATTAGAGTGCACCCTAAATCCAATCGGATTGGTGTCCTTATAAAAAGAGGAAATTTGAGCACAGAAAGACACCAGGGGTGCCCACAACATAGAAGACAGACTATGTGAGGGCATAAAGAAAAGGCAACCATCTGGAAGCCAAGGAGAGAGGCCCCAGCAGAAATAAAATCTGCTGACTCCCTAATCTTGGACTTTCAGCCACCAGAACCATCAGAAATGAATTGTTGTTGTGTAGGCTGTGGTGCTTTGTTATGGCAGCTCTAGCAAACTAATGCAGTGACATATTTTTATAATTAAATAAAAGCTAAACCTCAATATGATTATCTAAGTTCCATTTTTGAAAGGGAGAGAAACAGCCTTCCCATGACCTAATATCAAAATTTCTTCCTTTTCTCGTAAGTGCCTAAAATACTCTTTTATGGTTTCATATAAAAAGGTTTATGAGCCACAGTTTAAAAACACCCAGAAAAAAGTACATCAATTTCTAGGAACGATTAAGTTTTAAATTAACTAGAAAATTAATTGGCTGACTTGGACTCTGACCATACCCATGCACTGCACTGAGTCATGGTGTTTAGAATTTGCAGAGATGGAGAGTTTGATCCTTTCACACTTTTATTTTTTCAACAGTGGAGTTCCTGCTTTTGGTTACTTTTTAAGTTTTGTGATGTTATTGTAAATACTGAATATTACAATCAGAAGTTGAAATTTTTGTGTCCTTTGCATACTGTTGTTGGTTAAGCAGTAAGCAAAAATGTTGGCAGTCAACAAATATTTATTCAGCAACCACCACAGCAAACAAATAAACAAGCCAAGGAAAAATCTATATATTGACACAAATTAATGCAGGCATTATATATATAAAAATTGCAGATTAATACCAATCTAACCCCAGGATGGTGGGAATGGCAACTGCTAACCATTCTTTCCTGGGATATTGAGGACTAAGGTATTGTCTTCAAGATTTTCTTACATTGCTTTGATTGCAGATTGCCTTGTCTGACAGGAATTGTCAAATTCTACATCCAATACAGCTCCATGCATAATTGTTCTCTTACAGACATTGGAAGCATAGATTTCTCATTCCTTAGAATCCACATAGTCTGTCTCCATCCCACAAATTTTATTTACTTTTCTTTTCTGACATCAATTTGAATTGCTGTTGTTCAAACCTATGCCAGACACAACTCTACTAAGGGATATCATGCCCTCAAATTCCAACAAATGCCTTCTCTGTGTATTTTGCTTGCAACATAACTCTACAGTTTGCATATACATCCACAGTTTCAGAAGAAGTATTATCTTTTACATTGATATGCCCTATCATTCAAATGCCCTCTCATTTGTGGTGATACTCTTTCTCTCTATGTAAAGGAAATGAAGAGACTGAAACAAAGGAAGGGAAGAGGATGCCAAAGTTCAATGAACTCTTTTCAGGTTTTAGCAGTGATACCTGAGCCTAACGCATCATAATTGAAGACATGAGTTCCTATTCATAGTAGTGATATTCCTATAATTCTATAAATGTGGTCCTGTGATCTTCACTGTTCTTTGAATTTAGCCTGCACTTTCCACATCTATTTTTTAAAATATTTTACCTTTCCTGTGATCATTATTAGCATCCTTCTCTGACCTATTGTTAGAGAAAGATGAGTATTCCAGGAACAGATGTAGGCAGACAGGGAACCCAGTGGTGCCTTTTCTTTAAAGAGCTAAATACAGTGGAATTGGGTCAGAGTAGATGCAAAGTTTATCCACATACATAGTCATTAACTTACTAAAACTTCCTTGTAAGACTACTTAAACATTGGAATTTTATTTTATGTATATGTACATATGCATGTGTATATTTCCTCAATTTAAAATGTGTGATATTAAATTTGCTGGCACAAATTTAATGTCCTCCTGGGTATAAACAAAGGAAAAGTTTGGAGCCTATTTGGAGAGAAATGGAACATTGTTTATTTTTCTGTAAATGAAATCAAGGCTCCCCTCTGCACACGGAGCAGCAGCCCAAGGCACAACTCACCTGACCCTGGGAGATTCTAAGTGCATCAGCAAACGGCAGTATCTTTTTTGTTGTTGTCTGCCCGAAGAGGCTCTCCTTGTAACCATTCCATCCCCTTACTCCCGAGCACAAACACACACAAGAAGTAAGAACCCCCACCAAGCCTGGCATTGTTATAAAAATCAAGATAACAGAGAATGCAATGCCCTCTGTTGGAATAAATAAAATAATTTTCTTTGCATGGAACGGAATTACTGAACAATTCAGTCGGTAGAAAAGAACAGATTGAAGCCTTGTATATAGTTTTATTTCTATTTTCTTTATTTGATTTAGGAAATCAGTCAGACCATGAGTCTTTACTGAAAATATAAAGAAATAAATAGATTAAAAAAAAAAAACCTTGGCTCTGCAATTTGTTCTGAAGAGTCAACATAACTCTCAAGTTAATAGAACTGACATAGTTATCTGAGGCTCTAGTATTTATACAATCTAAGGTCCAGTTATTTATTATTTTTTCCCATGTTTCTTGTAAAACCTAAAGCTTTCTTTTTTCTACTTTAATTTACAAGAGCTTATAGACATATTCACCATCAGTTCATGTTGCGACTGAAAATACTACTGTGTAATCATAGTACTCATCATCAAGAAACTACCAAGTACATTATGCTGTACTAATAGCTTAACAATGAACTGTGGGGTTTTTGTATAAATATCATAAGTATTTTATTAAGTTCCCAGAGAATGGAGAAGCAGACCTAGTAGCTACTGTTGTTTTATAATCACATGACATTGTTCTGCTGACAGTAACTGTGGAATGCATTCTCAATGTGGTCAGTAGGGTTCAGATGGTTTACTACATTATAGTGATTACAGCCAGGAGAATATTTGAATTACAAGTTCTTATTTAAAAGCACAAGATTTCTGGTTTGAATGTGTTAGTATAAACCAATGTGAACTCTCCTCAAATATAGCATTCTGTGAACTAGAATACAGATAAACACCTACCTGGGGTGATTTAATCTTGCTCTGGTCTATGCACACCGAGACGGGCAGAACCCAAATTAACTATTTAAACAGAATTAGTCAATAAAAGCAACTCATTTGACTGCTGTTTTCATGGAATTGTCTGCATCATTTATTTGTTTCATATACTAAAAGTATGCTTCATGAAAAATAATTAGGGAAATGTTTTAAAGATTGAAAGTGCATATAGATTCCCGTTTAGGCTTTAATATAATAAAAAAAAGCTAATATTTATTAAAAACTTACTCCATATGTTATATTTTAGCCATTGCATTTAATTATTCCATGAATCTAAGTGAAAAAATTTTATCTCCCTTTTGAGCTAGGTTAAGTAACTCGCCCAAAACTACACAGTAGCAAGTAATGTATTAGCAGTCTAAATGAAGATCCTCAATGCCTTAAAATACCAAGGAATGAGTCAATCCAGTCAATGAAATGTTGAAATGTTTGTCATTAAGTAGAGTTTCTAATTTTTAAAACAGACTTTTTTAGTGCAGTTTTTGATTCACAGAAAAATGGAGAGGAATGTGCAGGATATTCCCATATACTTCACCCCCCACATAAGCACAGCCTTCCCAATTATCTATATCCTACACCACAGTGCTATATTTGTTAACAATTCATGAACTTACACTGACACATCATTATCACTCAAAGTCCATCATTTGCATTAGGGTTCACTCTTGCTGTTTATATTCTAAGGGAAACATGTATAATGACATGTATCCACTGTTGTGGTATCATACAAAATAGTTTCACTGCCCTAAAAAGTCCTCTGCTCTTCCTATTCATGCTTCCCTCCCTTTAACCAATCATTTTTGTTTTTAGGGCTTTTTTTCTTTTTTAATATGCTCATTCATCAAGTGAAACTTGCAAAACTGTGATAAACAAAATGACAGATTTTCAATGCTTCACAATATACCACACTAGCCTACATTACTCAACAAGATATCCTAACGGTATGTTAAATACTTTGTAACTTTTTTTTTCGGGAGTTAGATTTTTTTTGGCTATTATTAATATACAGTTACATGTGCAACATTATGGTTACTAGACTCGCCCTATTATCAGGTCCCCACCACATACCCCATTGCAGTCACTGTCCATCAGCATAGTAAGATGTTATAGAATCACTACTTCTCTTCTCTGTGTTATACAGCCCTCCCCGTACCCCCCCCCACTACATTATGTGTGCTAATTGTAATACCCCTTTTTCCCCCTTATCTCTCCCTTCCCACCCATTTTCCCCAGTCCCTTTCCCTTTGGTAACTGTTAGTCCACTCTTGGGTTCTGTGAGTCTGCTGCTATTTTGTTCCTTCAGTATTTTCTTTGTTCTCATACTCCACAGACGAGTGAAATCATTTGATACTTGTCTTTCTCTGCCTGGCTTATTTCACTGAGCATAATACCCTCTAGCTCCATCCATGTTGCAAACGGTAGGATTTGTTTTCTTCTTATGGCTGAATAATATACCATTGTGTATATACACCACATCTTCTTTATCCATTCATCTACTGATGGACACTTAGCTTGCTTCCATTTCTTGGCTATTGTAAATAGTGCTGCGATAAACATAGGGGTGCATATGTCTTTTTTCAACTTGGGCTGCTGCATTCTTGGGGTAAATTCCTAGGAGTGAATTTGTGGGTCAAATGGTATTTCTATTTTGAGATTTTTGAGGAACCTCCATACTGCTTTCCACATGGTTGTACTAATATACATTCCCACCAGCAGTGTAGGAGGGTTCCCCTTTCTCCACATCCTCGTCAACATTTGTTGTTGTTTGTCTTTTGGATGGTGGCCATCCTAACTGGTGTGAGGTGATATCTCATTGTGGTTATAATTTGCATTTCTCTGATGTTTAGTGATGTGGAGCATCTTTTCATGTGCCTGTTGGCCATCTGAATTTCTTCTTTGGAGAAGGGTCTATTTATATCCTCTGCCCATTTTTTAAATTGGATTATTTGCTTTTTGTTTGTTAAGGTGCATGAGTTCTTTATATATTTTGGATGTCAACCCCTTATCGGATATGTCATTTATGAATGTATTTTGCCATACTGTAGGATCTCTTTTTGTTCTACTGATGGTGTCCTTTGCTGTACAGAAGATTTTCAGCTTGATATAGTCCCACTTGTTCAGTTTTGCTTTTGTTTCCCTTGCCCGGGGAGATACGTTCATGAAGAAGTCACTCATGTTTATGTCCAAGAGATTTTTGCCTATGTTTTTTTCTAAGAGTTTTATGGTTTCATGACTTACATTCAGGTCTTTGATCCACCTTGAGTTTACCTTTGTGTATGGGGCTAGACAGTAGTCCAGTTTCATTCTCTTACATGTAGCTGTCCAGTTTTTTCAACACCAGCTGCTGAAGAGGCTGTTATCTCCCCATTGTATATCCAAGGCTCCTTTATCAAATATTAATTGACTGTTAATGTTTGGATTTTCTGTTCTATTCCACTGGTCTGTGGGTCTGTTTTCATGCCAGTACCAAATTGTCTTGATTACTGTGGCTTTGTAGTACAGCTTGAAGTCAGGGGGCGTAATTCCCCCTACTTTATTCTTCCTTCTCATGATTGCTTTGGCTATTCGGGGTCTTTTGTGGTTCCATATGAATTTTAGAAATATTTGCTCTAGTTCATTGAAGAATGCTGTTGTTATTTTGATAGGGATTGCATTGAATCTGTAGATTGCTTTAGGCAGGATGGCCATTTTGACAATATTAATACTTCCTAGCCAAGAGCATGGGATGAATTTCCATTTATTAGTGTCCTCTTTAATTTCTCTTATGAGTGTCTTGTAGTTTTCAGTGTAAAGGTCTTTCACTTTCTTGGTTAGGTTTATTCCTAGGTATTTTATTCTTTTCAATGCGATTGTGAATGGAATTCTTTTCCTTAATTCTCTTTCTGCTAGTTCATCGTTAGTGCATAGGAATGCAGCAGATTTCTGTGTATTAATTTTGTATCCTGCAACTTTGCTGCATCCATATATTAGATCTAGTAGTTTTGGAGTGGAGTCTTTAGGGATTTTTATGTACACTATCATGTCATCTGAAAACAGGGACAGTTTGACTTCTTCCTTGCCAGTCTGGATGCCTTTTATTTCTTTGTGTTGTCTTATTGCTGTGGCTAGGACCTCCAAAACTATGTTGAACAGAAGTGGGGAGAGTGGGCATCCTTGTCTTGTTCCGGATCTTAAAGGAAAAGCTTTCAGCTTCTCTCTGTTAAGTATAATGTTGGCTGTGGGTTTGTCATATATAGCCTTTCTTATGTTGAAGTACTTGCCCTCTATACCCATTTTGTTGAGAGTTTTTATCATGAATGGATGCTGAATTTTGTAAAATGCTTTTTCAGCATCTATGGAGATGATCATGTGGTTATTGTCCTTCTTTTTGTTGATGTAGTGGATGATGTTGATGGATTTTCGAATGTTGTACCATCCTTGCATCTCTGGGATGAATCCCACTTGATCATGATGGATGACCTTTTTGATGTATTTTTGAATTCGGTTTGCTAATATTTTGTTGAGTATTTTTGCATCTATGTTCATCAGGATATTGGTCTGTAATTTTCTTTTTTTGTGGTGTCTTTGACTGGTGTTGGTATTAGAGTGATGTTGGCCTTATAGAATGAGTTTGGGAGTATTCCCTTCTCTTCTACTTTTTGGAAAACTTTAAGGAGGATGGGTATTAGGTCTTCACTAAATATTTGATAAAATCCAGCAGTGAAACCATCTGTTGCAGGTGTTTTGTTCTTAGGTAGTTTTTGATTACCAATTCAATTTCTTTGCTGGTAATTGGTCTATTCAGATTTTCTGTTTCTTCCTGGGTCAGCCTTGGAAGGTTGTATTTTTCTAGAAACTTGTCCATTTCTTCTAGGTTATCCAGTTTGTTACCATGTAATTTTTCATAGTATTCTCTCATAATTCTTTGTATTTCTGTGGTGTCCATAGTGCTTTTTCCTTTCTCATTTCTTATTCCATTTATATGTGTAGACTCTCTCTTTTTCTTGATAAATCTTGCTAGGGGTTTATGTATTTTGTTTATTTTCTCAAAGAATGAGCTCCTACTTTCATTGATTCTTTCTATTGTTTTGTTCCTCTCTATTTTATTTATTTCTGCTTTAATCTTTATTATATCCCTCCTTCTAGTGACCTTGGGCCTCATTTGTTGTTCCTTTCCTTTTCTAGTTTCATTAATTGTGAGTTTAGACTGTTCATTTGGGATTGTTCTTCTTTCCTGAGGTATGCCTGTATTGCAATATATTTCCGTCTTAGCATGGCCTTCACTGCATCCCACAGATTCTGCGGTGTTGAATTATTGTTGTCATTTCTCTCCATATATTGCTTGATCTCTGTTTTTATTTGGTCATTGATCCATTGATTATTTAGGAGAATGTTATTACGCCTCCATGTGTTTGTGGGCTTTTTCGTTTTCTTTGTGTCATTTATTTCTAGTTTCATACCTTTGTGATCTGAGAAGCTGGTTGGTACAATTTCCATCTTTTTGAATTTACTGAGGTTCTTTTTGTGGCCTAATATATGATCTATTCTTGAAAACATTCCATGTGCACTTGAGAAGAATGTGTATCCCATTGGTTTTGGATGGAGTGTTCTATAGATGTCCATTAGGTCCATCTGTTCTAATATGTTGTTCAGTGCCTCTGTCTCTTTACTTATTTGCTGTCTGGTTGATCTGTCCTTTGGAATGAGTGGTGTGTTGAAGTCTCCTAAAATGAATACATTGCATTCTATTTCCTCCTTTAATTCTGTATTTGTTTCACATATATAGGTGATCCTGTGTTGGGTGCATAGATATTTATAATGGTTATATCCTCTTGTTGGACTGACCATTTTATCATTATGCAATGTCCTTCTTTGTCTCTTGTTACTTTCTTTGTTTTGAAGTCTATTTTCTCTGATATAAGTACTACAACTCCTGCATTTTTTTCACTGTTAGTTGCATGAAATATTTTTTTCCATCCCTTTACTTTCAGTCTGTGTATGTCTTTGGGTTTGAAGTGAGTCTCTTGTAGGAAGCATATAGATGGGTCTTGTTTTTGTATCCATTCTGTAACTCTATGTCTTTTGATTGGTGCATTCAGGCCATTTACATTAGGGTGATTATCGATAGGTATGTACTTATTGCCATTGCCAGCTTTAGATTCGTGGTTACCAAAGGTTCAAGGGTAATTCCCTTACTATATAACAGTCTAATTTACCTTACTTTGTATGCTATTACAAACACAACCTAAAGGTTCTTTTTTTTCTCCTTTTTCTTCCTCCTCCATTCTTTGTATGTTATGAACCATATTCTGTACTCTTTGTCTTCCCTTGGGTGACATTTATTTAGCCTTAGTAATACTTCAATCTATAAGAGTCCCTTCAAAATGCACTGTAGAGGTGGTTTGTGAGATGTTAATCCTCTCAGCTTTTGCTTATCTGAAAATTGTTTAATCTCTTCTTCAAACTTAAATGATAACCTTTCCGGGTAGAGTATTTTTGGTTCAAGGCCCTTCTGCTTCATTGCATTAAATGTATCATGCCACTCCCTTCGGGCCTGTAAGGTTTCTGTTGAGAAATCTGATGATAGCCTGATGGTTTTTCCTTTGTATGTGATCTTTTTTATCTCTCTAGCTGCTTTTCAAAGTCTGTCTTTATCCTTGATCTTTGCCATTTTAATTATTATATGTCTTGATGTTGTTTTCCTTGGGTCCCTTGTGTTGGGAGATCTGTGGTCTTCCATGGTCTGAGAAATTATCTCCTTCCCAAGATTGGGGAAGTTTTCAGCAATTACCTCCTCAATGACACTTTCTATCCTTTTTTCTCTCTCTTCTTCCTCTGGTACCCCTATAATGCGAATATTATTCCATTTGGATTGGTCACACTGGTCTCAATATTCTTTCATTCTTTGAGATTTTTTTTTCTCTCTGTGCCTCAGCTTCTTTGTAGTCCTCTTCTCTAATTTCTATTCCATTTACCATCTCTTCTACTACATCTGATCTGCTTTTAAATCCCTCTATTGTATGTTTCATTTCAGATATGGAATTTCTCAATGATTGAATCTCCAACTTAAATTCATTCCTGAGTTCTTGAATATTTGTCTGTACCTCCATAAGCATGTTTATAATTTTTATTTTGAACTCTCTTTCAGGAAGATTGGTGAGTTTGGTTTCATTTGGCCCTCTTTCTGGGGTTTGTGAGATTTTGGTCTGAACCATGTTCTTTTGACATTTCATATTTCTTTGTGGTGCCCCCTAGTGTGCAGAAGCTCCAGTCTGGGAGCTGCTCAGCCCCTAGAGTGAGGTTGGGGGTCTTAGAAGAGTGGAGCTTGTGCCTGGGGGAGGAAAGATCTGTTTCCTGATTCCTGTCTGTGGTGCCTGTCTCCATTGTCACAGCCAGTGGGCCTAGCACACACGTGTAATCCTCTGTGTTTTGCGTCTCTAGCTGTTGTAGGTGGGGACTCTCTCTGGCTGGCCTGACACCAGCACAGTGACTGCCAATTTGAAAACTGGTGCCAGCAGGCTAAAAGGAAGGTGCAGCAGGCTGCATGTTACAGTGGGGGGCCTCGGAGCTGAGTAGGCAGCCAGGGGTATGGAGCACCTGAAGCTCCTCAAAGTTCTCAACCAGCTGGGCAGAGCGTGCCCAGACAACCTTAACCTTGTCCAGCTCTCCCTTCTCCTGGGCAGCAAGCTCCATGCAAACCCCACTCCTTCAGCAGCCCTCTCCCTGCTAGGAAGCCTCTCAGACTGCCTGCCTTTCCTCTGACACAGAGCTGCCCTATGTGGATCCCGTCCTCCAGAAAGTGCTGGAATGTCAGTTTCTCAAGCTCTCCACCTGTCCGAGCCCCCCTACGTCCAGAGCACCACACACTGTAGGTTTCTGCTCACAAAGCAGATCTCCAGGGCTAGGTGTTAAGCAGTCCCAGGGTTCCACCCACTCCTCTGCTGCGTTTCTCTTCCTCCTGCCGGTGAGCTGGTGTGGGGGAAGGGCTTGGGTCCTGCCAGATCAAGGCTCTCCTACGTTACCCTGTTTCTTGAGGTCTGTATGCAGTCTGGTTCAGCCTTTTTTCTTGTTGCTGTCTGAAGGTTAGTTGTATTAGTTAACCATATTTTGGTACTATTTGTGGTTTTGGGAGGAGCTCTCCGTCTCATCTCTCATGCCACCATCTTTAGAATAGCTACTTTGTCCCTTTAACCTATCTTAACTACTGATCTTTTTTCTGTTTTTATAGTTTTGCCTTTTCCAGAATGACATATAGGTGGAATCATATAGTGTGTAGCCTTTTTGTATTGTCTTATTTTATTTAGTAACATGCACTAAAGGTTCTACCATGTTTTTTCATGGCTTCATAGCTCATTTCTTCTTAAAGCTGAATAACATTCCATTGTATGGATGCACCATAATTTCTTTACCCATTCACAGATTTTCTGATTTTAAACACATAAATTAAGCAGCAAAGTGAGGTTCTAAGTAACCCTAGAGTAAGTATACATGATTGGCTCAAGCATACATTATTTACACAACTCTTTATGGTTAGTCCTACATGGGTTTGCCCCAGGTCTCTAGAAACTCTTTGCCCATTATTTGGGCTCATGAGCATAAATGTATAGTTGCTTGGACCAGGATCCATTCAACAAAGAGTTCCTTCTCTGATAGCAGTTCCAAGGGACATTTTGTGAAGGAACATTGTTATACTTCAGTGCACCAACCCTAAAATATTATGCCTTGGCTGTACAAACCCTAGCTTTCTTTGGTTATCTAGTAATCAACCACATAAAAAGAAAGATCCCTTGCAGTAAATGCAAAGACAAAGCAGTCATGCATTAATTAATCATGTTATCAAGGTTGCTCTTGGTTTATTGAGCACCAAAAGAAACTTACATCAAATCAATTTAATGACTGAAGGTGAATAGATTAGATAACTCAAGCCTTAAAATAGATTTTAATAATTGATGTCCTACATTTGCTTTTGCTTTGTATCACCAGTGATACCATGTTCTTCCAGGAAATAAATCTAAAAACACCAGCATAAATATCGCAAAGCAGAAGTACATTTCTTAGAGTTAATTTCATTTCAGATGTTTTAGCCTTTTAGTACACATTTATTAACATAATTGACATAATGTCAATTGAATGGTTACAGTCCACTATGTAAATAAAGAGACCAGTTCTCTGTGATTCTAGTTCTTTTACTTTCCAAATAAAAAGATTATATTTACCAATTTTTATTGTAGTAAAATATACATAAAACTTACCAGTTGTCCATTTTAAGTGCAAAAATCAGTAGCACTAAATACATTACATGGTTGTGCAACCATCACCACCATTTGTCTCCAGAATTTTTTCATCTTCACAAACTGAAACTCTGTACCCATTAAACAATAACTCCCCATTATGTCTTCCCTGCCAGGCCCTGGCAACCACCTTTCTATTTTCTGTCTCTATGAATTTGACTACTCTGGGAGCCTCATGTAGGTGGAATCATGCAATATTTGTCTTTTTCGTGACTGGCTTATTTAACTTAGCATAGTGTCTTCAAGTTTTATCCATGTTGTATCATATGCCAGAGTTTCCTTTCTTTCTAAAACTGAATGATATTCCACTATATGTGTATATCACATTTTGTTTATTCATTTATACATTAATGGACTGTTGGGTTCCTTCCACATTTTGGCAATTGTGAATAATGCTGCTATGAGCATGGCTGTACAAATATTGGTTCGAGCCCTTGCTTTCAACTCTTTGGGTACATATCCAGAACTGGAATTTCTGGATCATATGCTGATTCTATATTTAATGAGGAACTGTCAAACTGTTCTCCACAGTGGCTGCACCATTATTCCATTCCCATTAGCACTATACAAACAAGGGTTCTAATTTCTGCACATCAACACTTTCTATTTTCTGTTTTTTTAAAAATAATAACCATCCTAATGGGTATAAAGGCGTATCTCATTGTGGTTTTGATTTGCATTTCCCTAATGATTGGTGATGTTGAAAATCTTTTTGTGTACTTACTGGTCATATTTAAATCTTCTTCTTTTAAGAAATGTCTATTCATTTTTTAATTATGTTGTTTTTATTTTTCTTGAGGTTTAGAAGTTCTTTATATACTCTAGATATTAAGCCCTTACCAGGCATACTATTTGAAAATATTTTCTCTGATTCCATGAGTTGCCTTTCATTCTGTTGATAGTGCCCTTTGATACAGAGGTTTTAATTTTGATGAAGTCCAAGTGATCTATGTTTTCTTTTGTTGTCTCTGCTTTTGCTATCATGTCCAAGAAATCGTTGCCAAATCCAGTGGCATGAGGATATTCCCCCATGTTTTCTTCTAAGAGTTTTATATTTTTAGCTCTTATAGTTTAGAGATTTGATCCATTTTTAGTTAATTTTTGAACATGATATAAAGCAAGGGTCCAACTTCATTCTTTTGTCTGTGCATATCCAGTTTTCCCAACATCATTTGTTGAAAAGAATGTCCTTTCCCCATTGAGTGGTCTTGGTACCCTTGTCAAAAAAATTTGACCATATATGTGAGGATATGTATCTGGGTTCTCTATTATGTTCTATTGATCTGTATGACTGCCTTTATGTCAGAACCACACTGTTTGGATTACTGGAACTTTGGGGTAAGTTTTAAAACCAGGAAATGAGAGACCACCAACTTTTGTTTTTCAAGACTGTTTTAGTTATTCAGGATTCCTTGAGATTACATATAAATTTTAGGATGGATTTTTCTATTTCTACAAAATCATCTACTAGGATTTGATAGAGACTGCCTTGAATCCATAGATCACTCTGGGTACAATTGACATCTTAACAATATTCAGTATTTCAATCCATGAACACAGGATGTCTTCCTATTTATTTGCATCATCTTTAATTTCTTTCAGCAACATTTTGTATTTTTCAGTGTACAAGTCATTCGCCTCTTTGGTTAAGCTTATTCTTATGTGTTTTATTCTTTTGATGCTATTATAAATTGAATTGTTTCCTTTTTGGGTTGTTCATTGTTGGTGTATGTGTATGCAACTGATTTTATGTTTTGATTTTTTATCTTGCTGCTTGGCTAAGTTAATTAACTCATTAGTGCTAACAGTTTTTTTTTATGGAATATTTAAAGGTACTTTTACATATAAGATCACATCATCTGCAAACAGAGACACTTCTACTTCTTTCCTTTCAGTTTGGATGCCAGTATTTTGTTTTTGTTTTTATGCCTTATTGCTCTGGTCTTCAATTACTTTTTTATCTAATCAATAACAGTGACTAAACTCACTTTATTTTCTCAGAAAATTTTAAGTTAAGTATTCAGTGAAAAAAATACGTGTCATAGATAGGCTTTCATATATGAATCAAACATGAACTTTAAGTTTATAATTTCTTATGAAGCTTTATTCCAGTACCAAACATTTATAATTCAAGGTGATATGCTGGTGTGCCCACTATTATGGTAACCTGCAGAAGAAGAGGGATCCTCACAGAAAGTTTGGCTCAGATGCCTAAGAATGAGGACACAACATACACACTCACCAAGAGGGTATAAAAAGATCTATTACTTACATAACTGAGGTTTTCAGGGAGAGCAAGGCAAACCTCTCAATTGGTTCTGAATGACTTGCAAGCAAGGAAAGAGTGACCTAGGTTTTTATTTTGGCTAGGGGTTGCGGCTGGGATGAGAGTTCCCATGGAGGAGAGAGTTGAATGGTTTCAGTCTCCTGCTTGTGTCAACGTAGGGAGCACCCAGGTTTCTTATTAGCTTTCCCAGATGTGAGCAAAGGAGAAATGAATCACAGAAGCTGTCAGTAGTCAAACCACAAAAAAAGGGAATCAGACTCCCTACCACACCCATCTACTGTTGGTGAGCATTTGAGTTGCTTCTAATGTTGTGTTTTTAACAATAATACGGTTGAGAATATCCTTGTACGTGTGTTTTGGTGAATACACGTTTATGTTTCTGCTGAGTATATACCTCAAAGTGGAATAACTGGGCCATCGGGTATGCTCATGTTCCATTTTAGTAGATATTGCCAAGAAATTGTCCAAAGAAGTTCAAATTTACACTCACATCTATAGTCAAATCAAGCCCTGGCTGTTCTACATACTAACCAATATTTGGCATTTTCTTTCTTTTTAATTTTCATCATTCTATTGTTGTTATTTATAGAATTAAAGAAGACAATGCATATTATTATCTACTAAGGTGCTTATCATATATCTGTAGCCCCAAGAGACTTATTATTATTGTTACTATTATTATGATCAGCATCACATTGTATTAAACGCATGTTTTGAAGGAGATCTCATTGTATTACAAACATCAGGGAGCTATGACTTATTATAAATAGAAAATTAACAAATAGCCATCATAAAGAACTAGAGTGACTAATTTTTGTGCTCCTCAGTTTTCTTGTCAAACTCTTCAAACAGGCACGCTCATAATTAGGTTCTAATGGGTACATTACTTTGAATTTTTCCTCCTTGGGGCTATTTAAATGCAAATGTCATTACCTCTAATTTGAGATACTCTCAATGCTCTGAAGTCAGACTGGGCTCATCTGGCTATTCAAAGGCAGCTCGAGCAAACGCATCTGCCAAAGGGCAGGTCTGCGGATGGCTCCTGCGCCTCCGGTGCTGTCTTCAGCCTGTGCCAGGAACCTTTGGAACACAGGCTTGGAGTGCAAAACTTCTTGCACATTAGCTGCTGTTCGGCCAATTCAAGTTAAGCAAACCTGTAGTTTTTTTAAACTAACATTGCATCTTTTCTTCCATGAGCCTATTGATCTGTTCTTGAAAAAAAAGATGTACTGCAAAGGAAAAGGTCTAAATGGAACAAAACCAATCAAGCTCTAAAATCTGTAGACTTGTTAAATATAAGCAGTTTCAGAAATGTAACATTTAGCCACTAGTAATAACCTGAAACAGGAATTCCCTTGACCCCAGAGCAAAGCAGATCCCTTCTGGAAAAGCCCAATAATCTTGTTTCAAGATGCTAAACATCTGGTTGGTTTGTCACACAGGATTCAGCGTCACTTTCTGCCACCTTCTTTATGGGCTCTTTTCTTTTGCCTGCACAGACACCTGGACTGTCTAAACATCTATTACCATGTGGCTGATGGAAGCCTAAGTGCTCAGTGTTTTTATTGCAGTGCTTTAAAAGTTCCTCTAAGGATAAAGCCTAGAAGACAGTGATTCCAGCTAGAAATTTTGGAGTGTTTCCTTATCCTGTCAACCGTTGTTAAGTGCTGTTAAGTCTTAAGTGTGTTATGTAGATGAACAGCAGTTCTCAAATATTTTGTCTTCATTATGTTATACTTACTAAATTCTTGGGAGACTTCTTCTCGAGTATGAGTATGAAATATTACAATGCCCTTATATAAATGCTGGTTTCAGCTAAAGCATGTTCCACTTTTAGCAAGACAGAAGAGAAGAGAATGGTGTTAGGCTCTTTTCAAGAAAGAAGTAGAAAATAACACAATGAATGAAGGAGAGAAATAGTATTACCTACTGACCAAGAATGTCTTAACATTCCCTTTAACTTGACTAAATTTTAGACAGGTCCCTGATCCCCCTCTCTTAAAACATTTACTTTAGAACACTAGTAATTGTAAGTTTTTTCTCTGCTCCTTTGAAACGTGTAAATCTTCCTCCAGCCTCTTGCCAGTTTTGCAACCCAGGAAACATCTTGCTCTGGACCTGGGAACCATCCCTTTGAAGTGTAAATATCAAAGATGATAGGATGATAGCACCCCTATCTCCAATCTCTGTGGGAAGGTAGGAGCCTAACTTTGATGGATGTCAATTAGCAAACACAGATGGTCTAATCACAGTGAAGAGCATTTGCAAACTCAGGAAGAGCGCAGTGTTCCACAACATCCTATTGACTAACCTCCTAACTGGCTCACCCCTGTGCTTCAACACTCTCCCACCTTTTGTTTCAGCGCATTTGACTTCAGTCTCTGTCCCCTATTTTGATAGCCTGAGTAAATAATGTCTTCCTTGCCCATTTAACTTTGTCTGGTACAATTTTGGCTTTGACACTGCATAATGATGGAGATGCTAACTAAATTCAGAAATTATTAGCTTATCTCACCTTTTCAGGAAGCACTTACAGAAGAGGAGAGGAAGGAAATAACCTTTCTCTGACATGGGTAATGTACTAGACAGTGTGTTACTCACATTATTTCATTTATTTCTCCAAATCAGAGTGACCAACTGCCCCCATTTACTCAAGACTGAAGGCTTTCCTAGGACACGGTGCTTGCTCTCAGTAATAAAACCAGGAAAGTCCCAGGCAAACCAGGACAGTTGGTTATACTACTTCCTTGTGGCATTACATTATGTGTTAACACCTGATTTGGAGAGTTTAGAACATTAGGAAGCCTGGTGATAAAGTCAAGTTTCATGGTCCAAATCATATGTTCTAAATGTACAATCCCAGATTTGAGCACCTAATATGCTCAAAATATTGTTGATAATGACATTGGAGTTACAAAGATGGAAGTAGCATGTCCTTTTGTCAAGGAGTTTATATTATGAAATGGCAAGTGCTACAAGATCCCCTTTAATACAAGTTGAAATGAGGATGCAATGATTTCCTTTTCAAATAACAGAACTATTTCAGAAAGAACATGGTATTTAGATCTGATCTGAATGAAAGGTGTAATAAAAAATCCTTCAGAAAACACCAAATGCATCCTAAAACCTATGGGCAATACTATGTTGTAGAAATAAGCAAGGACTACCTTAATGAGAGTAAACAGAGGCTATTTATTCAGAGCTTGCATATATGGCAAGGGAGTCAGCCACCATCACTTGCATTTGGCAGAGACTCAAAGGCAGGGAGAGAACTGAAAAGTTTTGTAGTTAAGAAAAAGAAAGGGTTCAAGTTTGCTCTCAGTAGATGCTGGTGGCATAGGGAAGCTGAGAGAAGGCTAATAGAAGCAAGGTGTCTTATGTGCTTGTTTGGGGAGCACATTTAGTTTTCTCTGGTTGGCCTTGAGTTAGAAGTTGGTGAAAAACAAGAAAGCTTCGAATGATTAACTGAGATCTAACCACTATGGACTAATAGTCATGGAGGTTATGGTTTGGCTTCACACACAGGTTACTGCCAAGACTGTAGGTCAGAGACCTACTGGCATAGATGGACTGACCAATGTCCCTTCCCCTTCTTTTAGGAACATGGTCTTTAGCCTTAGAAAAGTAGGTAAATCACACACTCCTTTCCTATCCTGTTGTTTCACCTGTAAGACAACAGATAATCATGTCTGAATTCACCATTAGCCCATAATTCCTGACCCATACAAAGTAATAAAGTGAGTACCCTGTCTCCGACCAAGTCTTTGTAGGAACAGTGAATGCTGTAAGAGAGGGTACTCCTATGCCCTGCCGTTGACACATGACTGAGCAATGATAGGTCAAGGGCCCAGGAATGATCTGGACAATAAAGATCTCCTCCCATAGATAAAAGTTAGCATATAATATGGGAAGTATCTGGGTGTTTTAGGTACTGAAACTAAAAAGAGAATAAAGGACACAAACAAATCCCTTTTTTAGGCTTTGTCCCTTATTTTCCAGGAGAACATATATCTTTACGATTTAAAAAATCATAGTGTGCTCTGGATCAGAGTATGGAAACTACAGAAACTAACGTAAGTAAAGCTGATAAAATCGCCCAGCTTGAAGCACACTGTGATATATGTGATACAGTGATATCACTATAGGGATAATTGGAGACCAGAACCTAAAGCCAGAAAGACATCATGCTGAATATTGCCCTGAGCATATGGATTTTGAGAGATGCTCCTATCAGGACAGCATCAGTACAATTTCAAATTTATAAAATCAAAAGGTGTAGCTAAATGCAAGGCAAAATCAGTATCCAGAGAGTCTATGTAGAAGACTGAATATGAAGTGAGGCATTAGAAGGTTGGGATTTTCAATATGTGAATAATTTATATCAAAAGAGGGGAAAGAGGCAAAGCATGATGCAGGAGCAGGCTCCATGTACAGGAAAGCATGACAAAGAAGAGATGAGAACAAGTTCAGTACAATAATAGCAGCAAATATGTAACTGCAACCAAAGTGCAGCTGAACAATGAAAGGACCACATGATTTCATAAAATTTGTTATGCTGAGGTTAACGCATTCATCCACATCTATATGAGAAACATATAAAACATTTCACCCAAAAGCATTCATGCTGTTGTTGTTAAGCTCTCCCTGACACTAGAGTTATAGGAATTCCTCTGTAATAACTTGAAGACCTCAGGAAACTGGGAATGGGTGTGGAGGAAACTTGAAAGAATGACAGAGAAAATCAATCAGCACATGGACAAAGTGCTCAATCTTTTGTAAGAAGTTCCTCAGGGGAGTTGTTCTTTGGTTAACTAGAAGCATAATGTGCTTGTCATGTTTGTTTCCAAATTCGTTTGTTTTGTCCTCCACATTACAGCTGAGTGACTCTTCCTTCCACTCTATAGAAACATGACACCTGTTTAGCTCTTCTCCCTCCATCATGAGTTTTAGGTACTAGCACAGAAGGATGGCCTGTTACCAAAAGCTCGACTCCACCATATGCTATATACAGTGTCACAGAGTTCCTTACATATCTTTCTTTAATGAAACTTAGCAAAATTTGATCATAAACTTGGGTTAGGACTTGGAATAAAAAGAACAAGATAGTTTAGAACGATAATAAAATATATTGACTATGTGCTGGGGAGGGGCAAAATGTAGTGCTATAAGGCCAGGAACAGCTTGGGGCAGGGTAAAGATGCACAGGGAAGAAACGATACATTCCTCTTTCTTGGAGGCCACAAGAATCATGAAAACATTGAATCCACAGATAATAGAAGAGGGGAAGGGACACTTCAGGTGAAAATAACAACTGCATAAAAATTTGAAGTATAAAAAAATAGAGGTCCTATTCGTGAATAGTTTAAGGCAGTTATATGCTTATGTGAATAGAGCTCTTTCCAAAACTAATCCTTAGACTAAAGAATTTGATGGCATGGATAGCGACACATCAATATTTGCTTATCCCATGTGCCCAGTACAGTGTCTTATATATAAGATGTTCAGTAAATTTTTGTTGAAATGGCATCTATGTGGAAATAAAATAGGAAACTTGCTCAGCCCTACAAAAAATAATGTAAAATGTTACTAGTATTTTGACTTGGGCCAAAAAAAGGAAGTTAGTACATTAATTTCTATTGTCCCTCTTGTGACAATCAAAAGTATATCAAACCATTTGGTAACATACTAATGGACATTTAGTTTCAAAATAGTAATAGCCTCCATATAATGAGCACTATAATGTGCCAAGCATTTATGGCATTACATTTTCAATATACATTATCTCCTTTATTTTTCAGAAGAATCCTATAAAATAGGCACTATTTTTATAACAAGTCAAAAAATACAGAACTGAGGGTAAGTGATATTCATTATTTTACTGAGGAATCAATATTTATACTCAAGCACTCATCAGGGCTTTCACTTCTTAACCAAAATTCTACACCAATTTAGGACACACTTCCATACTAGTCACATAGCTATCCCAGATACATTTTAATAAAATTCAGCAATTTGCTCAAATCACATAGCTAGTAGTGGCAGAAATAAACATTGATTTTGACATAACATGTGGAGTATTACAACTACAAGAGAACTTGCAAAAGGATTAACAACTAGAACAATGGCTCTCCCATCATAAATTAGAAAACTGAACAAATACTTATATTATTTTCAGACATTGGTCAGCAGGCAGCACAGGACTGCGGTCCACCTGATAAAGGAAACAGATGAGACCCCATGGTTACTCCAGCTTATTGCTTGGAGTCAGTTTCTAGGCCACAATGTAGGGAGGGTGAAGATCTTGAAGGACTAAGCTCTTTCTTCCTAAGGTCAGACTTAGGCAAGAATGTCCTTTCTCACTATTTCCAGTCAACATTGTTCTGGAAGTTCTAGGCAGTGACATAAAGCAAGAAGAAAAATATTAAAGGCATACAAACTGAAACGGGAGAAGTAAAACTGTGTTTAATCATAGTGAACATGATGGTCTATGCAGAAAATTCTAAAGGAATCTAGAAAATGCTGCTAGAATTAATAATGGTTTTAGAAGGTCACAGGTCAAATTCAATATATGATAATAAGTAGCATTTCTATGTACTAGAACACAACCGCTGGAAACTGGATATTTTTTAAATGCCATTTATACTAGCATCCAAAATATTTTATACCTGTGGATAAATTGAACAAAGCTTATGTAAGCGCTGGACACTGAAAGCTACAAAGCACTGCAAAAGGAAATTTAAAAAGACCTAAAATAGAGATACACCATGTTAATGTATTGGACAATTTAATACTCTTATAAGCAATTCTCCACATATCAATCTACATATTAAATGCAATTCCAATCAAAATTCTACAGGAATTTTTTTGGGTAGAAATTGACAAGCAAACTGAAAAATGTATATAGAAATACAATGGACGTGAATAATTCAAACTCTTTTTAAAGGCAGAAGAGAGTTGGTGAACTACCTGCTTTCAAGATGTATTATAAAGCTATAGTAATCAAGACTGTGTTAATGACATTTAGAAGAACTGCACAGAATAGAAGTTCTAGAAACTGACCTCACATATATGAAGAATTTATTTTTGACAAAGAAATTATTATTTCCATTAATTTAGTGGAAAAAGTATAGTCTATTCAACAAGTTTTGCCATAATTATGGGATATTTTGCAGAACAATATACACTGCAACCCTTACCTCTTCCCATGCAAGAACTTGGAACTGTCATATACCTAAATGCAAAAGTGAAAACTATAAACTTCTAGAAGAAAAAATTTGTGACCTGGGTTAGGCAGCAATTTCTTAAGAAGGCACAGACAAATGAAGCATAAAAGGAAAAAAACTATAAGGTTTGCTCTCCAAAAAGCATTGTTAGCATTGGTAAGAAAACAAAAAAGGCAAGCCACAGACTGGGAGAAAATATTTGAAAAGATCTATCTCTTAAAAGATTTGCAACTAGAATATTTAAAAGAGCCTTTATATTGCATTAATAAGAAGACAGTCAAACCAGTTAAAAATGGGCAAAAGATTTGAACAAACATTGTAACAAGGAAGCTATATGAAATTCCAATAAGCACATGAAAAGATGCTCAACATTATTAGGCATTCTGAAATTGCAAATTAAAACTGTAATGAAATACCACTGCCACCCATTACTTAGCAACCACTCATAGATATTTACCAAGAGAACTGAAAACCCATGTGTATTAAAAAAAAACCCTTACATGTGAATATTCCCAGCAGCTTTGTTCAAGGTAGCCAAAACCTTGTAACATTCAAATATCACTAAAGTGAAAGAAAGAAAATAAGTGGCTGCCAAAGACCAAGAGTAGGGCAAGGGGATACACTACAACGGGGCACACAGGAACTTTCTGGGATGATGGAAATAATCTACATCTTCATTGTGCTGGTGGTTACATCACTGTATTACATTTTTCATAACTCACTTATTTGTGCATTTAAAATTGGTGAAATTGTTGTATGTAAACTGTAATAGTCAGGGTGATTTAAAGAAATCATATCCCCTTCCCCCAAAAAAACAAGATGTAAAATTAAACAGTAAATGATCAAACTGTCTGGGTTTCAATCCTGGCTTTGTGCAACCTTGGAGAAGTTGCATACACTCTCTGTGCTTTAGCTTCCTTTTCTGTACTAGGCGGATGATGAAATCTGCCTCATAGGGTTGTTGACATCTAACCATGCAAAGTACGTAGAAGAGTGTCCAGCACAAAGTAAGCGCTCAGTGAATGCTTGCTGTTCTTAGCTATTGCTCTTGCCTTTGACCCTGACTAATTGTGATATTGATAAGATCATTTAAAGTCTACTGAATTTTTTTCAACTTTAAAATGGGTGTGATGACATCAATCCCCATGGTCTTTCAAATTTATTAATGCCCTGAAGTCTATAAAGACATGGGAAGATTTTTCATTTTGCCTTATTGATTGAAGGAAGGTTCCTAAAAGAAACAAATGCACCCTGAAAATACGTATGTGTGTCCGACAGAGGAATTTCGTTTTTTCTTATTTGGCCAAAGTCTTAAGATGGTTTGCAGTCTTTTGCCTTAAATGATCCAAGTTTGCTTTAAGTATACCGAGTTTTTCCATGGAGGTAGATTGAAAAACTATATTAATTTAATCAAAATCTATTGTTTTGACAGTTTGCCATTAGTACACTCTTTTTGTACTGCTTTGCTTTCATTTATGGTAAATCATCTAAAATTGTCTTTCAAGATTCATAAAAGATTCTCACTTTGTTTAAGAGTGTAATTTACTAGAGTTACAAATTTCCCTTGATGTATCAAACACAGCAGCTTGTAGGTGATCAGAACTTTTGCCCTACATACATCATGTCCCCCTTCACTTAATGATGCTGCTCATGATGATGTGATGCTCAACAAGCTGGGGAGGCTCAGGCATCAGGTACTAAAGTCCGACAGATATTTGAAAGGTTTATTAGTTTTTCCTATTCAGGGTGTCACGCTTATAGCAATTTATGGTGCAACAAATTAGAATCTAATAGTGAAATGGCTAAGTACTCAAGAGTTATCGTGACCAGTTTCTATATAGAATTGTAATAGAAGGTCCATTATATTTGAAAATTTTATCAAAAGATCTTTCACTTCCTAAAGGGAGAAAGAGACCTGCTTCAAGAGTTCAGCTGACTTAAAGTCTAGGCATACAAATCATACATTTTCTTGCCATAATAAAACATAATCTCTGCTTGCAAATCTCCTTGTCATATAACGAGTTGTAAGAAATACATCCTTGGTTATTCACATGACAAAGGATGTATTTCCCAGATATGTTTGGTCTTCATCCCCAGTTCCTGAAAACACTGCAGTCTTAAAGGTGAAATGGGCATTTTGTCATGTTATTGAGAGACTTTGGACCCCCACCCAATGGCAGGGGCTGGAGGCTGAATCAGGCAATGGCTAATAATTTTGTCAATCATGACAATGCAATAAAGCCCCCACAAAAAAACCCCAAGAAGAGTTTATGCTCTCTCTCCGCTCTGCTCGCTTGGATCCTGCTTCTTGGTAGGAAACAGCTTCTATGCTTGGGGAACCAGAACACCTCCATGTGCCACCAAGCCAGGCCCCAAGCTCCACAAGGATAAAAGTTCCTTTATTTGGGATCTTGCCCTATGTCTCTCTTCATCTGGCTGTTAACTTGTATCCTTTATGGTATTAAACTGGTAAACGTGTTATTCCTGAGTTCTTTGAGCTGCTCTAGCAAATTAATGGAACCTAAGGGGGAGGTCGTTGGAACCTCCAATCTGTAGCTGGTAGGTCAGAAGCACAGGGAACTGCCTGGGGTTTGAGACAGGCATCTGGAGTGGGGTGTGGAGGGCAGTCTTGTAGGATGGAGCCCTTAACCTGAGGAATCTGGTGTTGTCTCCAGGCAGATAGCATCGGAATTGAATTGAGTTCTAGGACACCCTGATGGTGTTCGAGAATTGCTTGGTTTTAGTATGTGTGGGAAGGCCCCCTCCTACATACTCACACACATTGGAATCGGGTCCAAGAATCCAAAAGGAGTTATACTAGTATTACTACTATGTATTATATTGTTATTGTTATACATATATGTAGGAAAAAAAGACACCATGGCATCTGGTGTCAGAGTGGGAATCACACTCCTGGAAAGATACTTCAGTATTAATCTCAATTAATGAAATTTCCCAGCATATTCTTGGATGCTTTCTATGAAAATTCCTGATGATTGATTGCATGTTTAATAAACAATATACATTACAGCTTTCATGTCCTTGCTAAAACTTGATTTCCCCTCTGGTAATTCTGTGACAGGAGAGGAGTGTGATTATACTTCCTGTCAGCATTTCCTTGAAAGGTGCTTTGTGCAAAGACAGTCAAGCTCTTCAGCCTAATTCATTCAAGGGCCTGCAGCCAATATGTGTTTGGTGTACTGCTGGATACACTTGCACATGTTCTCCAACTGAAGATGAAAACTCCACATGATTGCTTACTCTCACAACTCCAGGAAGCTGTCTGAATGTGAAATCAAGGCTCTTTGACGACTGAGCTGGCATATTTTATCTTCTCTAAGTTGTTGCCATCTTTCCTGTGCTCTGAGGGAATATCCTTCACCTTGAGGCAATGCTCTTTAATAGTGGAGTCATGCAGAAGAGTAGAGATTTTCTTTCCCTCCAAAGGCTTCCATTAGTCATCTTATGAAAGGGAGAGCATAGAGGTAGTTCAACCATGTTTGACTATGTGACAGTAAAACTGCAGTTCGAACTTAGCTTTCTCATCTTCAAAAAGTAGAGAATTCATCTTAATTAGTAAATCATTCAGAAAGTAATTGCTGAGTATCCACTGTACATCTGATTTTTCCAGAAACTAAAACTTCCAGTGACATTTCAGTCAAGGAGGGGATATGACTAAAGGCACTTGAAAGCAATTGTGTGTGTGTGTGTGTGTGTGTGTGTGTGTGTGTGTGTGTGTGTGTGTAATAATGGTTTAAACTTATCTGATTGAACTAGCTATAAAACAGTCTTTTTATGTACTCTCATTTGGTGAAACTCAGTCTCAGCTCCTCCTGCCCTCCTGCCCCTGGCTCTTTTCCTTAAGACTGAATCTTAACAAAGTTGGGAGGATAAGGTCCTTGTGCTTGTTGCCTGCTCTCTCCTCTGATATCTGGGCCATTACAGCTAGTGTGGCTCAGAATTGGTCTTTCTTGCCTTGGTCAGGGACTGTTGGTTCTCCTTGGCTGAAGTGATCTCATCAGAGTTCCTATGGCTACATGCCCATAGAGTTCAGGTATAATAGCTGTACAGCTGCTATACTGATTTTGGAGTCCAGTCTCTGCCTCTGCTGAGAGACCACCTCTCATTGCCTTACTGAATTACACATGAGGCCAACTAGCCCTCAATTAAATGTTCTGACCATAAAAAGAATGAAGGTGGCTTGGAGAAGATAAACTTCACAGCCATGTTCTCATTTGGTGAAATGTGTATCATGTATCAGCCATTACACAACACCTCTGCCCATTAAAATATACATGAGATATATCTACAGTCCCAAACTGGAAACAGCATCTTAAAGCAAAGATCAGAGAAGACACTCAAATAAGATCAAAGTACAATTTCATGAACTGTGTCTCCAAAGGGGATGAATTGAGAAACACATTTTTTAAATAGAACAAGAGAGATGACCCTAAGATGGTATAAACCTAATTTCAGGATTCCAGGCTGCAGTAACCATAATAATATGTCTCTGCTTCCCTACTACAAGGAAACCAAATCCTAAACCAAGCATATCTTTCGCCTCTCTCTTCTTCCTTCATCTGTTGCCTATTCTGGACTTAATCAAAATGGTACACTAGAAAAAAGTCAGTTAAGGTGATGTCAGCAAGATGGAGGCCTAGGAGGTCCTAATGCTTGTCTCTGCCACAAAAACAATAAAAACAGTAAGTAAACAACTACAAACTGATGAAAATAGTGCTGAGAAAGCTCTGGACTATAATGAAGCAGCAGTTAAAATACCACAGAGCTAAAATTCAAGGATGGTCACAGAGAAGAGCATAGGAAGCATTTTATCTGTATCACCACATTCCCCAGTCCAGAGCAGTTCAATGCCAAGAAGGACTTCACTCCCCAGGGAAAAGGCAAGTAGGAGAAGCAAGCCTTAACCACTGAGGACATTGCAGCTTTTGCTATACAGGACCCCCAGTCTTCACCAGTGCTGACCCCCACCGGAAGAGCTTCCCAGAGTCCTCGTTATTACATCTCCTCCCCAATGATCTTGTTCCCAGGAGTCCCAGTTGCTGCTGTGCCCCCACTTTCTGGGACCAGGATGCTGCAGTATCATTGCCATTTATGGGTCCAGAGCTGTCACTGCTCTGTGTGCCATCTCTGGATCCCAAGTTGTGGATTTGATCTGCTATTACCAGGTTCCTGTTCTGCCGCTCTGCACCCCACCCCTGGGTCTTAAACTGTGACATTAATTCCTCGTCACTGGGGCTTCACTGCTGCTGTTCTGCACCCTGCACCTAGATCCTAAGTCAAACCTTTGATCCACCATCACTGGGGTCAATCAGCACCTTGTCCCTGAGTTTCTAACCTGTGATTTTACGCCAATGTGGACTGAATTTTTGCTGTCCTGCAAATGTTTTCTGAGGCCAGAATTGGGACTTAGACCCACCTTCTCTAGGAAATGCTCTTACTGCCTCCTGCCTGTGGGCCCAAGCCATTGCTGCACCATGTTATACCAGGGTCTGTGCCAATGCCATCCCCCACCCTGAGGCCAGATTCGCTTCACTGAGTCCCAGAGACCCAGGCCCTTGTTCAAGGGGGGATCTGCACAGGCTTCCATCTCATACACCAGTGCCACTGCCACAGCAAAAGAACCTGTGCTCCAGAACCCTTGAGCTGTGATAGTTTGCATGTGCTTGAACCCAAACCCCAACTCCACTACTGGTCTGAGATATCAGCATACCACTGCTACTGGCAGGACCTCTGCAATCTTGGCCATAGAAGACCCCACAGTCTTTGCCATTATAGACCCCAGCTCATGGAGCTGTGTGGATACTACACCACTGTGCCCTCCCAGGAATCAGAGATGTTGTACCCCACCTAGAAGGTTTCCTTGCAACCATCTTCAGCAGTTAAATCTTTCCCAATTGAAACCAACCCAAAAAGACTGGAAGAGGTGACTGTTCCCTCAAATAAACAGGCAGAAACATGAAAAAACAAAGACACGTGACACCACCAAAGGAACACAGTGATTTTCCAGAAATATACACCAAAGAAATGGACAGTTGTGAGTTATCTGAAAAATAATTCAAAGTGGTTATTTTAAGGAAGCTTACTGAGATTCAAGAGAACACAGACAGACAACTCATGAACTCAGAAAAACAATGCATGAACAAAACAAGAGTTCAACAAAAAGATGGAAATCATAAAAAAGAAACCAAATAGAAATTCTAGAGCTTAAGAACAAAATGAATGAAATGAGAAATAAGGCTCAGAAACAGGCTCAGTCAAGTAGAAGAAAGTATGTGCAAAATTAAAGGCAGATCTCTTGATATTATCCAGTTAGAGGAGAAAAAAGAAATAAGAATGAAAAAGACTGAAGAAAGCCTATGCAGTTTATAGGACACCATCAAGAAAACAATATTTGCATTAGGGAAGTCTCAGAAGGAGAAGAGAAAGAGAAAGGAATGGAAAATTTACATACAAAAATAATGGCTGAAAAACTTCTCATATCTGGGGATAGTTATGGCCATCCATGGACTTGAAGCTCAAAAATCCCCAAACAGATGCAACCCAAACACCCAGACATATTATAATCAAAATCTCACAAATTGGAGAAAGAAAATTTTGAAAGCAGCCAGAGAGAAAAGATTCATCACATACAGAGGAAAACCAATAAAGCTATCAGCAGATCTCTCAGCAGAAACCTTGCAGACCAGGAGAGAGTGAGCAGATATATTCAAAGTGCCTAAAGAAAAAAATCTGCCAACCAAGAATACTTTACCAAACAAAGGTTGTCCTTCAGAAATGAAGGAGAGATAAATATTTCCCTAGAAAAACAAAAGCTGGGGGACTTTATCACCATGTGACATGCCTTACAAGAAATGCTAAAGGGAGTTGTTCAAGCTGAAATGAAAGGATGCTAATTAGTAATATGAAAGCATATGAAAGTATAAACTTCACTGGAAAAGGTAAATACATATATAGTCGAGTTCAAAATAGTGCAATATTGCAAGGTAGTGCTTAGATTACTTGGAATTATAGCATATAGGTTGAAAGAAAAAAGTGTTACAAATAACTCTAGCTATAGTATTTTGTTAATGTATGCAGAATTTAAAAAGATGTAACATATAACAACAGAGCATAAAATGTTTGTGGGAAGGTGAATATGTAGAACTGTTTTATGCAACTGAAGTTAGGTTGTCAGCTTAAAATAGACTGTTATAACTATAAGATATATTATAAAAGCTTCATGGTAATCACAAAGCAAAATCCTATAATAAATGCACAAATGATGAAGAAAAAATAATCAATTCTCAAAGAAAGAGCAAAAGAACCACAAAACAATCAGAAAACAGTTACCAAAATGGCAATAGTAATGCCTGACTTATCAATAATTACTCTAAATGTAAATGGTTTAACTTCTCCCATTAAAAGACAGAGAGTGACCTCCTGGACAAAAAAAGGAAGATGCCACTACATGCTGCCTACAAGAGACTCACTTAAGCTTTAAAGATACCCATAGGCTGAAAGTGAAGGTAGGGAAAAAGATATTTCATACAAATGGAAACCAAAGGAGAGCAATGGTAGGTATACTATGTCAGACAAAATAGACTAATAAGAGATACAAAAGTGATGAAATAAGATAAAGAAGATATTAAAGAGATAATGGGAAATGGGTCATTTCATCAGGATATAACAAATGTAAATATATATATATATAAGCACACAAAATCAGAGCACCTAAATATATTAAAAGATTATTAACAGATATCAAGGCAGAAATAGAAAGCAATGCAATAGTAGTAGATGACTTATACCACACTTTCAATAATGGGTATATTATCCAGACAGAATATCAATGAGGAAATAATGGACTTGAATTACACTTTAGACCAAATAGACCTAACAGACACATACAGAATATTCCATCTACAGCAGCAGAATAGACATTCTTCTCAAGTGCACACGGAACATTCTCAGGATAGATCATATGTCAGGTCACAAAGCAAGTCTTAACAAATTTAAGAATTGGAAATAATATCAGTTACCTATTCCTACCACAATGGTATGAAACTAGATCACTAAGAGCAAGAAAACTGGAAAATTCAGACATATGTATAAATTGAGCAACACACTTCTAAACAACCAATGAGTTAGAGAAAAAAAATCAAAAAAGAAAAAAATACCTTGAGACAAGGGAATTTAAAACAAAAGCTGTTTTAAAAGTCAAAGAAATACATTTTATAGATTCAATCCATCAAAAACAATAACAATTCTAAATACATACACACCTAACAACAGAGCCCTAAAACATAGGAAAGAAAACCTAAACGAACTGAAGGGAGAAATAAAGTTTTATGATAATCATTGGAGGCCTCAACATCCCACTTTCAGTAATGTATAGAACACTTAAAAGACCAGTAAGAAAATAGAGGATTTGAACAACACTGTATAACAATTAGACCTAATCAACTTACATAGAACATTCCATTCAACAGCAGACTACACTTTCTTCTCAAGTGCAATTCTATAAGATACAGCACATGCTAGGCCACAAAACAAATCTTAATAAATTAAAAAAATTGAAATCATAGAAAGTATCTTCTCTGGCCACAATGGAATGAAACTAGCATTGATAACAAAAGGAAAACTGGAAAATTCACAAATGTGTGGAAATTAAACATACTTAAGCAATCAGTGGATTGAAAAAATTATAAGTGAAACTAGAAAACAGTTCAAGATAAATAAAAATAAACACAAAAGCAGTCTTCAGAAGAAAATCCATAACTGTAAAGAGCTGCATTATAAAAGAAGATCTAAAATCAGTAACCTAAATTTACTTTTTAAGGAGCTATTCACAATTATTCATAAATTATACATCCTAACATGCAATTCAGAACAAATTATAAAATAACCAGAAGTGTCAGTGGCATCTAAATATGTTTGGTTGCCTAAGGAGCAGCATTGTAAACAAGAAAAGATACAGGGAAAGTTCTGGGAGTAGTACATGCTACAGAGTGTCATATTTCAAACACTTCACTTTTCAAAAAAGATTTGCAAATTACATCTGCATCACTTGCTGATGTGAGGAACTTGAAATTCAATGCAAGAGAAGACCCAGTTTCTCTCATGCATAATCTCATTGTCTGATTTCTCTCACCAAATTTCCCATTTCTGGACATTTCACACTGTCCCAGGTGGCATGCATCTCAACTTGATCTTCAAAGTCCCAGTAACTGAAATTGCTCAAGTGTGGAATCAGTGAACCAAAGCTTTTCAAGGTTAAGAAAACAAAACAAAATAAAAACAAATATAAAACCAACACAATGAATCTGATACAAAAGATAGTGCAGCTAAAGGAAAAAGAAACAATATGTAGAAATTTTTCAATAACAGTATACCTCTGAAGATGTTTTTCTATAAGGAACTAAAGAATAATAAAGAATTTTGACTTTTCATTCTAAAATATATGCAGGAAGAAATAGTTTCTATGGCATGGAACTGGCAGGTGCTTTAATGAAGAACAAAGTAATGCCAAAAGGCAGAATTAAAATTCTATGTAATATATTTTTCCATTTATAGGACATTCTGGAAAAGGAAAAGCTATAGGGACTAAAGACAGCTGAGTAATTGCCAGTTTTGTGGGGTGGGGAGAGAGTTTGACTACAAAGTAGCATAACAAGTGCAGTTTTCAGGTGATAGCACTGTTGTTTTGTGAATACCCAAGTCTAATCATATGTCCATACCCACCACACTATATGGTGAACTTTCATATGTAAATTAAAAATAACTAGGATATTATGGGAAACCAAAATGGAGGGCAGCCTATGATGAATTAATCTCTGTATTGTGAATGAATGGAATGAGATGGTGAGGAAATAAGCTGCACCATGTAACTTTTAAAAAACACTGTTTTGAGTGGGTACTATAAGACTAAAGACAAAAAAATGGTATATAAATTCTGTACAACCATACAGTGTAAAATATAATCTAGTTTATAAATTCACATATGTAGTTAACAATTCTGAAATGACTCCTCATGTTTACGAGGCTTGAACAAATAAATAATATATTACAATTACAGGCAATTTCTCAGTCAGAAAAAGGGAGATCATGCTAGAATGAACCATGTGTTGCTGGATTAAAGGTGCCTTTTTTAACTCAGGTATAGAGTAGATAAATAGAGAGAGAGATGGAAAGACATGGAAATAAATACAGATATGCATGTATATATGGGTTTCTATGTAAACACATATGACCCAGCTTTATACAATGAGAGAGCATAGAAGCAGTTGACACCTTAGTAACAATGAGCACACCTAGTACCAAGGTCTTTGTTTCTAAATGCCCTTCTTTAAAAACAGGAGTGAAGGCTCCTTGGAGAAATGACTGGTCTAGGGCTGGAGGAGAGAAAATACAAGTCAAGCATAGAGCTCCATGGGGTATCAGAGGAACGGGAAGTGTTACAAAAGTAGACTGGGGGCATGTCAAAAGTACAGAGGAATTCATCAGAAAGAGTCATATGTGGAAGAATTTGGCACAAAATAAATAACAAGTGTTATACTCTAACCTGTAATGGTTAGTTTCATATCTCAAGGTCATAAAAGACAGGGAAAGACTAAAGAACTATCACAGATTGGATGAAGCTTGGGAATCATCATAACTAAATGTAACCAATATGGGATCCTACATTAGATACTGAAACAGAAAAAGGTACCTTAGTGGAAAGACTGGTGAAATACAAACAAGGTGCATAGTTCATTTAGTTGTATTATACCAATGTTACTTTCTTACTTATGACAATCACATTATGGTTGGGTGGGATGTTATCATTGGGAGAAAATGAGCGAAGAGTGTCTGAGAGCTCTCTCTACTATTTTTGCAACTGTTCTGTAAGCCTAAACTTATTTCAAAATAAAAACTTTAAAAAGTAACTCATGCAATCTATGAGGATTTCAAGACATCACTTGAAGAATCCTATTTGAAGGAAAGCATATCTTAGAATTAATTTCAGACTGTCTTATTCAGGGTAAATCATTTTAATTTAAACTTTCTTCACTTTAGAAATACTATGCATCTTTGTTTTTCTGGTCTGTATTCTCTTCAGATACTCTTCATTGCTCTTAAGCTGTGGTGAGGCAGTATCCTGATTGACACAGGCCAAAGTATGCAATATTAGCATCAATATTCACTTCACTTTGACCCAGGCTGGGGCTCTGCAAGCCTGTCTTGAAATACTAATGAGAAAAATGTTGAAGGAAGAAACCTCAGAGTTCTAAAGTTCACATAAACGTAGACGACACTAGAAAGGTTATAAGAAAATTATGTTAAGTCTGGAAGGTGTCGATGAAACGGTTGAAAGTATGAATTCTAACTAAAGTTGTAGTTTACCATTAATTATTATAATTTTTTCACAATTTAATAGCTTATTTTAGAATTTCAAATAGAAAATAAACTTTCTAAAACATCTAAAATTTTACATTTAGTGAACTCATTGAAAAAACTATATCAGTAAAGATATTACTCATTTTAAATCAATCGAGTTTACATAACAGGTACTGAAGGAATCACTTTGCCTTGACTAACACATCTGAAACTGTAGGAAAATTTCATATTAGAATATATTGTAAGCAGAAAGAGTTCTAGCTTCTAGTGGTTAGCTACATATCTGACTTTAGCCAAGTCACTTCATCATTCTGAGATAGCTCCAGAATGGTCATGTAGAGACATACCATTTGACATTGCAAAATTCCAGTAGGGGTTCTTCACAAAGTCACTTCACAGTCTATTGAAGAGCACCCTTGGATTTGTACAAAAGAGCGGCCCTTCCTGTAGGGCAATTATTTGTCCTATTAGATGAATAAGCCAAGTTTCTGGGAGCTTCAAAATGAATGGAAAAATTAAAAAGTGGCAGCCTGCATTTTAGAATTTGATTGAAAAGAAGGAGAATTTCTGGACAAGGTTCACAGTTCTGAATAGGTAGGACAGTTCCTGGCTTGTCATGGATATGCTGATCATCTTAATACCTTTCTTATGGCCACTTTTTTTTATTGGGAAAGGGTTCTAAATATGAAATGTACAGCTCAACATAATGTTTTTGACATTAACCCTCATTGTTGCATATAGAAATATTATTATGTTGCTGAATAGAATTTCATTAATGAAATATGCCACCCTTTATTTATTCATTCCACTTATGATTAACTTTTAACTCAATCTTTGTAAGGAGCAATTGCAACTGAGCTAAGGCAATTTGGTTATACTCAAGTATTAGGTTATCTCAGTAGATATTGGTAATTGCCAACAGAGATAGGAAAAGGTCTCTAGGTCTCTATTCTCAAGACCTCACCATAAAGGTATGTTGCAAGTTTAGATAGTATTCTGATACACATACCATTTCTACACGAAACTAATCATAACTCTGTCACTTTAGGCATGTCAGTAAACATTTTGCTTCAAATATTTATGCAAGGCAGACAGGACACTCTTCAGAAGCCTCCAAAAGTGGCTACACAAGACCCAGACATACCGGGGCACCACGCATAATGGTCCTTGCCTCCCTACACCTCTTATCCCGGTTCATGCAAAGGCAGAAATGTAGAGAATATTTCTAACCAATGCACAAATGTTGAAACCACCTAAGTCAGCAATTAAAATAATTCTTTACATTATACTAATTAACAAACTATCTGGTCCTGATCAGAGATAAAGATACTTGAAGAGCTCTGGTGGAGCCTGAATTTCTGAATGTAGACTCTGAAATTCTACCTAGGCCCAGGAGTGTATACTTTCGATTTAGGGGCCTCAAACGTTCACTCATGAGCCCCAGGCTGTAGACTGAAAGCCAACACACAAGTACACATTACACAAACCACATATTTTAAATATTTATAAGTAAATTGCAGACAATATTAGAAATTTTCTTATGAAAATCCAAGTCTACCTCGCTAAAACAGAACTAATCTCTACATTAAGGAGTTAGCCCAGGAAGGTTAGTCTTCTTGACAGATTGGGAAATGTCTCTGCTCTTCAACTGGTTGACTCTGTCCTAGCTTCTCTGCCCGGGGCATTTCTGAGGTTTGACTCTCTTTACAAAATTAAAGGGTGGGAGCTAGTGAGCAAATCCTTATCTGTTATTATGGCCTATTTGTTGAGTTAGAGCCCCTGGCAGTTAACTCTGGAGACAACGGGAACATCCGGGGCAGTCATTTAGCTATGCCACAACACTCACTGACTTTAACAGAGAAACTTATTGCACGGGATCTGAAATTGGATAGGATGACTGTAACAACTCAGAGTCAGAGTGTCTAGGCTGGGCTGACTCAGCTCTGCTCCTCTACCTGTTTCATCGGAGGTCCAGGTGGAAGGTACAGCACTTGGTGAAGGCTTTACTCATGCTGATGCTAGATGTGCAGGAGGGCAAGAAGAAATATAAGAGGCCTTGTGGGGACTAGTGGCTCTTGGTCACTTCATCCACACACTGTAGGTCAGAGTAAACAGGCAGGCCAAGCAGAAAGTCAAGGGGGAGGGAGGCGCACTGTGCCCGTGAGGAGACCAGAGCCAGGTGGTAGATGCAGGGAAGACTGCACGATTGGGGCCTGTCATTCAGCCTCACACTTTCCCCACCAACCGAAATGTTACAAAACAAGATCATACAAAGATGGAGGATTAAAAATACGTGATTTATGCTTGGCACCTGTAAGTGTTCAAATAGTAGCTAGCATAGAACATCAAGTTACTTTTATGGGATTGGACAAACACCTCTTTACTAGGGAGCTCTAAATGCATTTCCTCCTCCACTCTGTTGTCTCAACACTCCTGTACTAATTTCTGTCCAACAGCTAGCTGGCTTTGGTGACAACCTCTGTAATCAGAGGCTATAAAACGCAAACCATAGGAAGTTAAGTCTTTTTCAGGAATTGGTTCTGTAATGAAACCAATTATAAACAACTTTCAGTCACTTTCCCTACAGAAATGGTGAGGTAAATCCTGGCTGGAATAGAACCAGAAAACCTGGATAGAACACTTATGTCACCATCCTGACTCTGTGCCATGTGACTCACGGCACAGTCCAGTTGGCTGTCAGACCAGAGAAATATGGTGGCCCATTGTTGGTCCAAGAGTTGATTTTCTGACAAGTGGTTGCTTTTCTAGAATTGCACCAACTGAGAAAAGACATTCTCAGTATCCATCAACTAGGAGTCATGACAGTTCCATAACGAAAGAAGAGAAATACACAAATGCCTCACGTCATTTTAGGGTGAGTTTGCATAAGCATTGCTCCCTCTCTGAGCTAGAGTTTGGTCCCCAGTGAACTCCTTGGGGGCCAGTGTCACTGCCTGCTCCACCCTGGTAAGGAAGCAGGAGACTGGAGCAGTGAAACGGTGACTTATCAGGATGTTTACATCATTGGGGAGGATGGAGGAGTTGGGATGGAAAACGACCAAATGGAATAGGATGAGGAGGAGAGCGGATGATGCAAGTCATAGATCATGTGACAGATGACTGGTATGAGGTTCAAAGGAGGAGAGGTTTTATTGTTGTTGACTATTTAAATCTAAGATTTTTTTTCTCCAAGGATTGATAGCCAAATCACTTAAAAATTTATGATTGAGAAAGTGTGACAACTTGATTTGCTCTGGAGATCTAATGTACAGCAGTGATGATGATAGGTAACAATACTGTTTTGTATACTTGTAATTTGCTAAGAGGATAGCTCTTAAATCTTCACACACACACACACACACACACACAGTAACTATGTGGAGGTAATGGGTGTGTTAACGAGCTTGATTCTGCTGATCATTTTACAATGTATATGTATATCAAAACATCAAATGTATACCTTCAATATGCACAATTTTTATATGTCAATGGTATCTCAATAAATCTGTTAAAAAATAACTACAGCCTGTAGAAAAATGGCTTTCAGAGGAAATGTCAAACAATGGATCTGAAAAGGTGGGCTGAGACTGGAGGGCTTTGTGTGATGTGCTCAGTGACATGTATGATCACAAATACATGAATGTGCCAAGACTAAAAGGGGAAGATGTGCCAGATGAGAATGTCATGCACTAGGATCTCATGCTCTGGAAAGAGTGAAGCCTGCCTCTGAAACTAAGGGTATTTGACCTGAAGGAAATTATTCTCCAAGTGTCTGTGCACATATCTGCCAGAAATTAATAAATTTTTATAGCAAGGGCTTTACAGTTTTCTCTTGGAAATATAAAATGAAAATGTCTGTGTAATCTGATAAAAGTTATTTATGTAAGCGACTCCCATTCAAAATGGCTAGCAAGAGACACACCTTTCTTTCACCTAAGATTCAAGAGCAGGGCCGCTTCCTGTCATAGTAAAGAGTTCCACGGAAGTTAGTTTCCTACCCTGGTGGATATGTGGACCAAAGCGAACAGGAAAAGGGCTTTCACTGCTATGTAGGAATATGGCATTTCTCTTTTTAATTTTTTTAAATGGACAAAAAGAGCATCCTTGTGATTTCTACCCAGTAAACCTTTTGATTGTTACTATTAAATTGTATGACAGATATGAATGAAGTAAGCCGAGGACTGGAAAACATACATGAAGAAGGTTCACTGTTGCAAGTTGGGCTTTATGAGAGGCAACCAACTTCGTACTCTTTTATTGGTTCCCCAAAGTCACAGAGCCTCCCTGAGCACTGCATTTGTAGACTTCTCAGGAGCTGGCCTGGACACATTCAACTAGACAAACACCTCTCACTTCTGCATTACCCAGGGCTTTTCCAGAGTTAAAGCAGAGATGTCCCATTCCCTGATAAAGATAATTTCTACTCAGAGTCACTCACTACTTTTGCTTTTGTTTTTAAGCCTCTTCGTTTATATCAATTGGTTAGTTGGACCAATAGGCAGGAATTATCCATTTAAAAAGACAATAGCATTTCAGGAAATGCCTTAGACACAGTTGGAAAGCACAAATTCAGAAAGTCCTAGATTCAGTTCTTTCTTCATTTCCTTTCTTGGTTTGTCTTCTCAAGTCTGAAGTCCCAAGACCTGAGGCTCCCAACAGCCTTTAGAATGATTCTATGTTCTCAACCCATAGTTCTTCCCTTCATCCTCCTCAGCCATCCAGACTCACTGCATTTGTGCCTATTTCCTATAACTGTTAGAGAAAAACCTTCCTCACACACTAAATGACAAGAAAGTACTTATTATGTGTCAAAAAAGGCTTTCAAACTAAAGGTTGAATCTGGGATGAGGGGATAGGAGGGAAACACTGTGAGACTGTATCCTTTAAATCCGAGTTTCTCAAACAATAGCATGCGTCAGAACCACCTGCAGGACTGGTTACAACACAAATTTCTGGGCTTCACCCCCTGACTCTATCTAAGCCACATCCTAGGGCAGGACCATGATCTAGCCCCAACATGGGCTGTTTTTTGCCAGTGTTTGGCTGGCTATGCACGCACTGTTTGGGTTTTCAACTTCTGCTCACGCTCATTATGATTGAGTTGCCCACACGGGTGGAGCACCTCTGGTGGAGGGTCATATAGCAGTCAGATTCTGCCATCATCCTGTTCTCTGCACATGTCTGCCCGCGCTGGGGTGGCAATACAGGATGTACCGACCACAGTATTGAAATGTGTGTATCACAAGCACCAGATGTTTATTGCTGAGGGGGTCGGGTGGCTTACTGTGAGGCCCTACTGCGTTTTTTTCCCAATAGTCCTCCTCCTCCTGCTCTTGGTTCATGTCTGTCTATCCCAACAATTTCATTTTTAATAGCTGGAGAAACCACTTACTTTAGACCAGTTATACCACTTGCAGAACGCTTGGTAATTTACCAGGTTATCTTCACATGTGTTTTGAGACCCACAGTGAACTATAAACACTAGATTTATTATTCTACTTTTTATAATACAAAGGTGAGGCTCAGAAATTTTTTTAAAATTTCCACCAAGAGGCAAAGCAGACAGCAAATAAAAAGCTTATTCCAAATCCTATACTTCTCCTCCAATAGCAGCTTTTGACTCTCACAATGAATGAGGAATAAAATACCAAATTTGGAGCAAGAGGTTTGGATAGAATGAGCTGAAGTCTTGTTCGTGCTGGCATTTGATTTAAATCAAACAACCTGAGTGACTGCTTAATTTGTCTAGGCATCCAAATGCCTAAAAAAACAAGATCTACCTGTGTTCCCTACGTCACCAACAAAGTTAGTTTCCTCAAAACTCTTCTGTCATAGGTAAAAATAAACGCTGTATTCAGCTTTGGGTTTTTTATGCCCTGGAGAGCCTCACACACAGTGCAGATCTTTGTAGAACAAAGGGAAACTTTCTGGCATTGTACATATTCCAAAAGCAATCCTAATAATCCCTGTCATGGAAAATGCGTAAGACCGACACCTGTGCAATCTTTCTTAGAGTCAATACATTCCGAAAGCAGCAGAACAGAACTACATGAACATGATTCATGGGATATATCCCATTCCATTTTTTAGCTTTCATCCTTTTCATGGCACTTAAAAATTAGGAGGAAAATATCTCTTGTGATTACAGTACACACTGTTATACATTGCATTTGTTAGACCCAAATCTCATTCTTAAAATGCCTCTACTCCCAACTCCTGAAAATATGCAGCTCTCAAAGGATACAATGCCAGATCCAGGAACAGCTGGGAGGAGCCATTATTGTGTCCCTGTAACAATTCTCACACCCAGAGCTAAAGCAGGAACAGATGGTGTCTCTGCAGGGGACAATTCTAACCCTTTGGAGCCATTCTTTACTGGTAGCAACCCTGACAGAACTGCATACCACAAGCCGGCCTTTTTTTCCCCTCAGTTGGCGAGGTCACTAACACTTGGGGTTTCCTTTTCCCTAACAACAGAAGCAAGTGAAAACCCAGATGCTGAATAAAGAAACACAGGATTCCATGAAAGGCTGAAAAGAACCGAGGGAGGCAGAAAGCCCAGCTCTTTTGATACCATGGCCCCACCCACCTGTTGACCAAATGAGATTATACATCCCAACACACATGGGCAAAGCTCAGAAAATAAAGGAGGAAGGGGAGGAGAAAGCTACAGTTTTGCTTCATTTATATTTCCAATAGCACCTCCCCTCCCCCTCTGGGATTCCCTCTCTCATCAGAGGGGACAACTCAAATCCCCCAGGGCCAGTGATGAGTGTCTAAGAGTACAATCACCCTAGATAGCTCTATTAGGTCAGCAGACTTGCAGGGGAGAGGTGGTGGTAGTAGTGGTCTAACCCTCCGGGCTTTTCATCACTGACCCTTTCTTCTACCTTCTGAAGTTCAAATGTGCTTTAGCTTTCCTCTCTACTCCTGCCACCACATTCCTGCTTTCTGTTTGCAAATTTATTTGTGAATTCATTCTGGTTATAACATGGCGTAGAAGATATGGGAGGAATGCAAAAGTAAGAGACATGATATCTTTACATCTTGAGACTTCATTAAGTCAACAAATAGTTTTTGTGCATCCACTATGTAAAAACCACTCTTCTGGGTGCTGGGCAGACATCACTGAACAAAACAGAAAAAAAAATATGTTCCTGTCCTCTCACAGTTTATATTCTGATGGGTGTATAATCTGGAATTAAGTCTAATTCTCAAATCTTTTTTTACACCAAAGTGTAAGGGTAGAATGTGTTTATTTTCAAGAGACATACATCCTAATTAAGCTAATATTTCTCAGAGGGCTTTCCAAGGATCACCTTTATCAGAATCTCTTAACATGCCAGTCAAAACAAAGATTAAGGGCTCCACAGAAGACCCACTCAAATTCTACAGGGGTTAAGTGGAGGAATCTTAACATCCTTAGCATGAATATCCCTGACCTTTGAGAAGGTCTTTCAGACTGAGGGGCTCAAGCTCAAATAGTGGGGAATAGGTTTTTATGTGCAAGCTAAAGTTTGACATCTGCTACTCAACCAAGGAGATAAGCAAGTAGTGGATTTTCGGGAACCAGCCGTAACAAAGTTTCCTAAACTTCCAGATAAAACCACCTAGGGCCACCTGCCAATATTGCAGTTTTCCAGACCATGTCATGATTCTGATCTAGTGAGTTTGGGATGGGGCCACAAGTGATTCTTGGGTTAGCAGCAAAGTTTAGGAAACACACAGGATAAAAATGCAAATCAGGGACATCAGACCAATTCCACACTCAGGGATAACTGCCCAGGAGTGACATACCAGTCACTTTTATTCTTCACCCCATTTAGTGACTTTTTTTCCTAACATGGATTTGCCCTTTTGGCCTTTCTACTGCTTTCTCTGCTGGATACGTCTTTAAAGGTCAGCCCTGTGAGCCCTGGGATTGAAGGAACAAGCTTCCATCACAGGACTTGTCAGTGCTTATGCCTATTCCCCGGGCCAGTCCCCCGGGGACTGTATCATTAGATCTTCAAGCGGAGGGACTACTCTTGTCAACCCAGTACCCACCCAGGGCCTCTCCCCAGTGGGTGCTCCGTAAATATGTACCCAATACTAGCCCGGTCGGTAGTAGTCTGAGGGGTTAGAAGGTGTTTGGATATCATTTAGACCCATCTTGCTATCCTCCTCTGTCCCTGCAGTCAATTCTTCACCCTTCAGGAAATGAGGCACCAAGTGGCAGTTCCCTTGCCAAACATCCTGTAACACCTCGTGATTCTCCCTAATGTCTCCTCTGCTCCTCCAACTCAGCAGACAAGCACAGAGCAGAGCGAGGTGGGCTGGTGATGGGCGATCAGAGCTGCACTGGCAAAGGATGGCATCTTTAGATTTTTTTTGGAGACGGCTGCTGAGCTAATGGTGGGTAAACACCACCATCACTGGAGCATTTTAGTATTAAATAAAAGTGCACTATTTAATGTCAATGCATTTACTTTGAATTTTTTGACATCTGAATAAAATCTAATAACCATGCCTTTTCATTTTATCAGTATAGCACACTGAAATTTTAAAACAGATAATTTGTGGAAAGGGTATATGATTAAAGATGGATTAAAGTACGTTTAGTAAATTTAAAGAAAGGAAACCCAAAAGAGATGTGGTTTGAAGATACTCTTTTTGAAAATCTCTATCTTTTCTGAGCAGAAACTGTGGCTGAGCATAGTGAGCAAGAAGCAGCTCAGATAATAAGACAGGAGCAGAGTTTGGAAGGTGGGAAACACAGAAAGAGAACAGGTTTTAGAGGCAACTAAGCCAAGGAGAGCATCCAAATTCTTACATGGAATGACTATGTGATCTTCTTTGTAAGGTAAGTCACCAAATTCTTACATGGAATTGCTATGTGATGTTGGTAAGTCACCAAACTCTTGAAGAATAGCAAAATGTCCCTACACAGTTTTTAAAAAAGATTCAGTGGGATAAATATGCATTAAACTCAGTACCCTAAGTTTCTTCCCCCTTAAGTGAAGTGATGTCAGATGAATTTTAGAAAAGGAATAATATAGGCTGGATATCCTGAGTTGTAAACTTATCAATTGGCACAGGAAATATAACTAATGTGGCCCATTAGCACTGACTTCAGCTAAGCAAAGTAAACAAATCCCTATCTCAGTTGAAACTAGTTTATCTATTAAAGTTTTGTTAAAGCAAAAAACAGGACTGGACGAAATAAGCAAAAAAAAGTTGTTTATCACAGAAGAGATTTTTAAATACGTTCTTTGCCATTTCACTTTTAATTGAAATTTAATTGGCATTTATCACACTATTATGTCACTTGGAAAGTCGGGCACCACTTTAACAAACTCTGAGTAGCCATAAAGCACGATTTCTTACAGAGACTTTGAGGAGTCCATTAATAGCTACTCTGTGCCTTTGTGGTAAAGATTTCCTTGTCCTATCACACAAAAACTCATCAATATTCCCAACTAAATCAGTGTATTTAGATACAGGGTTGGCAACAAAATAGAGCTAAATCCCAGACTTATGCCCCAAATCCAATTTGATAGCTTGGTTTATGCTGGTAGATGGGGGCACCAAACAGGCAAGGAGTTGCCCCAAACCACACAGGAAATCTGTTTCGATCCAATAATTTGTTTCTCAACTTGTTATTTGGCAAAAAAAACAAAAACAAAAAAAGAGAACATAATTCATACCCAGTTTTCTCCATTTCTTCCCCAATACAGTGATAACATGAAGTATGGACAGGGTTGCATACTTATTTGCAAAGATGAATACTTTCAGATGCTGTGGGATGTAGGCTTTAAGAATTCACATAAACCCAGGGTGTTCATAACTTGAAGTTCAATGAATGTTAGGCTCTACTCTCTCATTGGTAACTGAGATATATATTCCATCTTCATGTCTAGAACAGATATAAAACAAGATGAACTGTTTTATTATGAAGATCATTCATCTTTTGAAAAGAGATCTTGTCCTTCTGAAAGCAGCATGTACAAATAAGAAGTCAAAGCATGCATCAGCTAAGAAAAAACCTTAAAACATCCTACTTGCCATTTCAAAGTAAAATCTTCCAGAAATTGGCCATATTAGAAATTACCTACTTTGTATCTAAAACATAAGAGCTAATTTAAATGAAAGACTGACACCAACAGATGCAAAAGTATCTATTCAGAATGTGACTTCTGACGAGAATGAAACAGAATCCCTGTCTGCCTTTTATGCTTCAAGGAAAATTTTAAGCAAGTTCTCGCTGAGGATAGTGACAAAGGAAAGGTGGTAGAGAACTTTCAGCTAAATCCTTGTTTGATGTTATATTCTGTTGAAATGGAAAAATAAAAGTGTTTTATTTGTTGATACTTTATAATGATAAACACAAAGTCTTTAAGAACTAAAAGTACTATGAGGGATCAAGTGACCTTCTTTGGCCACATTTTTGTATGTGAATGGTCTATAACTAAGTAGTAAAGTGACAGGGTCTTAAACACACTAATTGCACCTTAGGCAGAGAACAAACAACTAAGAATTTTAATCCTTGAACCAGAAATCAGATAATAGGTTGGAGACTTGTTTCTAAAGGATTATTTAGAAATCAGGTGAGATTTGTTTCTTGTCTTAAGGATGGTAGACTTATTTCCAACTCTGAATTTCCTCCAATTCTGAATTTGCTGTAGTCTCACCAAGACAGATCCAGCTGTTGGCCAATGAGGGGGCCCCTCCCCTCCCAGCTACTCTCTGCTCATCACGCTGCTGCCTCTATGACCTCCTTGTAGAGGAGGAAGCAGCAAAAAGCTCTACCTGTGTAAAGCCCAAGGTCCAGGCCAATAAAAAGGGACAGTGGCTGACATGATGGTTATTTGACTCCTGGTCTCAAACCCTGCCACCCCAGACCCCTCCTGCAGAGAAGTGGGCTGCTCTCCCTCCCTCCTTCAGGAAGTTGCCCAATGTGTGACCCCCCACAATAGCATGACCCAGCTTCGGCTTTGAAGCCAGAAAAAGCCCTGGAAGGGAATCCATGAAACCACTGGACAATGAAATGACTACATGGTAAACATCTTCCTTTCTCCTCCTTTTCTGGTTCTTATCCGTGCAGAAGGAGGAATTTGTAGAAATGCGGGGCATGGACATTTCAAGTTCTGTGAGGCGTCTGCGAGGGCCTGTGAAGCAGATTTCAGGTTTCCCACGTTCAGGGGCACGCTCCTGAAGAAGTGTCAGCTGTCCCGTCCCCTTCTCCAGCCCAGCACAGCTTAAAGGTATCCAATTGCAGGGAGTCCATTTGGAGCAATCTGTGCACGATCGTGAATGATGGATGGCGCTGCCACCTGTTGGGAAACAATCTCCCACAGATCGCTCACATTTCTGCAAGCCTTCTGAATAGAGGCACTGAGAGCCGTTGCTCTGGATCTTGTTTCAAGGGTGTTGTACAAAGAAGCAGCTTGGGATGACAGAAACAGCGTCGGCCCCCTTGGTCAGAAGACAGATTTGTTAGCTCCATAAAGATTATGTCTCCCCCTGGGGCAAAGGTTAGGCAAGTTAGCTGGCAGTCCTCCGTAAAGGATTCTGGCTCCTCAGCTGTGACACAGACCTACTGTGTGTGCAGCATCCAGGGGGCCGCTCCAGATCCAGCCAACGGGACTCAGGGAAGGAAGGGAACCAATAAAGCCATGAAGTACAGGCCGCCAGCTGTGCTGTGCGTAATGAAGTCTTTGTGTCTGAACCAGAAGTCGTTATCTTCCACTGGCATCCATGCAAATATGGCACACTAACTTGTCAGCTCGCAAGTGGGACAAAATCTCAGACCATTTGCAGTTCTTGACCCTGCTATGTCCCCAGATATCTTGCCTGTGGGTTGCTCTTGAAACCATCCTGCAATCTGTCTTTTTAAAACTATTTCAAGGATATGCAGCGCTGGTGAATGCACAATGGTGAACATTTCTCATTCCTCCAGACTGAGATAGGTTCACTAAATTTTTAGCTTTTGCTGTTCAGTCAAGTTTTTACATTAACTGAATGTGTTCTTCTTCCTGCCACCATCTTTTCCTCATTGTCCATGATGTATACATAAGATTTCATCAGAATTTCTGATGAAATGAAGGTATACTATAAGATTAAATTACACTAACCCCACCGATCTGTCAGTCTTTAACACCAACCTTACAGTTTGGTAATGGTTACATTTTATAATCTATTGTTATCTGTTATTAACACTGTCTTCTTTTATAGCTGTATTTATACTCAATGTGCACATGCTTACACACACACACAGAGGACTAATTACAATTGTATTATTTTAAATAGATTGTTCCAATTATGTAGACATGTCTTTGTTTTCCTAGTTTCTTTATTTCTGATTTGTGGGTATGTGTGTGTGTGTTCACTTGTGCATGTGCTTGTGTATAAAGGAACTTGAAACATCTTAGATAGGAAACTAATGCACCATAAACATTAAGTACATCAGACAAGCAGTGGAGTCTCCAACTAACTTTGACACAGGAAGTTTGAATGACCTTGGTCAAGTCATTTAACCTCTGAGGGCCTCCATCTGCTCATGTAAATAGGTTGGATGAAATTATTTTGAAAACAACTCCAAAAGTGTATGACACCATAATATTTACCTTCATTGCTAAATATAATGAGTAATATATTAGAATTCTTCAGTAACAGGATTCTAGATCAACATCTGGTAGTTAAAATCTTCCCACAGGCACTGAATAGACAATGAAGATGATAACCCAAAAGAGTTTGAGAAGTAGCCATGGACTCATATATGATATAAGATTTCCCCATCTTCATCGTGGATATTAGACTCTGAACTTGAAGAATTTCCCTGCATTATCTGATTACCTCTAATAGATGATGCAAGTATTTCTTTGGTTATGAGGTATTTTCTTGGAGAGTGAAGACTATATTCCTCTATATCATTGATTAAAATAAATGATAACATTAAGTTTACATCAGGAGCTAAGTATTTTTGAAGGCAGGTATCATTCAGCTTTTTTCATGATACATGAAAAATTATTATACACAGGGGTAGCCTCGGCCGATATATGCAAGTTTTGTTTTAATGCCTTTTTGTGGGTACTAGGCTTCTGTGATGCCCTCAAACTCCTTTGCATTTGGGTCATACTGATGACCCCACCACTGTGTCAAAACATTACCTATCTTTTTCCCTACTGATCAAAATGTATCATCTTTTCCAAGAGTTCTTATTGTTCAAGATTCACTGATGGTTAAAGTTGAGATGGAATTAAGATTGCTAATCAGCTGACTGCAAAATAGGAAGATTATCTTGGTGAGCCCAACATAATCACAAGTGTCTTTAAAAATGGAAGAAGGGAGCAGAAGAAAAGGTCACAGTTATGTGATGTGAGAAACACTTAAGCTGGCCTGCGCTGGCCTTGAAGTGAGAGGAAGGAGATGATGAGCCAAGAAAAGCAAACAGCCTCTAGAAACTGGAAAAGGCAAAGAAATAGGTTCTTCCCTAGATTCTCCAGAAGGGATTGCTCCCATGCCAACAGCTTTATTTCAGTCCGGTGAGATTCCTGTTGGACTTTCAATCTACAGAACTGTAAGATAATAAATCTAGTTGTTTTGAGCCACTAAGTTTGTAAAACTTGATTACAGAAGCAATAGAAAACTGTAACAGCATTCATTTTCACTACATCTAGTTAAAGCTTATCTATATTAATGTAAATATTATCCTGGACTGCCTCCCACCCCTACTGCATGCAGTCATGATTCCTTGACTTTCTCTGGCCAAGGGAGAACGTGTGACCAAAGGCCAATCAGAACCTTTCTCCCTATAATTTGAAACTTGAGCAGAGGAACAGGAGGCTGGAAAGTAGAGAAGCTATATTTACCCTTAAAGATATTTTTCCTGTTCCCTAGCTCTCCTCAGCTGCCTAGTTTTGTCCTTCTGAGTCCAAGTTTGGTACAATTTCTTCAATATTTTTACTTATATCACATTCTTCCAATAAATATCTTGCACTAAAGCTAGCCAGTGTCATATTCCTTTGGTTGAATCTGTAACACTTGAACTAACAGTGTCAAGTAATTTATTTATATTTTCATTAATTCACTCATTCATTCATTTTCTTTCAACTTATATTATATATATAACAAGGTAGTTCCTTCCTGAAAAATGCCTAGCAGCCTAAAGGGTGGCATACTGATGTGAAGATTACAAATGTAATTTTTCCAAATACGATTTAACTTGCTTTGAAGAATATTTATAAATCAGTTTATTGCTTAAGTTTCTTTACAAGGTATCTGATTTTGTTAAGGGTATGTTTCACCCAGGCAAATTAATTCTATAGCTGAAATGAAGGAGTAAATGAAGTAAAAGTTTTGAAGTAAGTGAAAAAAAGTAAAAATGAAGTAAAAAAAAGACAATTCCACTGCAAAAATAACAATAGAAAAAAGAACATGAGTTTTTTGAGAAATACTTAAAGGCAGAGAACATCCTCTAGGTGATACTTAAGAAAAAATTGAAAATGACTAATTGCTTTTTTTATTTTATAAATCATTATATAGTGGGAAAATGTTATCTCAACAAGGACTTAAGAAATTTGAATTTTAGTCCCATTAATCACTGCCCTGCAAGATGGCCTTGATGGGATCATTAATCTTTGCATTTTAATTTCCACCTTCACACACAAAAAACGTACACACAAAAAATGTAATGAAACCAATATTAGCAAGGACCTACAAAAGATCAAGGATCCAAAGGGAGAATTCAATTCAAACTAAAACATACATATACAGCAATGAAAAGAACTGAAGCATTGCTATGTACCAGCTACAAAGATGAATCGCACCATATAATTTTGAAAGAAAAAAACCAGGCACACATTGATGCCTACAATATTATTGAAGTCATATAAAGGTTAAGAGCAAACAAAATTAATATATGATGATATAAATGATAGTGTTTACCTTTGGGTTGAAGAGATTAGGTACTGAGAAAGTGGCAAAATGAAGCTTCTACGGTCCTATCAGTGTTCTCTACCTTAATCTCTGTGGTGATTTTAAAAACTAGTGCGTTCTTTAATTATGCTTTATTTAATTTTTCCCTGTAAATTTTTATTTCAATAAAAAGTAATTTAAAAGGTAAAATAGATAATTGTGGGAAGCATCAGTATAACTACAGAACTCCAAATATATCCTCTAAAACAGTAAAGAAAAAGTGATATAAGGAAAATCACACACATCTTTTATGCTTGACATAACCAAAAGGTGTAGAATGCTCAAGCTTGAAATTAACTGCAAAGAGAAAACTAAACACCAAATGTCAGTGAGCTAACTTCCTTACATCTGCTATAAGTCTTGTCAGAGAACAAGGGCAAATTGGGAAAGCTGTGGGAAAAATAAGGATGGAAGTAAAACCAACTCCAGAAAGAGAAAGTTCATCCTACTTAGAAAAAACAAACAAACAAAACTGGGGGAAAAAAGCATCTGCTAGGTCAGAACACTAACTAAAGAAGTGTGAGTATGATTCAACCAGGCAACCCTGGAAACGTAATGTTTTGATAGGGGAAAAAAAGAGGATTAAAAGAAAGAGAGAGTTGCCATATGAAAACTGCATAGCAAAAGGGGAAATTCATGATATCTAAAGACCAAAAAAGAAAAGAAAGAATTAAGAACACTCAAATCATATGTTTACCTCTCTCACCCTTAAAAGAGAAAAAGAATATCACCCAGTAAGCAAACTATGTTTTGCTACACTATAGAAAAGTGGGTGCTTGAGCTAGGAATCTTATAAAACACATTAAATCACCACAATGGTCCATATGGATTCACAGTCTTCATCTAATCAAAACTACTATAAAAATAAAACAGAATCCAATTCAGCTGAGGAAAATTTCCTCAAATATTTGATGAAAAAACAGAACTCATAATGCAGCATTCCAAAATGAATTAAACATCCTCAAACAAGCCTTTGAATATATATACAAATATATATATACAAACTTAAAAAGCAAAAGCAGAAATACACAAAAAAGGCATGAAATAAGCTTGATGAAAACTGTTAATAATTAGAGGGAAAGATAAAATCATATCAGCAATGAAGTCTAAATTACAAGCTGCACAAGGAAGAGTAGATTTGAATGAAACATAAAAGGACAATCAGAAAGAATCAAAATGTAACCAAAAGATGAAAATAATATAAAGAAAAATGGTCAGAAAGAAAGTGGTTAGTATGGGAAATAGGCAAAGGTGTTTGAAATAGTGTATAACTGGAGTCCCTGAAAGTGATAAAGAAGCTGAGAAAATGAACTTAATACTTAAAATTCAATCCAAGAAAAGCTTCAGGGAAAAAAAAAAATCAAAAGACCTGAATTTGCATGTTAAAAGGACTCATCAGGCACCAGAAAAAGAAATGACCTCTAATAATGAACTTCAATATAATATTTAAGCTAGTAGACTTTTTTTTTTTTTTTATAATTTATTTTATTTTAGTATCATTAACCTACAATTACATGGGCAATACCGTGATGATTGAACTCCCCCCATCACCAGGTCCCCCCCACCAACCCCACCACAGTCACTGTCCATCAGCGTAGTGAGATGAGAATCGCTACTTGTCTTCTCTGATAAGCTAGTAGACTTTTAAGACAAAGATCGTCAGAATATTTAGGCAAAAAATCAAGTAATTTTCCAAGGCAAGAAAATTAGAATGGCACCACACTTCTCAGGAAAAGCATACAAGGCAAAGTAACAGCAGAGCAGCACTTTCAAATACTCAAGGAGTAAAAAACATGAGCCAAGGATTTTCTATCCAGCCAAGATTTCCTCTTAGCATCAAGGCTGCAGGAAAACATTTTTTTTAAACAGCAAAGTGCCCAGGGAATTCTGTATTCATGATCTTTTCTGATGAGTCTACTACAGGATGAACTTCATCCAAGCAAGAGATAATTAGGACCAAATACTTAATATAGAGCATTTCATAATTTACTTGATGATATAAAAATGAAGCAAACATGGGGACAATGGTAGAATAATATTATTTTATATAACATAGAGATTTTAATTATGGTTCATATAATATACATACATGTGTAATCTGACAAAGTAAAAACAGTAAAAATAGTGCAGATAAAATGGGAGATTTCAGAGGGAATGAAAGAATAAGATCTCTCTCATTGCTTGCTTAATAACACTAGCTGGAAGGTTAAAGGATATGATTTAAAAATTACAAATGAGATAGTAAAAGATTCAATAAGGGAATAGGTGAATAAAGGCATTAAAAAGGTATAAATGCAAAGGTAACCACAAAACATTTCAATACCAAGAGATATTTAAAAACTAAAGGGACAAAGAAACACATAATGTAGAGTAAGAGTCACAGGCACTGTTACATAATACACATAACCGTTATGACATAAATAACAATAGAATTGAGACTAAATAGAGCAGTCTTATCAATAAACATGAATGTGTTTATACCATCTACCAAAAGAAGATTTTTAACTTGACTTTCAAATAAGACAAAACTATATGCCATATACAGGGACACACAGAAAATAAAATGATTTAGAAAGACTAAAAATGAAGGGATGGGTAAAGAAAATATTCCAGGAAAATGGAAAATAAACAAGAAAATATGGGTAGGTATACTGATATCAAAGTAGAATTCAAAGCAAAACTCACTACATGTGAAAAATAAGTCTAATTTTATTGCTAAAAGGCACAAGTCATAATTAAAATGAAATAATCATAATATCTATCACCAATTAATGAAGAGACCACCACATTAAGCAACAAATTAAAAAGATACAAAGAAAACATAAAACAAAAATAATAAATGGAAAATAAACAGAGTCTTTAACACACCACTCTCAGTACAAGATAGATCAAGTGGATAAAATAAGTAAGGACAATCTATAGACATTATCAAGATGGGTAGAAGATCCTAGACTCCAACTCCCAATGATCAACAATTAGACAGCAATTTACAAACAAAAAAACACTGGAAGAGCTCTGGAGTCCACTTAGGAAACTTCAGCAACACAGTGGAACAAAAAATCATGAGAATAACTACATAAAATGAGAAGGAAGACAACTTCATTTTGTCTACATCATCCCATCCCCAAAGCTGGCATTGGTCAACACAAAGAGGAAACTTCCCAGATAGAAATAAATCCCCTCACCAAAAAAGGAAGAGTGGGGTAAGCAACCAGCTTCCCTAGCCTTTGGGGCACTGCACAAAGGTCCCACTTCAATTTCAACCCACCCAGAGTGGCAAAGCTGAGACATACAGAGATAGCTAGGAATAAAGAAAAACAGGGGTGACAACTAACAGCCACATAGCAGGAGCAATTGTGGTTCATAGTGACCTGCTCTGTAAAGCCAGCAGATTTTGCCAATGAAGAAACTAACAGCTAGCAAAGGCATCACAGACCCCCTACAGATTTCACCAGCTTTTGCCTCATAAGTATTCATGTTTAATGACACCAGATGCCCAAGTCCCTCCCTACTCCCCCTTGTCTCCCATCAGAAACCTAAGAAAAGCATGGCAGCCAGCCTAGGCCTCTGCAGCTGCACAAGTGCAAAACATCAGCCTACACACCAGCAACTAACCCCCACTGCCATGCACACTCAGGGCTAACCCCTCCAATTGTGCAGTTGCACACCACGAGCGTGATACCCACCACCAATGCACATGTCTAAGGGGAGACTGTGTAGCCACACAAGAGCACACTGACAGCCAGGGCCGCCAGAGCTGACAATGAGCTTGCAGTTGGCCCCAGCCCTAGACACTACACAGGCACCTGCTGCTGACCCCCTTACTGTGTGTGTGGACACTACCAGCTGCAGCTACCATTGCTGCCTGCACTGGCCACCAGCTGCTGGACCTGGGCTGCTCCTGAGGACCCAACAGCCCTTGTAGATACAGAAAACAACTTGTAATGCTTGACAAGGACCACAACTGTTGATGCTGTGGACCCCAGCAGCCTGAGCTGAAATATATCAGCCCCCCCACCCGAGACCTGGTGCTGCCACACACCCCACAGTTAGTGCTCTGCACCACTAGAACCCAGGTCAGAGCATGCATCCATGTGCCCCCACCCAGAGGTGAAAATAATCCTTTACCCAAGTAATTCTGTAAACTCTGGAAGAGGTGGCTGCTTCTTCAAATGTGCAGACACCTACACAAGGCTACAGGGAACATGAAGACACAGGGAAACATACATCAACCAAAGGAATACAGGCAATCTTCAGTAACTGACCCCAAAGAAATGGAGATCAGAAATTGCGTGACAAAGAATTCAAAATAAGTATTTTAAGATGTTCAAAAAGATAAAACAGAACACAGATAGACAATTTAACATCAGAAAAACAATAAAGGAACAAAAAGAGAAGGTCAACAAAGAGATAGAAAACATGAAAAAGAATGAACAAAATTTGGAGCTGAAGAATACAATGAGTAAACTAAATAATTCAATAGAGAGTGTCAGTATCAGATGTGACCAAATAGAAGAAAGAATCAGTAAGATAAAAGAAAGAACTATTGAAATTATCCAATCAGAGAAGCAAAAAGAAAATGGAATAAAAAGGAAGAAGAAAGCCTACAGGAATTATGAGATACCATTAAGGAAAACAATGCATGTATCATTGGAGTTCCAGAAAGAGAAGACAGGCAGTAAGGGTAGGAGGTTTATTTAAAGAAACAATGGCTGAGAACTTCCCAAACCTGGCAAGAGATTTAGACATCCAAGTTCATGAAGCTAATATGTCATCCAAAAATTTCAATCCAAAATTGATCTCCAAGACACAATATAATAAAACTGTCTAAAATCAAAGACAGAGAATTTTTTTTATAATTTATTTTGGTATCATTAATCTACAATTACATGTACAATATTATGGTGATTAAACTACCCCCTTCCTCAGGTCCCCCCTATCAACCCCATTACAGTCACTGTTCATCAGCGTAGTGAAATGCTGTATAATCACTACTTGTCTTCTCTGAGTTGTATAGCCCTCCCCATGCCCCCCCAACATTATGTCTGCTAATTGTAATGCCCCTTTTTCTCTCTTATCCCTCCCTTCCCACCCATTTTCCCCAGTTCCTTTCCCTTTGGTAACTATTAGTCCTTTCTTGGGTTCTGTGAGTCTGCTGCTGTTTTGTTCCTTCAGTTTTTTTCTTTGTTCTTATACTCCACATATGAGTGAAATCATTTGATACTTGTCTTTTTCGGCTTGGCTTATTTCACTGAGCATAATACCCTCTAGCTCCATCCATGTTGTGGCAAATGGTAGGATTTGTTTTCTTCTTATGGCTGAATAATATTCCATTGTGTATATGTACCACATCTTCTTAATCCATTCATCTACTGATGGACACTTAGGTTGCTTCCATTTCTTGGCTATTGTAAATAGTGCTGCAATAAACATAGGGGTGCATCTGTCTTTTTGAAACTGTGCTGCTGCATTCTTAGGGTAAATTCCTAAGAGTGGGATTCCTGGGTCAAATGGTATTTCTATTTTGAGTTTTTTGAGGAACCTCCATACTGCTTTCCACAATGGTTGAACTAATTTGCATTCCCACCAGCAGTGTAGGAGGGTTCCCTTTTCTCCACATCCTCGCCAACATTTGTTGTTGTTTGTGTTTTAGATGTTGGCCATTCTCACTGGGGTGAGGTGATATCTCATTGTAGTTTTAATCTGCATTTCTCTGATGATTAGCGATGTGGAGTGTCTTTTCATGTGCCTGTTGGTCATCTGAATTTCTTCTTTAGAGAAGTGTCTATTCATATCCTCTGCCCATTTCTTAATTGGATTATTTGCTTTTTGTTTGTTAAGGTGTGTGAGTTCTTTATATATTTTGGATATCAACCCCTTATCAGATACGTTATTTATGAATATATTTTCCCATACTGTAGGATGTCTTTTTGTTCTACTGATGGTGTCCTTTGCTGTACAGAAGCTTTTCAGCTTGATATAGTCCCATTTGTTCATTTTTGCTTTTGTTTCCCTTGCCCGGGGAGATATGTTCATGAAGAAGTCGCTCATGTTTGTGTCCAAGAGATTTTTGCCTATGTTTTTTTCTAAGAGTTTTATGGTTTCATGACTTACATTCAGGTCTTTGATCCACCTTGAGTTTACCTTTGTGTATGGGGCTAGACAGTAGTCCAGTTTCATTCTCTTACATGTAGCTGTCCAGTTTTTCCAACACCAGCTGCTGAAGAGGCTGTCATCTCCCCATTGCATATCCAAGGCTCCTTATCAAATATTAGTTGACTGTATACATTTGGGTTAATGTTTGGATTTTCTATTCTGTACCACTGGTCTGTGGGTCTGTTTTTGTGCCAATACCAAATTGTCTTGATTACTGTGGCTTTGTAGTAGAGCTTGACGTCAGGGAGCGTAATTCCCCCTGTTTGATTCCTCCTTCTCAGGACTCCTTTGGCTATTCGGGGTCTTTTGTGGTTCCATATGAATTTTAGAATTATTTGTTCCAGTTCATTGAAGAAAGCTGTTGGTATTTTGATAGGGATTGCATTGAATCTGTAGATTGCTTTAGGTAGTATAGCCATTTTGACAATATTTATTCTTCCTAGCCAAAAGCATGGGATGCATTTCCATTTGTTAGTGTCCTCTTTAATTTCTCTTAGGAGTGTCTTATAGTTTTCAGACTACAGATCTTTCACTTCCTTGGTTAGGTTTATTCCTAGGTATTTTATTCTTTTTGATGCAATTGTGAATCGAATTGTTTTCCTGATTTCTCTTTCTGTTAGTCGTTAGTGTATAGGAAAGCAACAGATTTCTGTGTGTTAATTTTGTATCCTGCAACTTTGCTGAATTCAGATATTAGTTCTAGTAGTTTTGGAGTGGAGTCTTTAGGGTTTTTTATGTACAGTATCATGTCATCTGCAAGTAGTGACAATTTGACTTCTTCTTTACCAATCTGGATGCCTTGCATGTCTTTGTTTTGTCTGATTGCCGTGGCTAGGACCTCCAGTACTATGTTGAATAACAGTGGAGAGAGTGGGCACCCCTGTCTTGTTCCCGATCTTAGATGAAAAGCTTTCAGCTTTTCACTGTTAAGTATGATGTTAGCTGTGGGTTTGTCATATATAGCCTTTATGATGTTGAGGTACTTGCCCTCTATACCCATTTTGTTGAGAGTTTTAATCATGAATGGATGCTGAATTCTGTCAAATACTTTTTCAGCATCTATGGAGATGATCATGTGGTTTTTGTTCTTTTTGTTGATGTGGTGGATGATGTTGATGGATTTTCGAATGTTGTACCATCCTTGCATCCCTGCGATGAATCCCACTTGATCATGGTGTATGATCCTCTTGATGTATTTTTGAATTCGGTTTGCTAATATTTTGTTGAGTATATTTTGCATATTTTCATCAGTGAGTGATATTGGTCTGTAATTTTGTTTTTTGGTGAGGTCTTTGCCCGGTTTTGGTATTGGAGTGATGCTGGCTTCATAGAATGAGTTTGGAAGTATTCCCTTCTCTTCTATTTTTTGGAAAACTTTAAGGAGAATGGATGTTATTTCTTCTCTATATGTCTGGTAGAATTCAGAGGTGAATCCATCAGGTCTGGGGGTTTTGTTTTTAGGTAGTTTTTTGATTACAGATTCAATTTTGTTGCTGGTGATTGGTCTGGTGAGTTTTTCTGTTTCTTGCTTGGTCATTCTTGGAAGGTTGTATTTTTCTAAGAAGTTGTCCATTTCTTCTAGGTTTTCCAGCTTGTTAGCATATAGATGCTCATAATATTCTCTTATAATTCTTTGTATTTCTGTGGAGTCCGTCGTTATTTTTCCTTTCTCATTTCTGATTCTGTTTATGTGTGTAGATTCTCTTTTTCTCTTAATGAGTCTGGCTAGGGGTTTATCTGCTTTGTTTATTTTTTCAAAGAACCAGCTCTTGGTTTCATTGATTTTTTTCTATTGTTTTATTCTTCTCAATTTTATTTATTTCTTCTCTGATCTTTATTATGTCCCTCCTTCTGGTGACTTTGGGTCTCATTTGTTCTTCTTTTTCCAATTTCAGTAATTGTGAAAGAGAGAATTTTAAAAGCAGCAAAGGGGAAAAAAAATTCACTCATAAAGGAAACACTCATACAGCTATCAATAGATTTCTCAGCAGGGAGTTTGTGGGCCAGGAGAGAATGGGATGATATATTCAAAATGCTGCAAGAAAGAGTCAACCAAAAATACTTTATCCAACATGTTGTACTTCAGAAATAGCGGTGAGGTAAAGACTTTCCCTAACAAACAAAAAATGAGGGAGTTCATCACCACTAGACCTGTTTTACATGAAATGCTCAAAGCAATTCTTCAGCCTATTCTTCATCCTGAAAGGATGCTAATTAGCAACAGGAAGATATAAAACACACTGGTAAAGTAAGCATAGAGTTAAATTCAGAGTACTCTAATACCGTAAAATGGTGGTGTGTTAAACTGCTTAATTCTAATATGAAAATTAAGGGACAAAAGTATTACAAATAGCTAGAGCTATAAATAACTTCTTAATAGATACACAATATAAAAAGATGCAAATTGTGACATCAAAAACAGAAAAGGGGAGAATAAAATGGCAGTTTTGTACACAATTGAAGTTAAATTGTTATCAGTGTAAAATAGACTGTTTTGTCTACAAGATGTTTCATGTAAGACTATGAGAAGCAAAAGCAAAAACCTATAGCATATTCACATAAGAAAATGAGAAGGGAATAAAAACATACATTACAGAAAATCATCCATTTGCAAAGGAAGGCAGCAAGAAAGGAAGAAAGGAACAAGAAAATTATAAAACAGACAGAAAATAATAAGCCTAAGCTAGTGCTCACAGAAGGACGGCCTGAATGACATATTGTACAATTCTCTGGAAAGCATGAGGAGCCATATGGACACTGAGAAACCCAGAAATAGAGATCAGTTGGGAGCATCTAGCATAGAGCCTGCCTCCCAATTTTGCCTAGCCCTGGGCTTTCTGTCCATCTCACTAGCAAAATAATTTACAGTCACTTTTGTCCTCTTTTCTTAACTTCCAGCAGAGGTCTCAGATTTGGACCCAGATAGAAACCAATAGGTAATGGGAAATTCTTTCTAAAAAATCACTCTGAACTAGTTTGGAGTTATTCCTTACACCACAATTCAGCTTAACACCAATTGGATGTCAGGTACTAAAGCTGAGGAGGCTATTTATTCTTTGAAATTGAGGTCTCTTTATTTGGCCTTAGCAGCTGTCCTCTTTCTTTGAAGTGCCTTTGATTATTCAATACAAATATCTCTTATTTGAGGAAGGACAAATAATCCAATAGAAAATATAAAGACATGGACAGGCCTTTCACAGAAGAGGAAACATATACAGCGGAAAAACGTGTGAAAAGGTGTTCAGCCACATTAGTGACCAAGAGCAATGCAAGTCAATGCCAGAATGGGGTGTTATTTTATACCCATTTTATAGGTAAGAAATCTGATAATACCAAGTGGTTAATATCAAGTGTTGGAGAAGATCTGGATTGTCATGATCTCTTAGACATTGTGAGAGGAAGTATAAATTAGTACAGCACTTTGAAAAACAGTTGGCAATATCTTGTGGAGATGAACATTCACATATCCTATGACCTGGCAATTTTCCTACTAGTCATGTACCCAGAAGAAACTCTGATACTGCACAGGGACATATACATAGGAATTTTCGTCATTGCTCTTTTGTAACAGCAGAAATCTAAAACCAACTATTAAAAGGAGAATGAAAAATAAAGTGACATATTCATGCAATGGAATATTATACAGTAGTTGAAATGCCAGGACAGCAGCTACGTGCAAGAATATTAAAGAATCTTAGCAATGCAATTTGGAATGAAAAAGTAAACCATGAGATTACATAAACTTTATATCTTTTTATGGTTACAACTAAAGCTGATATATGTATTGGAGGAGTGCTATATTTGGTTATGATAGAGTTATAAAAAAGAAAGGAGTATTATGAGCACCAAGACAAAGGACTGTTAATGTTTCAAGTTAAGAGAGTACTGTAGTTATGCATTACTTTGTGACAAATTACCCCGAAACTAAGTGGCCTTACAAAACAACTGTTTTGATTAACCAGATTTCTGGTCCAACCTAGATGATTTAAATTTATATTTCCCTGTTCCTCTCCACTAAGTACAACTGTAACCTGTGATATTAATGCAAGAGAAAGCCAAAACAGAACTCTGAAAGGTGATAAGAGAAGAGCAAACTTGTCTGGGACTCCAGCAATGGAGGAAAACCTTAACTTCAGAGTGTTTTATGGCTCTCCCAGCAACAGAAAAAAATCTCTTCAGGCCCAGTGGTTCCCCTAACCTAAGCCAGCAACTGAAGGCATCCCAGGTTAGCACAGTGCCCATTCCCACACCCCCACTCAATGAACAAAAGTCCCACCAAAAACACTTTGCGAAAATGGTGGCACTGGCAAGGGGCATAGTGAAAAGCCCCAGTAACAACAAGTGGCAAGAGGAAGGTTTCTTCTTTATTTGACCTGTGATTCTTCTTCCACTCAGAAATATTGCATGGTCAAGATGCACCAGCAAAGAGGACTCTGCTACAATAAGCAACATGGCTCACGAACCTTTCTTGTCCTTTTGGTCCTGAAACTCTGTTCAACCACCCAGAAACATCAAAACGGTGGCCAGGGGGACACAAGGGCTTATTCATGATCATCAATTCCTCAGCTTTCCACTGTTCAGGACATAGGGTTATCCCTTTAGATCACTCCAAATGTCAGTGCAAAGGGTTGATGGCCAGGGCTTGTGAGTGATCAATCAGTAGCTAAAGGGCTCTGAATTCAGCCTGCTGGCTGCTGTTTCCTTCCAGATGACATCCATGTTGGGCTGAATAGTGATTGCAGTCCCCATGGATAGACTGCCCTGATTAGATCCTTCTGTACACCAACGGGAATTTCCCCTGATCCCCCTCTGTCTCAGATCTTTCCCTCAGCCTGTAGCTGTTTCCAGGATTTGTCAGTCTCCCCCACATCAGCAGTGGATTGCCCAACATCACACATGTCTTGTCCCACCACAGGGCTTAGCACGGATATCACTGTCCCATACCACGTGCTGGAGACAGACTGGAGAATCTTACCTTTCACCCTGCAGTGAATGTGACCTGACAAGGGCCTTGCAAGACAAGGTTAGAGATGGCTTGTTTTATTCTCAACCCCCTAAGAATTTAAGAAATTTTCTCTATATTTCCAGGGTCCCACATGCCCAGGGAGAACCCCGTCCATGGGCCATGCCTCCCTACATGCTAAAATAATCCCATCTGTAAGAGAGTGAAGACCTTGGATTCCCCCACCCCCAGAAGCACACAGGCACTGCAGATGGCAGGGTGTGTTGATGTTCATTTTCTCTGCCTCCTAACCACTCAGAGAAATGGCATTACCTCTTGTATCCCATAGCCGCACTAACCATGCCTGGATACTTTCCCTGGCCTTGTGCTGGCACTTGGCACCTATATCAGTAAGCTCAGTGGGAGTATATTTTCTCATTGCATGTGTTTCCTGAAATGGGGGCTGTCCTGCTGGCTGGAAGGCTGTTGTTACTGTGCTTTAGGTTTTTTTCTTTTTGCATTAAGGGATGGACACTGTCGTGCACACCTCTTTGCTCCCCTCACTTTATAGGGATTCCACTTCTGTGTCACAATCAGACTTTGTGTCACAATCAGACTTTGTCACGGGTGCTCAGACCTTCTTCCATGGCTTTCTGTGCCCTCTTAGCATTTGCAAAAGGGCATGCTAAGGTCTCCAAGTTATCATCCTACTTTCCCACCTTGTTGGCCAGCCCCAAAACTAGCATAGTGGACACCTACACATCCTTCTCTAACCTCAGCTCTTCTTCCAACTCTCTAACCCAAGCCTCAGCCTCCAGTTGGGCATCTGTGGCCAGTTGCCCTGCCATGGCAGAAGCCAGCCCACTGCCCTGCATTTCCCTGCTCTGCTGCAGTGCGTTCTGCAGTTCCTCAAACAAGCTCATCAGAGCAGTGGCATTTTCGGGCGTCCCCATACTCACAGGAGGTCCATAAGCAACTGACTTATGGGCCACCCCTTCCACATAGAGGTCCTTGGCCAACTTGGGATACCCCCACAGATCCCTCTTTCCCAAAGTCCATTTCTTTCTTCAGTCTCCCTGCCAATTGTTGGTTTAGCAAACAGGGCTCTGCACATGGAGGGCCCCACAGGAGAGACTGAAAAGAGAGGCTGAGCCACTCCAGATTGGTATGTGGCAGGTTTTATAAGAAAGGGAACTTACCTATGAGGCTTGTCTTGAGTGGCCATAAGATGAGTAGATCTCTGCACCCACCCACCAAATCTTAAAATTTATATAGAGGCCTTAACTGGGCTCAGTCATATATACAGTCTACATGGTCTCAACACTACATCACTATCTCAGGGCTATGTCCTTGAGGCAGCTTCTAATGCAGAGAAGGCAAGCAGACCCACATTCCAAGAACAGGAGTGGGGGTGAGGAGCCTCTGACTGCACAGGGTCCAGGTCACAGGTCAACCGGCAGTCATGTCCTCTGGGTGACCTCATCCAATAGCATATCATCTTTTAAGAAAATAACTGTCAGCCCTGAATTCTAGAGCAGGTGCAACTCTCTTCTAGGAGTGAAGGGAGAAGAAAGACTTTCTAAGCCTAAGGAAAACTAAAAGAATGCATTGCTATTAGACCTATTCTTAAAGAATACCTAAAAGAAACATTTAAGCAGAAGGGAAATAATAAAATAGGGAATCCTGGAGCTCTGGCAGGATGGAAATAAAATATGACAATGAAAAGAGAATAAATATGAGTACATCCAACAGATTATCCTTCTCCTTATGGGATTTATAAACCATATCTGAGACTGAAACAAAATTATAACAACATCTGATACTCAAAATAATTATATTTAAAAGTAAGGAAGGTAAAGAGATCCAAATGGAAGTGAGGTTTGTACACTTTACACAAAATGGTAAAGTGTTCATACCAATAGACTGTAATGTCACACAGATAGTGTAATAACCAGAATTAAGAAAAATATGCAAAGAAATACATTCAAAAACACTATAATAAATCAAGATGAAATCCCCAAAAACATGCAAGTAACCCATCAGAAAGCAAAACATAAAAATCCTAAATGTGTGTGTGCCAGAGAGCCTCCAAACACATGAAGCAAAAATGAGACATCTAAAAGAAGAATAAATTCACATTCACAGTTAAGAAATTAACAGCTCACTCTCAACAACTGATAGAGCTATACAGAAAACCAGCAAATCCCAAAAGCACTAAATAGTTTGAATTTGTCATTTAAAGCCTCCTAAAAAAAAAAAAAATTCCAGGTACAGATGGCTTCACTGAAGATTTTTTCCAAACATTTAAAAAATAATTAACACAAACTTTATATTATCTCTTCCAGATAAAAGAAGAATGGGGACACTTTTCAACACAGAACATCATCACACTGATGACAAAAGCTGAAAAAGACATAACAAAAAAGAAAACTACAGACTAATATCTCTCATGATCTTAGATGCCAAAATACTCAATGAAATATTATCACACTGAATCAAAAAATGTATAAAAAGAATTAGTTATTGTGGCCCTGTGGGGCTTATTTCAGGTATGCAAGACTGGCTTATCATTTGAACATCAACAAAAATTTAATTATATGAGCTTCTCTATTGATGCAGAAAAAGCATTGGACCATAAAAAAAAAATAATGAATAAATAAATAAGGCATTTGTATTTGTGATTTTAAAAAGTCCCAGGAAGTTAGGAATAGAGTGAAATTATGTCAACTTAAGAAAGAAAAATTATAAGAAACGTAGCTAACTTTATACTTAAGGGTGAAAGACTGAGTCGTTTCTACTCCCAAGACTGGGAAAACTGCAAGGATTTCTGCTCTTAGCACCAATATTAAACATGATACTAGAAGTTCTAGCCACCTCAGTAAGGCAAGCAAAAGGTATAAAAGTCATACATGTTGGAAAGGAAAAAATAAAATAATGCCTATCTGCAAATAACATGATTTTATATGAAGAACATCTTAAAGGAATCTACAAATTAACTGCTAGAACTAATAAGCATATTCAGCAAGGTCACAGAATGGAAGATCAACATACAGAAATCAACTGCATTTCTATATATTAACAAGGAACTTGCATAAACAAAAATAAAAAATACATTACCACTCACAAACACGCCAAAGAAAATGAAATGTTGGATATGAAGTTAACAAAACATGTACAGGGTCTGAATGATGAAAGTTAAAAAACGCTGGTGAAAAAAAATCAAAGAAAAACTAAATAAATGGAGAGATACCATGTCCATGGATTTGAAAACTCACATAGAAAATTTGTTAATTCTCCCCAAATTGTTTTGTAGGTTTAATGCAATTCCTATCAAAATCCTAGCAAGGTTGCAGACATAGCAAGCTTATTCTAAAGAAAGGCTTAGCGATTTCTTAAAAACATAACAGCACTATTACTATTGAGTCTGTTGGCAGTCTCTATACTAGCACAATAGAAGAGCCCATTTATGTCATCTCTTCCATTTCCTTTTACCATTACCAGAAATCACCCTGTAGCCAACACTCTGGGCTAATCCAAAGGTATGATAAAGCCTGAACCTATGAGAAAGAAGATGGGAAGTTGCCTCAGGAAATAAAGGACTGGGGTGGATAAGAAGGGTACAGCAGAATAAAAACCAATAACCAGATACACATGAAAGGAAAAGAAGTCCTTAGGAAGACAGCCTGTGAGTATCTGGCTGTTTCTGTGTGATCATTTATTCAAAGCCCATCAACCAATCAAAGATGGTCTGTTTATTACCAGCATAGTGCATTTGGGAGATGGTGCCTTGCAGTGGGCCATTCAGAGGCCAGAGTTAATTTTCCAGCAAGGATCCTAAAACATCGGTAGTTGCTATCTGAGTGAATTTACATCTACTATGGATTACCATCATTAAAAAATATATACACACACACACACTAGGAACGCAAGCACAATCTAGGTCAGCTCCTTTTAGATTTAGTTTGGAAAATATTTTGTTTGTACATTTAATAAGTATAGACAAAAATATAGGTTCAATTCTAGTTCAAATAGGGTCACTAAATGGTTGGCTTTTGGTTTTTTAATTTCCATGTTTAGTCCACAGTTCAAAAAAATTTCCAGAGTTCAGCAAATTATTGTGGTCCAATCCAGTTTTTGACTCATGTTTCAGTACAATTACAGTTCCTATTCAATACCCAAGGGTGGTGGTGTATTGTAGAGCATGGTTTATTTTTGTTATCTTGGTTTGGCATACAATCTAATCCATAACATGACACCATTTTTTTTCCCTCCTCACTAGCCTCCTGGTTAATTCAAAGTATTTAAACAGAAAATGTGAGGTATTTTCTTTTTCAGTTTTTAAACCTAATTTGCCCTTGAGTTGACCAGTTTGTTCTTTTGAAACCAAGGAGAAGGCTGTACCAATGATTTCCAGTGGTAACAGTAACACCTTGAGGAGGTGTTTAGGAAATGATGAATGACATTTTTGTTGCTAGAATGATCAGAAGGCACAATTGGCATAAAGTTGAAGGAATTATCCATGTTGTACACTGGGCAGCCCGACACAACAAAAGCTTCCTACATATTCTGCACAAATTTCAATGATTTCTCTGCGTATTCTTGCAGGTAAAAAAACAATCTCTGACTCTCTGAGCCTAGAACCTAATGCAACCTTCTTCATTAGGTTTCTTGTGCACAGTGGTTCACCATTTTTGAAGAACTATGTTATCTGAGAATATACCAATCATAATTAACTCACCAAAACAGCACTACTGTTTCAGGCAACATTAGTGCACACTGCCATTTTCAATCTAAGAACAAACACCTGACTACAGTTATTAGGTCCTTCAGTCTGGTTGTGCTGAGGAAAAAAAAACATAATATTTTTATTATAAATCTATTTTTATTTTTACATTACACTTAGGGTATAAACACACATACACAATTATGTTGTGAGTTAGATTGTATTGTCTAAGAATTTTATTTTAGAGTGATAAGAGATGTTTTAGAATTGAGGCATTCATTCTGATGAGGCTGAAAACCTATCTCTAAGATACTCTGATGAAAATCATTACATCTAGCAAATGTCTCTATATAACTGTGACTGTTCAATCATAATTTTAAACAGATTTACAAGGAAAAAAGCAACTCTGCAAAAGACAAAGGACATTCTAGAGAGAGAGATAAAATTATACCATGTAGTATTTGTTGGTCAAAAATTCACTTTAGAATTGAGGTTTGTATTGTTGAGGATTACAATTATTTTTTCCTACATTTCAAATTCAGTCCATGGATACTTCGCTCATAATGGAAGAAAATTTTAATCTGGCAATCCACCAGTACCTCATACTAAGAGCTTCATGTGAAGTATATCCACTTATATTCTCAGAATTCTCATGTCCGTGCTTCCAAAACACAGAGGTTCCGAATTTTTTGCAGTCCTCCATTTTTCAAAGTGAAATCAAAGCAATCTTTTACCATAGTAAAAGAAATTATAATGTGTAAGGAAGAACTCCACTGTTTAGAACTTCAAATTCTTAAACTGGAGGCTCAGGGATAATTCTCTGATGGACTTTGACAGGATAGCATCTTCCCTGGCATCAGAAGCAAAAGGGATTTATTGAACATTAAGGAGTTCTAAAGAAAATGACTTAGTTTCTTTCTGTGTGCATATTTATTACCCTTCAGATCACTGCTTTGTAGTGCCAACATGCGACTCTGCCACAGGATGGAGCACAGGAAATTCTTGTTCCAAAACAAATGATTAGGAAAAAATCAGACATCATTTTTAACCAGCACGTGAAGATGAACAAGACCTTCTGAAATGACACAGCACAGAAAGGAGAGCAAAAAACAGCAACACCGCTGACTGATGAGCAAGGGACTGATGTCAGCTAAGCACATCCATGAGAAAGTCAGAGGGTGAAATGGAGCGAAAGATTTCTGGGAAGTTTTGAAAGTCTGGGTTCTCAAACTGGGCTGCACAGTAGTCACCTGGGGACCTTGATCATTACCAAAACCTGGCCCCCAATCCCAGAATTCTGATATAAGTGGTATGGCATAAGGGATCAGTATAAGCTTCTGAGTACCCCTAAAGATCAGTCAGGTTTAAGAACCACTGACCATCCAATTCATTAGTGTCCCCATAGTTCTGCCAGAAAGCAGCTATGGGAGATTAGTATTAATCTGAGCATTTACCTTGATCCAGTTATAAATTTGCTGCATACCTAGGAGCTATATGGATATTTTTTTTCAATAGTTATAGTATTCTCTCTCTCTCCTTCCCTCCCTTCCTTTTTTTTCCTTTCAAATACTAGTATTTATTAAGTGTTTTGCTGTTGTTGGTAATATGCCATCACTGTGCTAGGCACTGGATAAATAAAATCTAACAAGCCCTGCTCTATGTCCTTGAGGTGCTCACAACTGAAAGTCCTTAGGAATGGACAGAGATGAACCAGGCTATATTGTCCAAAAGTATATATTAACTCACTACACATATTAGAGCACTCCATCAAAAATAACAAACCTATATGCTCATCACATTTCATCAGGAAAACTCTAAGTTTCTGTACCGTGTGCTCTTTTCTTCATAATATATCTTTTGGCATTCCTTTTGTTGTTAACCTAAATTTGTCATAATTCTTGAAAAAGAAGGAAAAGTCTCATACATAACAAAAGGAAAACTTAGTGTCTGTAATTTTAGGAGGAAATTTAGTGATATCGCAACACTTTCACAGGTAGATGCAGACTCCTCTCCATAAATTTGAAATTGAAAGTTTTGCCATGTGCTATTAAAAGAGAAATCAGCCTTAGATCTTCCCTGAGGCTCTATTCCATATATTAGTTAAATGTCTAGACCATTTAAGAATAGTTGCTTTAGTTCATAAGTGGACACCTGTGCTTCTTTTCTCAGTCAGTGCTTTCAAGTTTTATTATTTATTCATTTTTGCCTACCCTTGTCTCTAATTTGCATTTCTACAAATATGGAACTTCTATGAAATTAAAAACAGAAGATATTTTATTACTTTGATTGTTGTAATTGTATCATGTTTGCATGTCCAACCTATCAAATTGTATACATTAAATATGTGCACTTCTTTGTATATTGATTATACTCAATAAAGGTGCTTAAAAAAGGCAAACAAAATAGAATACAATAAAAATGACACATAAAGACTGTGATAGCAATGGGAATACTAGAAAAAATGAATCTGGGGGTGGTGTAGAAACAGAGGTGTATTGGGGAGGAAGAAATTTCCTGCCTCTCAGGTTCTTCTAGCTGGTTTAAGAATCAAATTGATATGAGACAGATTAACAGGAGAAAAAAACAAAGTTTAATTACATACATACAGGAATCCATAGGCATAAATTCCAAAGACAGTCAGGGAGAATGAGGTATATATGCATGTCATTCTGAGCCAAGAAGGGGGTACAGGTCTGAGGCTTCAAACAAAAATGGAAGCAATTCACAGGAATATGAAAAGAGTAAATGTTTGATAAAAAAATATTTGCTGGGTCACACAGAAACAATGGGGGGCACAGAGGTGAATTTTTACAAATTTAGCCACATCCCTGCCTATCTATTACACCTAGCTTACATTACAATATAGCTGTCTATGATGATAGCTCTCCTCCTGGTGTAGTTCCTGTATCTAAATTCTTTTTATGCAGTTGGGATTTGGGAGAGGTCAAAGTTTCTTTCTGAGTCTTTGGGCCTTGATTGTTTTCAGCTCAAACTAATCTGCATGTCACAATGGCACATCTTGAGGGAGCCCACTCTTGGCCCCTATAGGCATAACATAGATAAGATGATGGCAGTAGATTTCTACAGAACCATTTTTAAAGCAATAGGAAAGCTGAGTTCTATTAGGCCTTGAAACTATGCTCTCTTACATTTGCTACAGGGATTAAGACAGATGTTTTTACCTGGGACCATTGATCTGATACGTTCTCATGGGCTAGAGGAGAGCTAAGGTCATTGGGCAGGGGAATTGGAATTACTGACCCAACTGTACCCAGCCATCCCCTAAATGAAATTTGGCGATAATAAGAATATAAGTACCCTGCTAAGTGCCCTGCAAACTTTAAAAATTATGTATGTCATCAGTTAAAAATGTTTGAACATTCTCCTTGATATATTTTTATTTATATGTACATTTACACACACACATACACACACACACACACAAACACACTCACACAAAATAAGGCATATAAAGCACACAAATTCATATAGAAATGTAAAAGAATGAGATAAAAACTTAACATAGGTAATTTTATTATTTTCCATCTTTTGCCATCTCTAAATTAGTCTATTGCTCTAAGTTAGTGTATTTCTGAGGCCACAATGGTAAGGCTCAGATGGAAGGAGCTAACAAACACTAACTACTTCCTCTGTAGACAAAATACATTTTTTAATTTTAAGGAAACTATTTTACCCATTTTCCAAGGAAAACAAAAATATTAGGACACACTTAAGTTTCTACCACCAATATTTACTATAGGCTAGTTCTGTTTTACCTCTGCATTTTAATTATAACTGCTTTATATTACTCTGATTTAATATTTAATGCTCTTCTTATGAAAACAAAATGGCATTTGTTTGACCTTGATAAAGAGAGTTTTTTTTTATTGATAGATAAGGAAAGAGCTTGTTTTTTTTTGAAGTATAGTTAATATACAATACTATATTGGCTTCAGGTGCACAACATAGTGATTTGACAATTTTTTGACAATAATATCAAGTATAATACAAGTCCTTGAATAGAACCTAAGCCATCAGATAGGTGGGAAATTGAGAGGGCTGAGTGGGTTTTTCATGTGTATGTGAATCACTGCCTAAATAATCTTCAGGTCATAAATGTTTAGCTATAAATGTTTAAGCATCTTTATTTATGTGACATTTTCATAGCCAGATCCATAACTTTTACACCAGAGTCTTGTCTTCTAATACTTTCTTACATTTGCTACAAGGTAAGTTAAAACCACATTATTCAATAGAGCAAGAACAGTATTTTTTTTTTTTTTTATTGCAGCTTCAGTGGCAGAGAGTAGAATTGAGACAGGGACCATGGGCCTAGACAGAATTGTGTGAGGACCTCCAGAAAAAGCAAGGCAGGATATTTACAGTCAGAGCAATGTAACTACATGCAAGGAAACCCCCTACCAAAACTCTGTGTTAAGCATTAAGCTCTAGAGTCATTCTTCAGTGAGATCAGTTGATACTCCCCAGATAAAGGAAAGTAGCCTGTGTTTTTATTATGCTAATCATTTGTAATCATGCGTAAGATTCACTTTAGCATGCTAAAAGGGACTTAAAATCTCATCAAGGACAAATATCCTAAGGCCACTTTTAACAAGTCCACACCCTAAGCCCTTTATCAGTAAATCCTCAACTGCCTACAAATCCCCTAGACAACACCATCCCGGGCTCTCTTGTCCCCTCCTGGCATGAGCCAGGGAGCTCTGTCCTCTCACTTTCTCTCTCAATAAAAGCCTCAACCCTGGCTCTCCTACCTTGGGTGTTTACTAAGTTCATTCTTCACTCTGCAAACAAGAACCCTGGCATCAGAATTACTAATACACTTAAGTTATGGCACACTGCACTATCATTTGTCCACTTAAGCAGCATATTCCTCTTATTTTCCTGCTCTAAACTCCAAGCCCCTGTTCCATTTTCCTTCCATAAACAAATATTTACTCCACTGTGTTCAATTATCTTGAACATATTTATAAAATACATAGTAGGGATTTGTGCACATACATGTTTTCTTTTGTAAATTATGTAGAGTTTACCTATATTTCTTCTTAAACACTGAACCAAGTCTCCCCAAATTAAGCAATCTGTCACTTACTGGTGGTTCTCAGTAATTTTGGTCTTAGCAAGCCCTTAAACCTTTTAACTGAGAATACTAAAAACCATTTGTCTATGCGAGTGATATCTATTAAAATTTAGAGTATTATAATTTAAAGCTGATAATAATTATTTATTGATAAATTCATTTAGAAATGTTTCTGACCTTACAGACCTCCTGAAGGAATATCAGAGACCCCATGTTTCTGTGGACTAACCTTAAGAATTGCTGAACTTAAGCAATCAATTCTATCTCCACTTATGTATCTTACATTTTAACACAGTTATCATTCTAAGCTCTCCTTTCTATTGCACTGGTTGATTTATTTCTTGATGTTTGGCTGTATAAATAAAATGAGAGAAACTACAAATTATGCAAAATTACACAATGCATGAGAATTAAGCCCTGTATTTCAGATATTGCATGTGACCATTTGCGGTTAACCTGACACCTCTGGGCATTAGTTCACTCACCTGTAAATTAGGAGATGAAGATGTTTCTTAAATACTGCCCTGCTCTTTCATTCATTGTATAAACAAAACCTAGCACCAACCAACATCATAACTCACTGAACACTGAGCAAAATATTCATCTTGCCTTCTACCCACTGGTTGCCATTTCCTCATAAATATTATTTTCAACATTAATGTTAATTTGCTTAGATAAGTGTTCTTACAAATAAATTAAGATATATAAAACACAACAGTAGCTGGCAAAATAAGCCAGACACTGAAAGTCAAACGCTAGATGATACCACTTATAAGTGGAATCTGCAGAAGCCACAGGAAGGCCCCTCCAAGATGTGCCACTTTGTCATGCAGATTATGTCAAGATGAAAACAACTGAGGCCCAAAGACTCAGAAAGAAACTGTGACCTTCCCTCTAGCCTCATAAAAAGAATTATATAGAGGACCAGCTCCAGGAAGAGAGCTATCATCATAGATAGCTACATATAATATGAACTAGGGGAGGTAGACAAGTAGGCATTTAGTGGTCTATTGAAATTCCTCTCTATGTCTCATTGTTTCTGTGCAGCCCAGCAAACATTTGTTTATCAAACACTTACTCTTTCATCTCTGTGAATTGTTTATTTTTCCATTTGATATTCCAGACCCCTCCCCCTCCTCATTAGTTCAGGATGACATACATACCTCATTGTCCCTGTCTTTGGAATCTCATGTCTACAGATTGCCCATATATATGTAATTAAACTTTGTTTTTTTTTTCTCTTGTTAATCTGTCTTATGTCAATTTGATTCTTAGAACCAGCTAGAAGAACCTGGAAGGGTAGAAGAAAATTCTTCTTCCCCAACATAATGAAATGGTTGACTTACTATACCAATGGGTCCCTCAGATAAAGGGAATATCTGATAATAACTCTTATTCTGGAAAAGACACCCAGTTTAGGTTCTTCTAGGTAGTTAATGGAGGGGAAAAACTTTTTGTTGAACTTTTGGCACGTTCTTGATTGCCTTCAGCTCAAAATAGTCCATATTCCATAGTTGTATATTTTGGGGACATTTGCTCAGAATCTCTTCATATACATGTGGGGGTAAACTACAATATTTCCGGAATCTCTCCCATGGCCTTAGCCCATTTACATATACCGCTTCCGCTTCTTGCAGCCTCAGGGCAAGGGGTGGAGAGAGGCTGTTCCCTCCTCCTATCTGTTGCATAATTTGTCTGGTGCCTGAAGCGAGCATGCACAGTGACTGTGGAGATGGAGAGTGAGAGTGGCAGCCAGAAGGGGATGAATGGAGCCTGGCCTCATTGTGAGCAATTATGAATCCATAGTGAACTTACCCAGGGCTGAAACCTCAGGTGAGACCGATGATATATAGCCAGTACCATTCTAAACATTTAGAATATAATTTTATCTGTTATATACTGAAGAAGAGCACAATTTGCCACCCTAAAATAAGTCTTTTGGCATAAAGATAATTTGAATTGATTATTTTTAAGAACTGCAGACAAAGAAGAAATGATGAAAACCGAGAAGAAGTTACCCTTTTGTAAGAGACATTTACATTTATAAGGGAACCCTCCTTATCCATTTTAAGAGTGTCTCCCTCTCTGTACCAGGAAAAGAAGGATGACTCTAAATCTTTAGAAATTCTTATCAATGGAGAAGACAAAGATCTAAATCTGCATAACAACCACAACCTTGTTTACTGTGCATTGCCGGATAACTTCCCAGAAATGGACCCTCACCCCTAACATCTTTTGTCTTCAGCTGGAGATGGCATTTCAGGTGGTGGCTCAGGACCTTTTGAAGAGTTACACAGCTTTCTGGTTCTCTCCCCTGTATACAGGAAGTATACATGTTATTAAACTTCTGTTTGTTTTTCTCCTATTGTTTTGTCTTTTTATAATCAGGAGATCTCAGGCATTGTTGGAGAGGAAGAAATTTCCTCTACCTGTGAAGGTTCTTGTGGGTAAAATTGCAATATTTCCAGAATCTCTCCCATGGCCTTAGTGCATCTCCATATCAATAGGTGTTCCCAAGGGGTGGAGAGAAGTAGTCCACCTCCATATCAATAGGTAATTACAAGGGGAAGCCAGGGTATATATAGACCAGAGAGGTTGGGTGGGGTCCCTTTTTGCTGCTGGGTTGTGACAGACATGGGCGACTTCAGTTTCAAAGGCATTTTGCCCCAGGATTTTCCCTCCAAGGTTACATCTGGCAGTAGTTGGCAGGACCCCTGAACCCGAAATCTATCTTCATGGGTGTGACTGTTGGGCAGACTGCCCTAGAGATGGTGGGGAGATATTTGGGACCACCCCTGTGGATAGTGGGGAGGCCCTTGTGGCTGCAGCGGTAGAGGGTGCAGCTTTACCAGGGAGACCACTATCTGTGGGGTTTCCAACTGATGATATCATGCTCACATCTGATTCCCTTGCAGATTTACAAGGGGCAGTTCCTAGACTGCTGCAACATCTACCATAGAAAGGATGGGCTGTGAACAGTACCAAGGTTCAGGGACTTGGTTTCTCTGTAAAGTCCTTGGGGGTTGTCTGGTCAGATAAAACTAAAATCACCCCAGAAGCAGTCATAGACATGGACCAGGCTTTCCCTACCCCTACCACTAAGAAGTATTACAAGAGTTTTTGTCTTTTGGGCTATTGGAGAGTGTTTATCCTGCACCTGGCACAAATTCTGAAGCCCTTATACTAGTTGGTATGAAAGGGCATCAGGTGGGACAGGGATGAGACACGTGCAGCTGCTTTTACTCCTGCTAAGTGAGCAGTCAAGGTCGTACAGGCCTTGAGTGTAATGGACTCATCAAGGCCCTGTGAACTAGATGTTCATGTAATGGAAGATGGTTATGGATGGGGCCTTTGGCAGTGGCTTGAATGGACACGCCAAACTATTGGATTCTGGTCACAACTATGGAAGGGAGCAGAGGTCCGGTACACCTTGATAGGGAAGGGACTGGCTGCTGTGTACCACACCTTGCTGGCGACAAAGCCCATCACTGGAACAACGACTAAGGTAATAACCAGACCTTAGTCGACTAAGGTAATCCCAATGCAGGGTGGGTGCAAGACTGGACCCAAAGGTCACAGAGTAGTGTGGTACAGACACCTACACTGGCCAAATGGGGCACATATTTAGGGCAGTGTAGTACCCTTTCCAATAGCCCCTTCAGTGGAGAACTCCAACAGTTATTTGAGCCAGTGATGTATACCAGAACTTGCTTTTGTAGCACTGGTAGCCAAGAGTCCTTATCAAGAAGGGAAAGCCCCTATACCCGAAGATGCTTGGTATATAGATAGCTCCAGTCATGGGCAGCCCTCGAAGTGGAGGGCTGTGGCTTTCCATCCTAAGACAGAGACAATATGGCTGGAGGATGGAGAGGGGAAGAGCTGTCAATAGACTGAGTTGTGGGCACTATGGCTCATGATCATCCAGGAGCCCTCCCCTATAGTTGTCTGCACTGGCAGCCAGGCTGTCTATCGGGGCTTGAACCTGTGGCTACCAACATGGTACCATGCCAACTGGAAGGTTGGTCACCAGCCCCTTTGGGGGCAAGAGTTGTGGCAAGACCTATAAGCCTCTGGTCAGACTAAGACTATTACCGTATATCATGTGACTGGCCATTTGCCTTTGGCATCCCCAGGGAATGATGAAGCAGACTCACTGGCTCAGGTGCATTGGCTAGAAGGAAAGCCTGCCTCTGATGTAGTCCAATGGTTACATCTGCGTTTGTTGCATGCAGGGAAAAACACAATGTGTGTTGTAGCCTGTTGGTGGGGCTTGTCGTTGACCTTTGAAGAAGTCATCAGAGCCAATAAGAAGTGCCTTGTGTGCTCGAAGAGGGACTTATGCCCAGTCCTGCAGCAACATGGGACAGTAGTAAAGGGGCTGATAACTCTTGTCAGGTGTCAGATAGACTATATTGGGCCTCTGCCCATATCAGAAGGATATTGGTATGCTGTGTAGACACAACTACTGGACTGTTGGTTGCTTTTATTCCACATCGTACAGATCAGCAAACCACCAAGAGGGGCCTAGAGCATGTGATTGACAGTGATCAAGACACCACTTGACTGGACATGTGTTACAAGAATGGGTGCAGCAATTAGGAATAAACTGGAAGTTTCATATATCATATAACCCTAGTGGGGCAGGAATGATAGAGAGGTACAACAGTTTGTTGAAATCTGGCCTGAAGTCGGACACCAATAGTCTATGGGACTGGTCAGTTTGCTTATGGACAGTGCTATGGCGTTTGAACAAGAAGCTCTGAAAAGCAGCCTTGAGCCCTGTGGACATGCTAACACACATTAATGCCTCTCCTATACAACTATATGTGCAAACCAAAGGGGAGTTATTGAAGCCAGGGCATGGTCAGCAGAGCAACATCTTGCTGGCAGCACCAACTGCATTAAACCCTGGAGACTCTGTTGAGTGGATGTGGTCCTGGACATTCTGACATGTGGACAAGCGATAGCTGGCTATTCTTGCACCTTGGAGAAAACGCCTGGAAGCTGGCCTCTTGTGTGTCCCTGGAGTGGCCCCCAAAGATCACGGTAGTGTACCCACAATGTCTCAGAGGTAAGAGCGTCTTACAGGGAAGTTTTATTTTATCTTTATGGCCAATGCATGTAACTCCTGTAGCCCTATATATTGACCCATCTGTAACTCCACAGGGAGGGAGGTGAAGGTCTGGTATACTAGACCAGGACAAGATCCCATTCCTGCCACTGTCTTATCATACAGCCACTCTCTTGCATGCATCCTACCTAATAGACAAGATTTGCCTATGCTGGTGTCATTAAAACATGTATATTATTGCCCTTAAGGTGATTTTCTTCTACAGTCCCTGTGACCTGGACCTGCCCCCTGGCTGCAGCTGCTTTGTGATGATTGCTCTGAACTCCCTACCCATTCAGCTACTGACTGCCTGTGAAATGGGCAAGCTATGGACAAAATCTGCACAGGACTTTGAACTTAGCTGAATCTTCCGGCTTGAGGATTATCATGATTTTACTGCTGTTGTTACTGTATGTTATTAGTCTGGTTACAGTGCTCCTGTTTTCTCGCACAGTCACCATTGCAGAAGATGGGGAGCAAATGATTGTGAGGCAAGATTTCTGGAGGGGTGGGTAAAATTGCAATAGTTCCAGAATCTCTCGCCTGGCCTTAGTGCATCTCCAAATCAATAGGTGATTATAAAGGGAAACAAGGGCATACCTGGACCGGAGATGTTGGGTGGTGTCCCTTTTTTGCATCCAGGTCACAAGAGACACGGGCAAGCAGAAGTGGATGACTGCTTGTTAGCAATAAACGGATTTCTCCCTTTGACTAATTTCGGGTTCAAAGGTAATTTGTCCCAGTCTGGGAACATATTCTCTCCACCTCTCCAGAGTCACGGTTGGTCTCCCTTTCCTTATTTGATTTCCTAAAATTTATTTTTTGACCACTTGGCATATAAGAAACTCCTTGATAAAAGTGGTTAATCACTCAGACATGTTTAGAAACACTACATACCACATCTCTCCTTGGAGAATGATGAAGGAACTGAGCATATTTAAATGACCTAAGAAATCCAAAAATAAACCCGTTTACCTCCATTTCACCTAGAAAACTTATTTTTCATAAAGCTTGTGTGTGTGTCTGTGTGTGTGTATTAAGCCCATGATTTCTGACCTGTGAATCAGAGCTGAGAGTCAAAAAGCAGTCATCTTTGGACTAAAATATCAATATGGGCCTATGCTCTGCAGTGTTTTTAAACTTTGGCAGATGATTTTAGACCCAGAGAATGTATGAATTCATGCCAACAGAAAATAATATAGGTCCATGCTATATAATACCAAATACAATATTTATCTTACATATTTTCTATATATATGGACTTTAATTTTTGAGTAATTTTAGATTCACAGAAAAACTGTGTGGAAAGTACATAGAATTCCTATATTTTTCCTCCCTATTCTCCACACACAGCGTCCTGCACCACCAACACCCTATACCAGTATGCTACATATATTATAATCAAAGATTGATTCATCATTATCAACCAAAGTCCACTGTTTACATTAAGGTTCACTTTTAGCGTTGGATATATGGGTTTGGACAGATTCTATGGGTTTGGCCAATGCATAATGACATGTACCCAGCATTATAGTATCATATAGGGTATTTTCACTGCCCAAAAAAGTCCTCTGTGCTCACCTATTTATCCCTCCCTTCCTTCAAAACTCTGGCAGTCATTGATCTTTTTACTGTTTTCCATTGTTTTCCCTTTTCCAGAATGTTATCTAGGTGGAATCACACACTATGTAGCCACTTTAAATTGGCTTCTTCATTTAGTAATATTCAATTAAAGTTCTTCTGTATCTTTCCATGGATTAAGAGATAATTTCTTTTTAGTAATGAAAAATATTCCCTTGTCTGGATGTACCACAGTTTAATGAAGTATGAATCTACTGAAGGATATCTTGTTTGTTTTAAAGTTTTGTCAATTATGAATAAAGCTGCTATAAACATCTATGTGCAGATTTTTGGGTGGATATGTTTTCAGCTCATTTGGGTAAATACCAAGGAGTGTAATTGCTTGTTCATATGGTAAAAAATATGTTTCATTCTGTAAGAAACTGCCAAATTATGTTCCAAAGTGGCTGTACCACTTTGCATTCCCACCAGCAATGAACGAGAGTTCCTATTACTTCACATCTTCACTGGCATTTGGTCTTGTTAGTGTTTTGGATTTTAGCCATTCTGATAGGTAGATAGTGGTTTCTGATTGTTTTAACTTGCAATTCTCTAATGAAGTACAATGTTGAGCATTTTTTCATTGGCTTATTTGCCATCTGTAGGTCTTCTTTGGTAAGGTGGTGTTATCTTCTGTATTTTAAAATTGAAAACTAAAAGTAATTAAAGTAACAGCAAAATACTGGAAAAAAATTCTGAAGATAAAGGTGCTTCCTCACAAAACAAAGACTTAAAATCAACAAACAATTGTCAAATGTCTATTCCTTGCAACACTACTTTTAGTGTTATGGGAAAGAGCAAAAATAAACAAATAAATAAAACAGCTGCTGTGGATTCCCTGAAGATACAGCTAATGGAATATTCATTATGTTATAAATTAACCAAAGTAGAGTTTTACAGAGCTGCTGGTGAGCAAAGACCTGGTCCTAGGAAAGCCAGTGCCAGTCTATTTATGTAAACCATCCTGTCTCCAGCTATTGACTTAATTCAAGTGAATCAGTCAAAAATAAAAAAAAAAAAAATCCTTGTACTTTTAAACTGCCTCTCTATTTTCTATAAGAAACTATTTTCTATTTTCTACTCAAATGTGATGAACTATCTCTACATTACAGTGAGATTCAATGGATGCAGCCATGTCTAATTTACTAACCAAAGCCTAACAGAGGGAAATTGCATGAGAATCTGTGATGATTCTAGAAATGGTAGTTAAAAATAACTTCATCCCACTTAGTTCACATGTGTCCCTTCTGAATGGTAGTGAGGAGGATGGGACTGGAAGGGGAGAAATGAGGGCCCCTAATTCCAAAATGAAATACATATATACATACACAAAATAAAATGAAATGAAGTGAGGACCTACCCATATAGAAAATATGAGCTTGAAAGATTGTCTCGCTCAGGACCTGGAATATGGGCCAATGTCATCCCATGATTTTCTCCTTGCTCTCACCATGTTGGCTATTGTGATCACAGGACCATCAGGTGCTTTCCACATTTAATCATTCAGCCCTATTTGGTGGTTCCTGGTGGGTGCAGTCTGTAAACAGGGTGTTGACAGTTCCCTATGGGTAGTGACTGGCTCAGGAAACCTGCAGGAGTCCCCAGGATGAGTCAGCCAGAAGGTGGGGTGGTGAGTGGTTGCGACAAAGCCCTTGAGTGAATGAGCCTCCACTTAACATCAGTGCATTGGTTTGGAAGAAATAATCTGACATCAACACTTTCCTCAGAGGAAGAAGGTATGGGAACACCACACCAAAAAGCCAACAATGCTTCACAGCTTTGAGAAATGTTTTCACCAACAATATGCTCTTCAGGGGAATTACGCATTTTATGGCTCTGAATTGAATTGTACCTGGAGGTGGATGTTGACTGATGAGCAAAAGCCTCCGAAAGGACTTTTGTATGGCTCCTTTGTCACTGTTTGTATTGTTCTCGCCTGTGTCTCAAGAGGCAGCACAGCTTAGTCATCCCTTGAAGCAGCTTCATGAAAACAATGTATTGAACAGTCTGAATCACTTCTTGTCATTCCTAGGGAATATCAGAGAAGGAATATATCTAAGAACTGTTCCTCAAGACATGCTTACTATATAAATTAAGTTTGATTAAGTGATGAGCATTTGGGGGAAGAATAACCCATTTATTTGTCAGCTTCCTTGATTCCCGGAATGGCAGTGACATCCAGAATTGGTGCTGAGCAGGAAGAGGAGGGAGGGAGTGGAGGAAGAAAAACATGACTACTCATCCTGAAACTCTCTTGATAGAGGAGAAGGCCTTTGGCTTGGCAAGACCCAATGGATGCCCTCAATGGATCTTTGACATCATTCTAGGGCACTGCCTTCAAGGCTGTATTTCCTTAGAGTGTACTAGAAATCCCCTATCATTCAGTTTTGGGTTGCTTGAGAATCAAGAACTTGAAACCTACAGGCTAGATCAAAAAACTGCCAGACGACAACTATGGACAGCTTGTTTTCCCAGCTACTTTCTGAGGAGTTGAGTGATGCTGTGGGAAGCGTGTGGCCCTTGGAGCAGGAGGTGTGGAATGAGAATGTGGTTCACTGTGCACTAGATCCATAAAACTTGGACAAGCTCCTTGCCCTTCCTGAGACTGAGAATCCTCATCTCTTTCTATCTCACAGAATTATTGTGAGAAACACATGAGAAAGCATGAGAGAAAGCCATTTGTACAAGGTAAACGCATTACACAAATACTCAGAATTTATTTTCAAATTTGCTGTAAAGCAGGATGAAGGTTTGACAAGGATACAGACCTAATTCTCCCAGAAAAAATGAGAAAATTGTATTTAGACAGTTATGTTGCTTGTTTTGTAATTTTTGTATTATCTCCTTTCTTCAAGGACAAACTGATTACTTTTTTGCATACTATACTGTCTCTTTGTTAACCTTTATTCACATTCTCCCAGGGAAGTGGCATCCTCACCTCTGTAACTCACTGTCTAGACATCTGAATGACTTTCTTTCATCCTTGGCTTTCTAATACTATCAGTAAAATGCAACTGATACACAGGATCCCAAGAAATAGTCCATTAATTGATGATAAGCATTACAGATATTCACTGTCATTGTGTAGGGGCAAGGTAATTATTTGCCAAAATGCCTTGAAACAGAAGAAGATACAGGGTTAGGAGGTACTACAAGGATCCTTCCCGCTGATGTTTTGGCCTACAGTCAAGAAAATATTTGAATCAGTCTCAAACACAGATGGTAATTTTATGTTTAAGGACCCATAGGAAAACAGATTACACACACACACACACACACACACACACACAAACTTGTCTGCAATTAATAATTCTAAAAATAAGAAAATTTAATGTTCAAGCCTAAATTATATGAAAATTATGAGGCCATGTACACAGAAGAAATTATGTAAATTTTTAAATAGACTTTATTTTTTACAGAAGTTTTACGCTTACTGCAAAAATGAATAAAAGGTACAGAGATATCCCATATAACCTCTACCCCCACATGTACATAGCCTTCCCCCATTGTCAACATATGCATGAAATTTTTATGAACATACTGAGAGCAGAAAAATAGAAGAGATTGTTTTGAGAAGGAGAGAGATCACAGAAAGACAATTTGGGGGGAGGAGGAGGATTGAAGGGAAATAAAAGGGGGAGAAGCATTTGATACAATACCAGAATGAGAATTGAACTTTCTGTTTCCCACCTTTATACATGCTCTCTTATGTTTTAATGCTTCTTATTTGAGGATGCATGTCCCTCCAGAGAACATGAGAAACTGAAGATTATAAATAAACTCCAGTATTCATGTCATGCAGGCTCAGCTCACCAGTGCTGTTGCTCTTGCTTCTACCTACACCTAGAACTTAGTTACACCTGTTGTCTATTTATCTGCTCATATATATGCACCCCTGGCCAAGCTCTGAACTTGTGGAGACACAATAGTGTGTCTTACTCCTTTTATATCCCCCACTACACTAACTCAGCTTTCTGAATAAATGATGCACCTAGAAATTTCCTGGACAAACAGCCTTGAGACTAGACAGATCTATAAGGTGTACGAGCTTGGAGGTTGTCTTAGCAGAAGTGAAGGAGCCCAGAATTCAGAGGAAGGCTGCATAGAGCCCTGAGGATGGCAGAGGGGATGCTGGCCCTTCTCAGTGCATCCTACCAGGAGGAGGGGCACGAAGTCACTGTGACTCAGTACTGTCAATGTTAACTTTGGTCTGTGGTTAAAGTGGTGTCTGTCAGGTCCCTTTACAGTGAAATTAATATTAACTTTTTGCTATACTCTGTATTACTAATTTTGGCATCCATAGTTTTCATATCATTTAGGCATGAACATTATCTAATGGATATTTTGTATTTCCATCAGTCCTTAGCCAATTATCAATTAGAATTCTACTATTAAGAAGGATCTGTCCCCTCTTCAGTCTTTCTTTTATGGTTTGGTTTCAAAGAAGGTGAAACATTAGAATTCACCAAACATATTAGAAAGGCCAATTTATGAAAATACTATATCCTTTGCTTTCCTGTAACTCACTCCCTTTGATTTCCACATATGTGTCAGTATGTTTGTTGGGGGGTAGAGGTATGGCATATACTTGAGCCCTGGACATATTCATCCATTTGTTTTTAAAGTTTTTATTTGTCTCTTCCATTTTTTTTTTTACTTCTCCCCCCCATTTTTTGAAACTTTCAAAAGAATGGAAAATGTTTAATAAACTAAGCAGAGTGCATTTATTAAACTATAGTGTTATTTACAGCCATAATTCATCAACCACAAACACAATAATGTGTTTACATGGCATGCTACAACAGAAGCTTTACTCAGTATATTCAGAAAACATTGATAAATTTCAGTTGCAAATTCACAGATATAAGCTTTAACATATAAAGTTGTGTATAACAAAAAATACCAGTAATATTCATAATATTAACTTACAGATACAAACTAATGATAAACTACAATTTCACAAAGGACTGTGAATGACTGATACAGAAGAAATTAATGCCACCAGTCTAACATATCCAAGGGGAAGTATAAAACCCAGCAATAAGACCTCCTATTGGGTGACATTATATAACATGATGAGAGAGACAAGCCCAGCATATTATATCCCAACACGACATTTAGGCAAATTTCCAAAAAAAAAAGAATAGTTCTTTACAAGTACCTATATTCTGAAAGTATGAATTCATTTCACAGAATTGTACTCTAAATGTCTAGGACAGAGAGTCTTAAATGATCTATTAATTTCAAATGAACAATCTTTGCTCGTTGAAAAAAGTGGCATTATGGAACTTTTTCTACACCTTCAGATAGTTTAAAAAAACAAAAATATACACTTTCTTAGGTACAAATTGCCTTAGTATAAAGCCTGACAAAAATTGGGCATTAAGCCAGAGAATTTTCTGCCTCACAAGCATAGCAAAATACTATAAGAATATTTTCCTTGCCATAATCACACAGCACATTCTAAAGATTTTGCTGTTGTGTAATTTCCCCAAAGGCAGTAGGCCTTCTCAAGGTATTTCTTCAGGTGTCAAAACAAGTAATTGATTTGGTTCTTCACCTAAACCTGTATCATTGATGCAAATATTCAAGTTTGATTCATTTTATCAATTTATTCAAAGTGCTTTGAACTTATTCTAACAGGTAAACTCACTGCTGCAGATATCAAGGATTGCCTGCTCATAAGCTATTTACATCCTCTTTTCCCTTACCTTCCTTTACTAGAGAGAAAAGAATGCTAAATTACTCATTGGTTCAGACTCTCAGCCATGGTGGCCAGATGAGAGGTGATTCTCATGATCAGCAAGAGGTATGTAAAGTCTTTTACAGAAAGGGAGAAAACAAACAACTTTGGGAGGAGAAAGTTTTTCACTCCTTCCTGCTTCATGCCTGAAATATGAGCTAGTGGGGGTGGGAAGATGGAAGGAGCCAGGATTTCCTGAAGATATCCTACCGCATGGGCTACATCCTGATAAGTTAGCTAGTAAAAATATGCTTCAATCGGGTATTGGAATTTCAACCACTGTAGTCAAGTTTTCTTATTTCTTTTCTTTGTTTTTTTAAGCACAATTACATTTTAAGGATACATATATCCTATTAATTCTTCTGAAATAACATGACAAATAAATACATTCCACTGGAAATTCAGCAGTTTGTGATGTTTTAGGCTTCAGAAAACCTTGATAATTTTCAGCAATAGAGATGAGTTGCTCAGGCTTTTTAGATATGTTTTAGTTTCTCCAGTTGGAAGAAAAACAACGCTGAATACATTTGAATGAAAATTATGGAAAATAACATTTTCCTTCTTCTGTATCACCTAGGGAGTAATATCCACTTTGAAGACCTAAATGACTAGTAGAATTTCCTTTTCTTCCCTTTTACTTCTTTCCTCTTGGGTATACTTGAATAGATAGATGGGAAATAATTAAAGTTACTTGGAAGCAGAAACAACTATAACATAAGGCATAGGAAGATGTGAAGACTCTAGATATCCTCCTTCTAAGTTTTCAAAGCTGCTCAGAAGTTATTATGATTATTTAAATTTCCAATGCAAAGATTGAAGCTAGGTAGTTTTAAATGCTTTCACAATCTGCATTGCAACATGGTGATTTATCTCATCACATGAGTAGACAAGCTAAAGTGACACTACAATAAAAAGTTTGAAGTACTTCCCTTTCAACATGAAAATACAAGCTCTGATCATTGATACCAAGTTTTAATCTACATTTTATCATCTCTGATAAATTTTATTTATAACATTTTGATAGTTTATATCTGCTTATAAGTATTTTGCCATTTGAATTACTCAATTATAAATCAGCAACTAAATAAATTCCTGTTTACTATTAATTTTAGTCAAGATTTCTTATTGAAAACAGAAAAATACAACTTTGGTTCCCTTGGGCAGAAAAATACATTTTCAGAAGAAAAGCAGAGACTCAGCTGGAAAGATAGAGAACCAGGCTCAGAAATGGGCAGGAACTGGCCAGGCACAATCAAAATCAGATAATGCTGTTACTATTTCTATTGACACACGGTACTAATTTTTACCCCTTTTGCATTACCAAGGAATGAAAACTGTATTTCATCACCTTTGGGCACTCCCATTTATCTTAAAACTGTCCCTCAACAAAAAGTAGTATTTTACTTGGCAGTTAAACAATTTTCAAAGTTAACCAAAATACAAGATTTGAATTTAGATGGTGGAGTGTATCACATATCACAAATCTTTCTGTATAGATTTACATTAAAGAAAAGCATTATGTTATAGAAAAGTCACCAGATGTTTCCACTGGTGACTCCAACAAACACTAAAGAAGAATTAACAGCAATCTTTCTCAAACTCTTTAAAAAAAATTGAAGAGAAGGGAACATTTCCATACTCCTTTCATGAGGCCAACATTATGATATAAAAGCAAGACACAGACACCACAAGAAAAGAAAACTGCAAGCCCATATCCCTGACTTGGTGATGAAAAAATCATCAACAAAATATTAGGAAACTGAATTCAACAGCACACTAAAAGGATCACATACGATGACCAAGCTGGATTTATTCCTGGGATGCATGGATGGCCAAGTATATGAAAATCAATTAGTGATACACTAAAGCAACAGAGTAAAGGATAAAAATATATGATAATGTTAACAGATGCAGAAAAAGCATCTGACAAATTCAATACATTTTCATGATAGAAACTCTGAACAAACTAAGAATGAAGGAAAATACCTCTACATAATAAAGGCCATGTATGAAAAGTCCACAGCTAACATCATACTCAATGGTGAAAACCTGAAAGCTTTCCCTCTAAGATCAGGAACACATGGATGCCCCCTCCTGCTATTTCTATTCAGCATAGTAATAGTAGTCATAGCCAGAGCAATTAGGCAAGGGAAAAAAAAGCACCCAAATCAGAATAGGAGAAATAAATTATCCTTTTTTTCAGATGACATGATCTTACATGTAGAAAACCCCAAAGGCTCCATAAAAAAAGCTGGTAGAACTAATGAAAGAATTCAGTAACACTGAAGGATACAAAATCAGAATACAAAAATCAATAGCATTTCTAGACACTAAAAATGAATGATCTGAAAAGGAAATTAGGAAAACAATTCCATTTGCAGTAGTATCAAAGAGAATAAAATATTTAGGAATAAAATTAACAAAGGAGGTGAAAGACTAGTATACTGAAGACTACAAAACATTGATGAAAGAATTACTTTAAGACACAATGAAATGGAAAGACATCCATGTTTGTGGATTGGAAGACTTAATATTGTTAACAATACCACCCAAAGAGATCTACAGATTCAATGCAACCCCTATCAAAATCCCAAAGATATTTTTTACAGAAAAAAGTTGAAATCAGATTTACTATCAGAAACTACTGAGGCTAGAAAGAAGTAGCACAACATTTTCTCCAGTGCTGAAAAAGAACTATCAACCCCAAATCCTATATCCAGTGAAATATCTTAAAGAAATGAAGGAAAATAAAGACATTTTCAGATTAAGGAAAATGAATACAATTTTTTGCCAGTAGAATACTCTAAAATAATGGCTAAGGAAGTTCTTGAAACAGAAAGGAAATTAAAAGAACACTTGGAACACCAGGACAAAATAATAATAGAAAGATAAAAATTATGGGTAAATACAATACTTTCCTTATCTTTTTGAGCTTTAAAAATTATTACTGATGGTTCACTCAAAAGTTATAATAATGGCTTATGTGGTTACTAATCAATCTAGAGCTAAAGCTTAAGACAACCATATTACAAATGAGACAACATAAAAGAAAGTAAAAGGAAGTGATATTTATATAGTTCACTTAAACTGGTAAAATGTTAACACCAAAAGATGGTGATATTATGTATATAAAATGTAATCTTTAATAGAAAACACTAAAATGTCTATACAATGAGATACACTAAAAAAAAAACCTGTTGATTAATTAAACTAAATTCATAAAGTGTTCAAGTATCCCACAGAGGCAAGAAAAAGTAAACTGAAGAAAATAAAAGAAAGACAAGCAAACAAAACTCACACACACAAATAAAATGGCAGCCTTAAGCCTTAACATATTAATGCATACAGTAAGTAATTGGCCTAAATATATCAAATGTAAATTGCCTAAATACACTGAATAAAATACAGCAATCAGCAGAATGATTAAAAAGAAAACATGATCCATCTATACAATGTGTGTGAGAAACCCACTTCAAATAAAACAATGTAGATAGGTTGAAAATAAGAGTGGGTAAAGATATGCTAGGCACACAATCAAATAAAGGAGTTCCTATATTAATATTAGAAAAATCAGACTTTACAGCAAAGATTACCAAAGGGGAACATCAAATAACAATAATATCTTCAACAAAGAAGGCAGAGCAAGCCTAAACATGTATGTGCCAAACAATTACAGAACAAACGCTGCAAAATAGGTGAGTCAAAAACTGATAAAACTGAAAGGATGCATAAACAAATCCACAGTTTTGTTGGAGATTTTAACATCCTTATTTTAACAATTGCCTGAATAAGTAGACAGAAAATCATCAAGGATATAGAATAACTCAAAAATATATTAATTCAACAATATATAAACTAGTAGGATCTAACTGACATTTATATAAAACTTCACCCAGTAGCAGTAAAATACACATTCTTTTCAAGCACTTATGGTACACATACCAAGTTGGACTATATCCTTAGAAATACACAGATTAATTGAGGAACAGAATGCAGAGTCCAGAAATAGCCCACACATGTGTAAACAACTAATTTTTGACAAAGATGCAAAATCAAATCAATCAAAGGATAGTCCTATCAATAAATGCTGCTTGAGCAACTGGATACACATAGGTTAAAAAAATGATCCTTGACCTAAATCTCACATTTTATTGAAATAATAACTCAAAAGGAACACAGGCTTAAATGTAAAACACAAAACTATAAATTTTTTAGAAAACAAAAGCATATGAGAAAATTTTCAGGGTCTATGACTAAGAAAAGAATTCTTAGACCTGACACCAAAACTATCATCTATAAAAAACAAAATCGATAAGTTGGACTTGATAAAAATGAAAAACTTCTGCTTTGTGAAAGATCCTGTCAGAAAGATGAAAAGATAAGCCACATGCTGAAACAAAATATTTGCAAACCACAAATGTGACAAGTGACATACAGCTAGAGTGTATAAAATATTCTAAAAACTCAATATTAAAAGCAAAGCAACAATCCAATTGATAAGTGGACCCAGAACATGAAAAGTCTTCACTGAAAAACATGTACAGATGGCAGATAAGCACATGAAAAGATGTTCAACATCAGTACACTTTGGGGTCTGTGATTAGATATGAAGTCCATGATTAGACATTACAACACACCTATTAGAACAAATAAAATAAACTATAATGACAATACCAAATGCTGGCAAGGATGTGGAGAAACAGAATTTTTCATATGTTGCTGGTGGAGATTTAGAATGCTATAGTCACTCTGACAAATTGTTTGGCAGTGTCTTTAAAAATCTAAGCATACAACTCATACAACCCAGCAATTATACCCTTGGACATTTATCGCAAATAAATTAAAACTTATGTCTAAACAAAAACTTTTAATAATAAAAAAATCAAAACAAATATAATATCTCTCAATAGGTGAGTAATTAAACAATTTGTGGTATATCCACACATGAAACACTACTCAACAACTAAAGTAAATGGACTTCTGATACACACAATAACTTGGATGGATCTCAAAGGTATTATGCTAAATAAAAAAGCCAGTCTCTAAAGGTCACATAAAACATGATCCATATAACATTCTCAAAATGGCAAAATTACAGAGATGGAGAGCAGGTTAGTGGTTGTCAGTAGGAAGGGATGTTGGTGTAGTAGGTACTATAAAGGAGTAGCATGAGAAAGATCTTTGCCATGATGGAATACTTCAATATCTTGACTGTGGTGGTAGTTTCACAATTCTACACATGACATAAAATGACTTCGAATTACAAACAAATATTTTTACCAAGGTCAATTTCCTGTTTTTGATCCCGATTGTGATATTCTGATTTTGCAATATTGAACAATTTGGAAAAAACTGAATGAAGGGTATGTGAGGCCTATTTTTAAACTTTCTCTGAGTCTATAATTATTTCAAAAACTTTAAAATTGGAGAAATATAAATGGTTTAAATACTTAAATTGAAAACCAAAATGTTAGTTTGTGTGAAAAAAGGCAAGATGCAAGTATATGCTGCCTACCAGAAATGTACTTCAACTCTAAAGATACAAATGGGTTAAAAGTAAAAGTTGAAGAAACTTATATGATGGTAACATTAGTCAAAATGAAGTTTGAGTGGTGATATTTATATCAGACAAGATTTCAAGCAAATAATATTACCAGCAAGAAAGAAGGAGCTTTCACAATGATAAGGGGGTCAGTTTATCAAGAAGACATGACAATTTTATATGTTCATGCATCTAATAACAGAGCTTCAAAATATGTGGTACAAAAAATGATAGAATTTCCAGGAGAATTAGCTAATTCAAAATGATAGAGATTTCAATCCCCCTTTTTAAAACCCTATAGAGCAGATTTGACAGGTAATCAGTAAAGATATAGAAAAAAACATTATCAAAGGATTTGACTTCACTGATATTTACAGAACACTCCACCCAATGACAGCAGAATACACATTCTTTTCAAGTGCATAGTGGGCATTTATTCAGCCAATTTTCTGGTCCATAAAACAAATCTTGGTATATTCATAAGAATTTGGCTAAGACAAAATATGTTCTCTGACTACACTACCTGAATTCAATATTTAAGTAATACTATGGTAATCAATAGGGTGGGATTAGCATAAAGGCAGACAAATAGATCAATGGAAGTGAATGGAAATTCCAGAAATATACTCACATATAAATATGGTTTATGACAAAGGTACAAAGGCAATGTGGTGGAAAAGAAAAATCTAATACATGGTAATGGAACAAATAGCTATTCACGTGCCCCCCAAAAATGGAATGTGATCCATACATTGTTCTATACACCCAAAAAAATAACTCAAAATACACCATAGACCTCAATGTAAAACCTAAAACTACAAAACTGCTGCATGAAAACCACTGTGACCCTGGGTTAGGCAAAGATTTCTTAAATATCACACCAAAGGCATAATTCACAAAAGGACAAATTGACAAACTGGATTTCATCAAAATAAAAAAATTCTGCTCTGTGAAATATTCCACTAAGAGATGAAAAAGTAAGCTACAAACTGGGAGAAATTACATACAAATCATAACTCTGACAAAGGACTTGTGTCTAAAATATGTAATTAATTCTTAAAAGTAGTTGATAAAAAATTAAACAACCCAATAAAAATGGGCACAGATTTGCATACATATCTGACTAAAGAAAATATACAAAGGGCAAAGAAGCACAGGAAAAATATTCTTTAGCAGTCATTCCAGAAATGCAAAATAAAGCCACAGAAGAGTAACATTACACATCTATCAGAATGCCTAAAATATTTATTTAAAAACTGATTACCTAATGCTTGTGAGTATGTCTAAGAACTACAACTCTAATGTACTATCAGTGGAGATGTAAAATGACACAATCACTTTGGAAAATAGTGGCAGTTAAAAGTTAAATAGATATCTATCAAATCTGTTCCACTCCTAGATATTTACTCCAAAGCAATAAATGTGTATATCCATATAAATAGCTGTGTATGATTATTTATAACAGCTTTATTTATGATGGATCCCAAACTGAAAGAATTTCATGGTCCATCAATAGATGAAGGAATAAACAAATTGTCATATTTTTTAACTGACAGAATGGAATACATTGAGACAACAATATGGATTTAAAAATTTTTTCACAATAGTTTTAGATTTATCTTTTAATATTGCAAAGCTAGTTCTCATATATCCCACAAGTCTCCTTTTCTATTTTTTTATTATTGAGATATAATTGGTATTTTAGAAAACTGGACACATTTAATGTAAACAATTAGATGAGTTTGGAGTTGCACATACTTCCATGAAACAATCACCACAATCAACATAAGGAACACATCCATCAATAGGTAAAGGAACGTTCTTGCATCCTGCTTCTCTGTTGGAGAGAGCTTCTGTATTTGAGGAACCAGAATGCATCCCCCCATATGCCACTGAGCCAGACCTCAAACTCCACAAGGATAGAAGCTCCTTTATTTGGGACCTTGCCGTATGTATCTCTTCATCTGGATGTTAACTTGTATCCTTTATAAAACTGGTAAATGTAAGTGTTTTCCTGATTTCTGTGATCTGCTCTAGCAAGTTAGTCCAATTTAAGGGGGAGGTCATTGGAACCTCCAATCTGAAGGTGGTTGGTCAGAAGCATAGGTCATAGTTCACTGGCCTTCTTTTGGGGAGCTGGACAAAAAAGGGGTAGGAAAAAAGCCTGCACATTCCTTTTTAAGAACATTTTGTTTTGGGATTCCAGTGAAAAAGATGGCGGAGTAGGAAAATATCCTCCCACACACACACCAAAGAAGCAACTACAGCAAATACAACCAACCCTGAAAATGACATCAGGATGGCAGAACAGACCATCTACACCTGGTGGAAAAGAGAAGACCACACAGAGAAGGGTAAAGTGGCAGAGCCATGATCGAGCAGGACCCAAGTCCTTCCCCTACCCCAGCCAACAAAAGGAATGGAGAGGAATGGAGCAGGAAAGGGATAAGTGATCAGGAGCTCTGCAAATCTAGCCCTGCCAGATCTTCTCTGGGAACACAAATCCACATTGCATTGGGCTTTGGTGATTAATGAGGCTGCACATCAGGGAGAGTAGGAGCACTCTGGGAGGCTGAGACTCCTTTCACTTGTGGAGGACAGGCATGCTTGCTTCCCTAGACCTCCCTCAGCCCAACTGGTTGTGTGCCTGTGGGAGCCAGCTGCAAATGCTCCGTCTCCCTCACTTGTGGCTCAGTCCAGAGGTGTTGCTCTGTGCACCTGCCTGACCTGCTTAGCCATCTCAGTCAAGCAGCAGTCAGACTTCACTGCCCAGCAGGTGGAGGGAGGCTTTCCCAGCTTTCCCAGCCCTCTATCAACCCAAATGGGGAGGCACCTGCAGGAGCCAGCTCTAAGCACTCCTTCCTACTCCTTGGCATCCCAGGCCCTTGCCACACTCTCCTGCAGACCGGCCTCACCCACCACATGGGCCCAGCAGCACTGCCATCTCAGCAGAGCAGGAAGTGGGTGGCCCTGCCCAGAAGGATCCCAGCAAGACTAAAAGCAGCTACTGTTGCCAGAGGGGCAGCCCCATCCACAATGATCCCAGCAGAAGTGCTGCTACATGGCTCACAAAGGCCTTCTGTTGACAGAGATCAGCCACTGTCAGCAGACAGGGAGAAAGGCAGACCATCCACAGCCAACAGCAACTACAGCTCCACCACAAAGGAGAACCAGGCACTGGTGAGCAAAGAGTCTTGAGCTTCTGGGAACAACAAGACACCTTCTTCATAAAGCCATTACATTCTAGACCAGGAAGAATAGTGGATTTATCTAATACAAAGGAAGAAACATGGAAACCCAGACAAATTAGTAGGCAGAGGAATATGTTCCAAACAAAAGAACAGATAAAACACCAGAAAAAGGGCTAAATGAAATGTAGGTCACCAATCTTCTTGATAAAGATCTCAAAACATCAGTCATAAATGTGCTCATTGATCTGCAGAAAAGTATTGATGATCTCAGGGAGGGCTTCAACAAAAGACAGAAGATTTGAAAAAGAGTCACTCAGAGCTGATGAATGCAGTAATTGAAATGAAAAATACAGTGGAGGGAATGAATAGTTGCTGCAAGTAAAGAAGACAATGAATGAGATGGAAACTGGAGAACAGGAATCCAATGAAATTGAGGAACACAGAGATAAAAGAATCTCTAGAATAGAGAGGATGCTAAGAGAGCTGTGTGACAATTCCAAATGAAACAATATTTGATTAATAGGGGTACCAAAAGGAGAAGAGACAGATGAAGGAGTATAAAGCCTCTTTGAAGAAATAATTGCTAAAAAATTCTCCAATCCAGGGAAGGAAATAGACTGTTAGGTCATGGAAGTAAAGAGAGCCCCTAACAAAAGGAACCCTAGGAAGAGAACTGCAAGACATAGTTATTAAAATAACAAAGATTAAGGATAAAGAGAGGGTATAGAAAGCATCTAGAGAGAGGCAAAAAATTACAAGCACAATCCCAAGAGGCTATCAGCAGATTTCTCAGTAGAAACTTTACAGGCCAGAAGGGAATGGCACGAATAGTTAATATATTGAAAGAGAAGAACATACAACCAAGAATCCCCAGCAAAGATATTATTTAGAACTGAAGGAGAAATTAAAAATTTCCCAGATAAACAAAAGTTAAAAGAATTCACCACCACTAAACTGGTCTTACAGCATTTTTTAATGGGATTTCTGTAGATGGACACATTCTTAAGCCTAAATATTTTTCATCAGTGAAAATAAGCTCACAGTAAAGGCAATGGACCAATTATTTACCAAGCAAGTATGAAGTTAAAACAGAAGAAGGACAAAATTAGTAAAATGAACTATACACAAAGTCAGTCAAGGGATACATAAAAAATGTACATTATGACATCTATTACATAAAGTGTGGAGGAGGGAGAAGAATAAAATGATGTACTTTCAGACTGTATTCAAAATAGCATGGCTAGATATAAACTGTCATATATTGAGAAAACCATAAACCTTACAGTAACCACAAGCATAAAGTCTATAATAGATACACAAAAATTAAAAAAAGAAATCTAATGACATCATTAAAGAAAAACATCAAATAACAAAAGAGGAATATAAGAGAGGAGGAAAGGATCACAGAGGAACTACAAAAACAACCAGGAAACAATAAAATGGCAGTAAGTACATACCTATCAATAACTACTTAAATGTAAATGGACTGAATGCACCAATCAAAAGACATAGGGTGGAAAAACAGATAAAGAAACAAGACCCATCTATACGCTGCCTACAAGAGACTCATTTTAGACCCAAAGACAAACACAGACTAAAAGTGAAGTGATGGAAAAAGATGTTTCATGCAAACAATAGGGAAAAAACACAGGAGTAGCAGTACTTGTATCAGACAAAAGACTTCAAAACAAAGAGAGTAACAAGAGACAAAGAAAGACATTCATATTGATAAAGAATATCAGTCCAAAAAGAGGATATAACAATTATATATATATCTACAGCCAACATAGGAGTGCCTAAATATATAAAACAAATACTAACAAAACTAAAGGAAGAAATAGACTGCACCTCATTCATATTAGGGACACCACTTACATCAATGCGCAGATCAACCAGACAGAAAATGAATAAGGAAACAGAGGAACTGAAAAACACACAAGATCTGATGGACTTAACAGATATATACAGAAAATTACACCCCAAAACAGCAGGATGCACATTTTTCTGAAGTGCACATGGAACATTCTCCAGACTAGATCACATATTAGAACACAAAAAGAGCCTTAATAAATTAAAAGAGATTGAAATTGTTATCAAGCATCTTTTCCGATCACAATGGCATGAAACTAGAAATAAATTAGATGATGAAAACAAAAAACCCTACAAACATAAGGAGGCTAAACAATATGCTTCTAAATAGTCAATGGATCAATGAACAAATCAAAGAAGAAATCAAAGAATACATGGAGACAAATGAAAAATAAAATACAATAGTTCAAAATACATGGGATGACATAAAAATGGGCCTAAGTGGGAAGTACATAGCAATACAGGCCTACCTCAAGAAAGATGAACAGTCCCAAATAAACAGTCTAAATTCACAACTAAAGAAACTAGAAAAAGAAGAAAAAATGAAACCCAAAGTTAGTAGAAGGAGGCACATAATAAAAATCAGAGCAGAAATAAAATAGAGAGGAATGAAACCAAGATCTGGTTCTTGGAGACGATAAAATACACAAACCCCTAGCCAGACTTATGAAGAAAAAAAGAGAGAGGACACAAATAAGCAAAATCAAAAACAAAAAAGGAAAAGTCACAATGGCTACCTCAGAAATACAATGAATTATTAGGGAATTCTATGAAAAATTGTATGCCAATAAAATGGACAACCTAGAAGAAATGGACAAATTCCTAGAAAAGTACAACTTCCAAGACTGACCCAGGAGGAGACAGAAAATGTGAACAGAAACAGACCAATTACCAGTAACGAAATTGAATTGGTAATCAAAAACTCCCAACAAACAGAATTTCAGGTCTAGGTAGCTTCACAGCTGAATTCCACCAAACATTTAAAGAAGAGCTAATATCCATCCTTCTTAAAGTATTCCAAAAAGTAGAAGTGGAGGAAATACTTCCAAACTCATTCTGTGACGTCAGCATCACTCTAATACCAAAACCAGACAGAGACATTACAAAAAAAAGAAAATTACAGACCAATATCCCTGATGAACATAGATGCAAAATCCTCAACTAAATATTAGCAAATCAAATTAAAAAATACATCAAAAGGATCATCCATCACAACCAAGTGGGATTTATTCCAGGGATGGAAGGATGGTACAACATTCATAAATCAGAGTCATACACCACATTAACAAAAAGAAGGATAAAAACCATATGATCATCCTAACAGATGCTGAAAAAGCATTTGACAAAATTCAACATCCATCCATGATAAAAACTCTCAACAAATGGGTATAGAGGGAATGTACCTCAACATAATGGCCTATACGAAAAACCCACAGCTAACATCATACTCAATGACAAAAAGCTGAAATTTGTTCCTCTAAGATGAGGAACAAGACAAGGATGTACACTCTCACTACTTTTATTCTACATACTACTGGAGGTTCTAGCCACAGCAATCTGACAAGATAAAGAGATAAATGGCATCCAAATTGGTAAGGAAGAAGTTAAACTGTCACATATTTGCAGATGACATGCTACTATATATAGAAAACTTGAAAAACTCCACCAGAAAGGTGTTAAAATTATAAATGGATTCAGTAAAGTTGCAGGATACAAAATTAATATACAGAAATCTGTTGCATTCCTATATATTAGCTACGAATGAGCAGAAGGAAAAATCAGGAAAACAATTCTATTTATAACTGCATCAAAAAGAATAAAATACCTAGGAATAAACCTAATGAAGGAGGTGAAAAACATCTCTTCTGAAAACTGTAAGGCACTCATGGAGAAAATAAAGAAGACACAAATTTTTGGAAATCTATCCCATGCTCATGGATAGGAATAATTAATACTGTCAAAATGCCATACTGCCCAAAGAAATTTACAGATTCAGTGCAATCCCTATCAAAATACCAACAGCATTTTTCAATGAACTACAACAAATAATCCTAAAATTCATATGGAACCAAAAAAGACTTCAAATAGCCAAAGCAATCCTGGAATGAAGCACAAAGCTTGGGGTATTATACTCCCTGATTTCAAGCTATACTACACAAAGCTACAGTAATCAAAACAGTATGGTATTGGCACAAGAACAGATCCACAGATCAACTGAATAGAAGAGAGAGCCCAAATATAAATCCATGAATATAGTCAATTAATATATGGTAAAAGATCCATGAATATACAATGGGGAAAAGACAGTGTCTTCCTTAAAAAATGTGGGGAAAACTGGACAGCTACATGCAAAATAATGAAACTGGATTACTGTCTAACTCCATACACAAAAGTTAAGTTCAAAATGGATTAAAGACTTAAATAAGAAATGAAAACATAAAACTCTTAGAAGAAAACATAGGCAAAAATCTCTTGACATAAGCATGAGCAAATTTTTCTGGACATGTCTCCCCAGGCAAGGGAAACAAAACAAAAAAATGAACAAGTGAGACTAACCTAAAAATCTTCTGTACAGCAAAGGACACCATTAGCAGGACAAAAAGGCAATCTCTAGTATGGGAGAATATAATCATAAATGATAAGGGGTAAACATCCAAAATATCTAAAGAACTCATACAACTCAATGACAGAATAACAAATAACCTGATTAAAAAATGGGCAGAGGACCTGAACAGACATTTTTCCAATGAGGAAACACAGATGGCCAACAGGCACATGAAAAATACTCCACATTGCTAATCATCAGGAGGTGCAAATCAAAACAATGAGATACCACCTCTCACCAGTTAAAACTGTCACTATCCAAAAGAAAAGAAATAACAAGTGTTGGCAAGGATGTGAAGTAAAGGGAACCCTCCTACACTGTTGGTGGGAATGTAAACTGTTGCAGTCACTGTGGAAAGCAGTACAGAGGATCCTCAAAAAACTAAAAATAGAAACACCATATGACCCAGTTATTCCATTTCTAGGAATTTATCCAAAGAAAACAAAATTCTGATTTGAAAAGATATATACACCCCTATGTTTACTGCATTATTTACAACAGCCAAGATCAGGAAGCATCAAAATGTCAATCAATAGATGAATGGATAAAAAAGAAGTCATACATATACACAATGGAATATTATTTAGCCATAAAAAAGAAAGAAATCCTGCCATTAGCAACAACATGGGTGGATCTAGAGTGTATTATGCTCAGTGAAATGATCCAGGTGGAGAAAGACAAAAACCATATGATTTCACTTATTTGTGGAATCTAAAAATGAAACAAAACAAAATGAATAAAATAGCAGTAGACTCATAGATGCTGAGAAGTGACTGATGGTTACCATGGTTGAGGGGTTAAACTGAATGGGAGGGGAAGGGGAAGAGAATAAAAGGGCACAAAAATTCTTAATTATAATGTAAGTTGGTCACAGAGATGGTAGCACAGCATGGAGAATAAAGCCAATGATTCTGTAGCATCTTCCTATGTTGACAGACAGTAACTGCACTGGTGGGAGTGAGGATTTATACGTGAAAACAATATAAGATTGTATAACAACTATACTTCAATTTAAAAAAGAAGAAAATAGGCAAAGGAATAAACAAATTGCTATATATCTATAATGGAATACTACTCAACAATAGAATGAATGGATCATTGATACATTCCACAACATGGATGAATCAGAAAATAAATGAATTATAAAGAAGCCAGAGAAAAAAGATTGCATACTGTATGAGTCCATTTATATAATATGGTAGGAATTATATAAGGTCAGTGGTTACCTGTCAATAGGAATAGGGTAAGGAGAGAAAAGAGGGAGAGATTAAAAAGGGAAGGAGGAAACTTTAAGGGGTCATGGATATGTTCTTTATTTGGATCGTGATGATGTCTGCACAGATAGATGTTAAAATTAATCAAATTGTACAGTTTAAATATATGCACTCTATTGTATGTCAGTTAAACTTTAATGAAAGTGTTTAAAAATAACATTAAGAAATTAAGTCAATAACACAATTTGGAGGAGCTTGGCCAGCAAAAATTGGCACTATAGAGACTCCTGAAAATGCAGAAGTGACTCAACAAAAACCATGAATCTAGAAACTCACTCTAATTTTCTACCTACAGGAAACAGAAATGATAATTATATCAATTAGCCTTATTGGGTAATTAGACATATGGACTCCTCATTGCCAGTTAATTTCATTTGAGAAGTGAACTACAAAGACACTCTGATGATTTGAAAACTTGAAGTATACATGATATTCATTTCCTGAAGACATGGATTTTAGCAGAAGCAAATTAATGCTTATATTTGGAATAATGGTAGAATTTAAGAATCTGAGACCAGGCAGAAAAGAGACACTACATATTAAAATTGTCATATTCATTCATAAAACAGTGTTTCTCAAATGGAAATTCTCTGGTCAGAACAGTGTGAAATGGGAAAAAGTAAGCTCTTGCCTAAGAAATTGGAAAAAAAAACAGAAGAAAGAAAAGAAAAAATAAATGTATAAGCTAGAATTTTAGATTTTTTAATACCAGAGATACCCAGAAGAAATCTATATTTTGGTTTTTGAGTTATTGACAAAGATAAATGGATTTGTATCAAACTAAAAGTTTGCCTAATGTAAAAGTAGTCAATTGGGAAGTTTTTTATATATATCCAATTTTATCAAGTCCTAAAGATATATTAACCTCACAGGAAAAATTAGCTAAAATTTCAAATTGTTTCATGGGATGGACTAAGGGTAGTTATGATATATCCATGCTATTAGTATGAAAAGCTTATACTAAATATCCTTTCTTTCCATACTCAGATACTTATTCAAAGTGGACATTCTGCCATAAGAAGGAGTTAATGTATTTATATCTCAATTATGATCACAGAGCAGTTGTTCCAATTAACTAAGCTGACCACAAATTGATTATCTCAAATCAATTCAGGCACAAACAAGAATTTATTTATAAATTTGTCAGGAATTTTATATGAATTCTTGCAGTGTATAATCTATAATTGATAGAGAAAACAAAATTGAAAGAGAAATGTGTGCAAAATTCCCATAAACTAGAGATAAAAGTGGTATACCTTTCCCTTCACAGGTGAGAGGCTTTTAAACTATTTGAGCTGTTTTCCTGATGGTACTTATATATCCAAATGAAGGAATCCTTCTATGTATCCTTAAAAAAAGGGAATGCTACTTGTATATTTTTAAAAAATCAGCTTTCTCTGAGGCATATGTATACTTCTCAGTTCTCCTTTATATATTTCCTTTCTTGACAATGAGTCACCAGTTTTTTAATAACCATATCATTTAAGAAAAGGTTAAAAGGTAAGCAACTGATGGAAATTTAGTAAGAACGGTAAGACACCAAATTCTTGGCTGGCCAGATTCCACTGATCACAGGAAGTCACACTGTGCAAATAACCCCTTGAAGGAACCAAAAATATAACCTCGGAATTCACTCTTGAGCTGCTTTCCTTCAACAGTCCTTTAGTGGCATAATTTCCTCTGCTTCCTTATCATCCCTGGAACCAGCACCTTCTGCACAAATATAAAAGGTCCCTCTGTCACTACCACATTCGTTATTCAGCTGACTATTTAATCATGCACGCATCCCTAGTCATTTATTGCATGTCTATTATGAGTCAGGCCCTAGCATCATGCTAAGTAATGGGGATTTAAAGATGAAGGAAATACAGAACCCCATCCCATCCCTCTGATAGTTCACAGCCTATCAGGAATGATAATTGTGGGTCACAAAATGGGGTCAATAAGTGAAAAAGCAAGGCTAACTTTTACTAAGCACTTCAAATGTGCTGCTTACTGCTTAACTGCTTTCTGCAGTAACTCAGTTAATCCAGCCAATAAACCTCACAGTAGATATGACAATCTATGTCCTCATTTTACAGATTAAGAAATTGAGATTTAAAGAAAGGAATCTGCTCATAGGGCACATAAACTGTGAGGCTCCCACTGCAACCTGGGCACTTGGGCTCCAGAATCCATGTTCCCAGCCCCTGGCTCAGAAGACAGAGCATGTGGTACCTAGTGTCTTCCAGAACTAAACTAGGGAGTTCCTCAAATTGGGTCTAGAAGAAAAAGGAGAGATGTGCAAGGGTGTTTGAGGACCACAAAGGTGGCTGAGAATATATTCCTGGTAGAGAGAGGAATCAAGCTAAAAGGAACTTAAATAGCCTTAAATTGGTATGTTCACCTATTGTTGAAATTCGATCTTGTAGATATCACCAATGACTGATCTTATGATGATAATAGCAGCAGCAGTTGACAAGGCCAACATGTCGGAGTTTGTTTGCAGAAAGAAAGCTGCCCAACTCAGGAAAGTAAGGCAGAGTATTTGATGTGCGTGTCATTATTTGCAAAAGACCAATTGTAATACAGTAAGAAATGAATGAAACCTGGAGGACATCATTCATCAGAGGAGTTTTCAGATTGCCTCTCCAAACCTTCATTATCAGCTTTGCCAGAAAGATACACATATCATGGAGGAAACACTGATAAAACTGCTGCATGACCCTAGTCTCAAAATTTTTCAGATATTATCATGAAATCAGAAAATGTGAATGTTAACCCAAGAGTCATTACAGGGGTAATACTCCACTTGGGCTGCTAAGTGGAATGGCAGATCCATGTGACAAAGGAATAGGAAAGATTAACTTTATGGGGGAAGACTGATGATAGAATTACTCTGAAATACTTCTGTCTCTTTTCCACAAATCAATGCTTGCAGCTTCATAAAGTGTCTTTTTTCTTATTCTGAATGTATGAATTGCAAAATTACATTCTTCTAATTTTAGTTTTTCTGATCTGTTATCACAATAGCATTTATCCCGTACCAATCCCATGCTCTGTAGAATCAATTAGAATATTGAAGTTTTCTGCAAAGGAGTGCCATCAAAAAGAACAGGTCACCTGCCTTCCAGGACTGAAAGTATTTCCAGACCCCTACAAAGCAATTTTAAAGGAAATCTCACCTTTTAAATTGGTTAATGTAGAATCAAGGAATTATTTTTGACAGATAGGGCTTTCACTATGCTCTTCAAATTTCACTATGTCAGCAACCACAATCATTTATCTATGGAGGACTGGATCTAATTTGATGTTGATGACAATAGCAATAGCAATGAAATGAGAAAATCTAAGACAATGTCAGTTCGTTCACTCAAAAAGCGTTTACTGAGTATTTCCCTTCTCTGGGTCCTGAGGACAAAAATAAGGTACACATCCCAGTCTAGCAAGAGCAGGGTAGGATTGAGAAAAATGGGCACCCTAGAGACATCAAAGATTAGTGTCATTTCATTAGAAATGAGTAAAGCAAATTTTTGGCTGCAAGCTTTTATTCTCATGTCATTTATTTATTCATTCATTCATTCATTCATTTGTTATTCTCCTGCCCAGTGATTTGCTTCTAAGACATATCCACCTTGACAGCTGAACATTGCTCTGCTAAAGTGTGCTACTTATATATGCTTGAACTCCCATACATAAGTACACTGTGAAGAGGTGTTCTGCCTACCCTCAGGGGAAGAGGCAGAGCAAGTTGCTTTTTGTGCAACAATGGAAGCAGGTCATGTCTTTTTATTTAAAATGAGAGACTTAATGTTGATGCAGACATTTTTATTTACTTGGAATTAGCTTTTATTCAAAACACAACTGGATAGCATTAGTTACCTCCACTAGGGATAAAATCATCATACATGGATACTGTTGCAAAATCTTGGTCAAGGCATGCTTAAAGCGTTTTTTTCCTGGTTTTTAATTTGGCAATATATTTCTGAGTTTTACACAGACTTTCTAATCTCTAATTATCCATTTCTGTTTCTATTTCCCAGTTTCATTATTTCAGTTTTCTGAACTACACACCTTAAAAATACATTAAAATATTTTCTAAAAGGTAAGAAAATAAATCACTCATTCCCAGAAAAAAAGATTTCATTTTTGCATTACTTGATCTGAGAATTTCAGTGGTTGTAGTTGAGTGATCACAGAACCAGCAGGAATCATTTCACCTATAAAATCAGACATCAGACTTTTCACCAGATAACCTAAAAATCTGTGAGAATTGAATTTGGTCCAATGCACATAGCGACATCGCTACATTATTCAACAAGTATCTACTGAGACCATGCACTGTGCAATGAATGCACTTCTACAATTTGGGCTCAGTCTCTTTTGGGCTTCCTGCTATATTGAGCCACAGTCTCCTACATCTCAGAAGGAGGACTATGGGGGCAGGGTGTCTGGGTTCCCATCCCTGCTCTGGCACATGCTAGCTGAACAACAAACTTGAATCCTTGGGGCCCTTCTCTGTAAAAGAGAAATAATACCTATCTCATAATGTTTAGGAAAGGTAAAATAAGATAATACTTGTAAAATACCTAAACCTAGCACCTAGAATATATGTGGAATTAGAAATGGCTAAGCACCAAACATTGTGATTAACTTTGATTAAAAGAAAACCATAAGCCAAATATTTTAATAGTATTTAATGAGAAAAGATTAGGAGGCATGAACTGTTCTTGACACAAGTGCTTTCGAGTATCCAGAATAGAACTCTTCTTTCATCCTTACTGAAAAGATAATAGAGAAAATTGGAAAATATTTATGGATCCATTACCCTAAAGGAACAAGGTAATAAAGAGCTTTAGATATATACTGACTAAACTAAGTCTATACATATTCTTTACCATGTCATTGTAAAATTGATTTGGGGACAAGTTTGTTGCATATGCAAGAAATTCTTCTGTAACATTCTGTTTGCATTTTTCAGAGTTTTATTTTTACCTTCAGTGAAATGTAATCCTTAACCTTAAGACTATAATTACTAGGGACTTGTTGAACATGCTTTTTTATAGAAAATGTTATCTGTTGGAGTACTTATTACAGGAAATTGGATTTATTTCCAAAATTGAAAAGCACACACTAGCCCTCTGATGTTTAACTCAATATCAATGTTCATCCTTGCTAAATGTTGTAGTGCATCTACTATAGTGTGGCATTGATTTACTTGTCCATCAGAAAGCCTTTTAATTTAAAATTTTTCCTTTTGGAACTCTTCGCAAAAATAAATTTGTGACTCTTAACGCATTCATCTCTGAACAAAATACAGCGATTCTTTCTTCTACAGTGAACGGTAAGTACAAAACCCATGTTGACTCCGGCTAGTGAGATTAGTACTTTCATACTTATTCTGTCTTCCACTGTTTGACAATTGCTCTAAGGCTGACAGAATAATGGAAGTGGAGTCATTTGCCTTTTTTTCAGAGAAAACAAAGTTTAACACACCCGGCTCAGAATCAAGCTAACTGTCCTGCTGGCACCTGGGCTTTTGCCTTAATCCTCATCTGTTCCTTCCTGTAATAATTGCCTACAAAATACTGAGGGCCCTCTTAGAATTTGGGGCCATGACTACTCTTGTTCTTTCCTTTACTAAATAGTGGCGCCCTGCCCAGAAACCCAAGTTTATGACTGCTGCGCAACACCCGCTGAGTTCTGCTCAAGTCCCAGTGCCCGCTGGTGTGTCTGCATCTCTGAACAAGGCCTTCCCCAAGATTCTCCCAGCACTTGCCTGTCAGTGAAATGCCAATCACACACTGGCTGTTGTTTAACTGTGCCTTCATTACATCGCACAGTGAATAAAAGTAAATTCACTTTGAATAATAATGCAGGTTGAATCATGGACCCAGTGTTACTTTTCCCTCTGAGCCTAAGGATCATTCTAGCTAATGGCATCAAGACAGAAGTGTGTTCAGTAACTGGTTAGCTTTGGGAACAGGAAGGTAGAGAGAAACTCGGTAAATTTGGGTTTCTGCCTGAGTCCAGCTCCAGCGAGGCCAGGAGTCCCTGAAGGACGGACAGTATCAGCGACTGACGGAATGAGGATACAGACACTAGCAAAAGCTGAGCATGGCCTATTTTATTGAAGTTTAGCAAGGTTATATATGTTTTGAGTATGCAGTTTCATAAAGATTAGATTATTTGATTTTTTCAGAAATAATGTTTACATAAGGTCAATCTTAAGATTAGATTATTGGCGCCTTAGCAATCATTAATTTTTTGCACTTATGCTTGTTTGACTTCCCTGGCGGTTTCAGAACAAACATGACTTAATTCTCAAAATGTTCCCTCACGCCTAGTTGGCCTAGGCTCTAATTGCAGTTTCCTTATTATTGATTCTAAAATAGCCATGGTTACTATTTATCTGATTAACAAGTATAGCTAAGTCTATTTTTCTAGGTCTAGAGCATTACATGCAGATTTAAAGAAAAACATCAAAACAGTTTATCATCTAAGCAGTGTAGCAAGACTAAGCTGATTGTAATTGCGGGAACTGAAAACTCTGTACTCTTGGGTAGGTGCCCAGTTTCACAGAGATGAAAGTGTTGCACCTGGAGGGGATGAGGTAAGGGGATAATGACCACTGACTCAGAAGGCCTAGGGACCCAGTCGGACCACCCTTCTCCCCAGGGAGGGCAGGCGCATGAGTTTCTTTAAACTATATACAATAATATCTGTAATAATCATCTTTTCCATTGGGAGAGTTTCTACAATCATGCCAGGCCCTTTCACACACAATCATTCATGCTGACTTTCCTTTATAGTTCTATTATTCCCCGAGACCCAACAGATCTAGGAGTCATTTAGAAATTCCTCACGGGGCTGAGTTGGGTGGGGAGAGGGAACTGGAACTTACTCAAACAATTCTTATTTATTATAACTTTGATACTTGTTTCCAATATCTTCTCCGCATCCCCCTCCTATTATTCTTTAATAAAATGTTAAAGTAGTAGGTAAAAGTAATAAAGATTACAGTTTCTAATAGAAAGCTGTTTAAATCTTGATGTAAAATAAAGATGGAAAGTAGAGTTTAGTGCAGTAGGAAAGCAAGTGTAGACTGTCAGATTCACGCCCATAGACTGGGTATAGATCTGAGCGAGACAAGGGCAACAAAACAGCCATGGGCGCAGGAGATTTCTCTCAAAACTGGGGCGGTGAGGTTCTGAACCTCACCTCTGTTGGCCCCCTATTGCTCACCTGATGGCCCCCCTGCGACTGTGCCTGTCTTAGGTTGTTCCTCCCTTGAGGAATCTTACCCGTCTCTGGCTAACCAGCCATCTTCTGGGGCCATACAGGGAGATGTAAAGTTGGTAAGTGAGAGAGAAACAATGTCCTTTAAAAAGGTTAGCTTTTTACTTCTTTGCAGATTTATGCCCTGTGGCTTCTATGCCCAGCAGTTGCCTTAAGGTATCTTTGCCACCTGGAAGAATTAGGGGGATCTTGCCTCTGGCATTTCTCCCAGGGTATTTTAAATTTGGTTTTCTAATTTAGGTGTGAAGCAATCAATAACAACATTTCCACACACCATAATAATAAGAAGAGATAGCGGGGACATTCCTTTCAGAGGGCCGCATTGCGGTTCCTTCTTTCCATCAGACGGGCGGATAGGACTGGCTTCCGACAGGTTTCCTTTTATCTTCACTATTGGAAACAGCCAGGGTTTAACTGTGATACAAATAAACTATAATTAAAGAGCAAACACAGCCTAACAAGTATAACAGGGAGACCATGACTTCTGTGTCATACTTCGGCAAATGAAGGCTAAATAACTGAAAACATTAAGCTTTGCTCTCTAGTGTTAGAGGCACATTTCTTTTTCATTTTTCCCTAAATACTGTTTTATTAAGAAACTCTGTAAATTCTAACATATTTATGGAAACAAACATAATTTATTCATTTTTGAGCAATATATCATAATCAGGACACACGAAACAATCACCTGACATTTTGAAGGATAAACTGAAAGCTAATCTACGAATTTACTGTTTGCTTCACTGCTGCAATCCTGGACTGGGTCACCGGGGTTTCAGTCCTAGCTGCCTAAATTCCCACAGGTTACATAACCTCTTTGGCCCCCAGTCAACCCGTCTGTAAAATGGTATTCTTAAAACAGGTTTCCTGAGGGACTAAAAGGCAAAAACATGTGTGAAGTGCCCTGCAGGCACCAGACACACAGCACACCGAAGTCACTGTTACTGCCCACAGAGCTGCTTGGGCTCCAGGCATCACAACCATGTGCTCTCTGACACCCAGGCTCTGAGACTCCCAAACTGTTCTCTTCCATCCCCTCTGTCGGCTGTCCCAGATCTCATCACCAACCCATTCCTTGGTTTTTACTGGGAGCTTTTTCAGTGAGGCTAAATTTTTACCCAGGGGTCTTCTCTCTGAGCCCAGGGAAGCAGCAGTCTGGGCAAGCTGGATGTGATGCCTGCCCGGCCGCTCAGCTCTCAGCTCCCCTGCTCTCCAGCCTGAGCAGTCTGCTTCCCTGGCAGTCAGCCTTTCAGCAGCTCAGTGGGGAGAAGATAAGGAAATCCCAGCACTCTTTGTTTTGGTTTTGGTTTTGGCAATGCCCAATTTTATCTGAACCCTATACTCCTGGAAAACAGTAATGGCTAAAGAAATCCACCTCTCAACCTTGTGTTCAGAGAATGGCTTTCTACAAAGAAACCTTTCCCCATATGACTTAGATAAGACTCATAGATGCTTCCCTTATTTACCTAGGACAAAGCTAGGCATAGACCTTCCACATTCCTGTTCTTTACCTCATAAATGATTAGCTGAATTGCTTGTTCCTACTGACCAACAGAAGTAAAATATTTGCTAATCAAACTTAGGTTAAGCTTCTTTCATTTCCCCAGGCTCCTGATATTTCACCAACCCTCAGCCTGAGTCAGCATACAACCCCTTCTGAGAACTAAGTGGCCTCAGGAAAAAATGTTGAGATATAATATTCGTTCACACCACCTTTCATCCCAGTTCCCCACATCCAAGTTTTTCTAGCTTTGTTTACTCTTCTTTACAAAAGAAAAAAAACTTTTCGCCTAACCTTGGAAAGGCCTGCATGGTCCATGGTAAGAGGTTCTCCCTATTGTAATAGTCCCTTTCCTCCATCTTGCAATAATCCTTTTGAAAAGTCTTTCCTTATCTATGTTCAGATATCTTTTTCATTTGGCAGTTTATTGGTTTGCTTTTTGTTAAGGGAGCTGGGCATGACAGGTAGGTGGGGAGTGGAAGTGATTGGAAAACTAATAGAAGACAGAAGCAATGAAGGAAATTTGCAGATTCTGTGCGTTTGTTTTCACAGACCACTTTCTCCTGATGGCAATGAGAGGTGGAGTGGCAAAGGAAGGTGCTTCCAGAAGGCGTGAGAGAAGTAGGCTCGGTTCTCTTAGTCCCAAATTGGGCTCCGTCCTCAGATCTGTGAGTACAGCAATCTACCTCCTGGAAGTAACAGATGCCTGGAAACACCGCCCTCTTCATACTTTATCCCCTTGGAAGCCCGAGTGTCAATCCTCTTTTTATCTTCCCTGAACTGTTCTGAGTGGTCCATCCCCTAGCCTGCACTGTCCTAGAGCTAGGGTCATGTTCTGTATATTACATGGTTCCACTACAGACAGACCTTTTTGCCAGTGTTTGAGTCACTTTACTTCTAACCCATTTTCCTGGAGGCTCCCCTTGTAAGAACAAAGGAGGAAAAGGGAGGGGGTGATTGAGGGAAAGTGATTGTTTCTTTCTTTGTTTAAAGGAGCATTAGAATTATCAGTCCTTATTTCTTTCAGACCTGATTCACCCCATGTCTTAGTCAGTTTGGGCTGCTATAACAAAATGCTAAAGACTGGATGGCTTATAAACAAAACTTTATTTCTCACAGTTCTGGAAGTTGGAAGTGCAAGATCAGGGTGCCAGCATGGCTGGGTGAGAACCCTTATCTGGGCTGCAGATTTTCCTTGTATCCTCACATTGAAGAAGGGGCATTCAAGCTCTCTGGGACCTCTTTTATAAGTGCATTAATCCCACTAATGAATTCTACCCTCATGACCTAATTGCCTCCCAAAGGCTCTCACCTCCTAATATCATCACTTTGGGAATTAGGTTTCAATATATGAATTTTGATGGGGCAAACATTCAGACCATAGCACTCCAGAGCTGCCAAATCAAAATCTGCATTTTTACAAGATCCCTAGAGGACTCATGCATGTCCAAGTTTAATAAGCACTGAGTTATAACACTATCGTATTAATATGTTCTCTACAATTGAATCATGTATAAAAGTTCAACATTTCATGAAACAGGAAAGTTGAAACATGGTGGTTTGCATTCATCAGTGGATTCATGTCTACAGTGTTCCTGTGTCACCCCTCTACTCATTACAGGCCATTGGATCTTCTTGTATTGCCACAGCAGGATGTTCTGTCTGGGAGTGAAGGAATGATTCTGTCCACATCTGTAGTAAAATGGGAAGGTGCTGTGCTACTCTCGGCCTTCTCTATAGAAGAGGCTGAATCCCTGCGCAGGAATGCCTCCTGTCAAGCCAGCAGGAGCCAGAGGAGAGAATAAGAAATTAATCTTGGAGCAAGCTGATTAATCAAATTTCATCAAAGGCCACAGGTGTGCTTAGGGAGAGTTTAAAGAACTCCCAAACTCCTGGAGTTGACAGTTGTATTATTTTGAAATTTAGTCTTATCAGTTCCTTCTCACTTCCAGGGAAGAATCTCAGCTGGATAGACCATTTTCTATCAACTTCATAATCACATTCTATTCTTCACATTCTTTTTACTGAATTTGCACTGTAGAGCCTGACAGTGATGGCGCACTTACTATGCCCCAGGTGCCACAGTGTACTATTAGATCTATGTTGCAAATGAGGCATCAATGAAGCATTATTATGCCATTTCACAGTCAGGAAACTGAGATTCAGGAAAGGTGACTTGCAAGAGATTCTGGAGATAACAAACAGTGGAACAGAAACTTAAATCATTCCAATTTGTTACATCTAATTCAAAAAATTCTGTTTCCATTATCCCATAATGCTTTACCACATACCTAAATATGGCCTCACCCTCAGTTTACACAAAACATTTAATTTTTATTTTTCTCTCCATATCTACATAAATAATATTAAAACCATGTGTTACTTAATTATTTTATAATGCCCATTCACATATTTTGTTTCAATAGTACTTTTCAACATTTCTGTGAAATGGGCACAAATGGTACTATTTTTTTCCATTTTAAAGATGAGTTATTTGAAATTTAGATAGATTAAGGAATTTTTGTAAGTTGAAACAGCTACAAAAATGGTAACACTCAGATCTGAACCCAAAACTTCAAATTCCTAATATATAACCTTTAAAAATATATCACACTGACTTGATCAATTCTTTGAGTCTCTCTGGATAGTGTGGTTTCTAAGGAAGCCATCATAATTTATTTTTAAAAAATTTTCTTGTGAGACAATATACATAGTAGGGGGGAAACAACAGAAAAATAGGTATGCTATAGTCAGCCACCAATAGGATGAGCATTAAATTAGCATATCCAAAAAATATTTGAACTAAAATCTAAGGTTACTATTTTTTACCTTCTCTGATTTTATTACTACATTGCACATAGAAAAGTATGTAAAACATACATGTACAGTGTCATAAATGGTCAAAATATAAATATCTAATCAAGAACTAGAAATTGCTAGAATGTTCAGGCTATAGGTTCACCTGTCCAGAAAAAAGACAGAGAGAGAAAGAGACTTCAGATGAAGGTCCAAGATGAAAGAAGAACGTAAGAGCAAAAAAAGTTGTAAATACTTAGGTAGATGCACACTGACTGTATTAAAATATTAATAATGTGTAGTGGATTTATATGTAGAATTAGATGCATGGCAATGATAATTTGGGATTATTGAAAGATGTACATTTGTTAGGCAGAAAGACAGATATAAGCAGGATGAAAGGAAGGTGAGGCCCACCGAGAACTCAGGGAGTTAATCAGATAAAGCCAGAGAGCCAGAAAGGACTCACAGAGTTAACGCCCTTTGCAATGTGAGTTGATTCCACATGCTCTGAATCTGGACTGACCTTGAGACTTGCTCTAGCTAATGCAGGTGAGATAGAGCTGAGACATGGGACATGCATCATGATCAACTTTTCCTGCCTATAATGAAAAATGCTGAGATGTGAATAGCAGTGGGAATAAGAACTTACCTTGAGGCTAAGAGCAGAGAGTTGGAGGGTTAGATTCCTAACATATTCTTTGCCAATCAGCCAACGACTTATCTTAAAGCCAGGCAAGCAGTCTTAACTGATGTGTTCACAGTACTTGGGAGTAGCTACTATCTTGGAGAGGAACAAAAAGCTTGTCCTACAGAATTACCTAGAGGACTAGCTATAGACAATGACATATTGTCTCAGCAGAGATAAACATCATGAGATGGCCTGACAAGCCTATGCCCCCTGACCCTTTCCCTTTATCCCATTCTTGAAACTCCTTAAAAGGCAGAATCCCAGTTTTTGGGTACACCTCGTCCTCTTTGAGGTTGCCCGCACTTGCCTTTCTTCGAGTGTGTCAGTCTCTCTGTCCTACAGTAGATAAGTAGGGAGGGGCTATTGAGAGCTCTGATTTAGGCTTGCAAGTTCCCGTCACCTGGATGACCTGGACAGAACTGTCTTAGTAGCCTTCCTGAAAATCTATTTTCTTTGCTTTTAGGAAGTTCTCAGAACATAATCTCACTCCATCCAATGCTCTATGCCTCCCCCAACTCCTGGGGTGGTAGGGACTTGGTTCCCACGCCATGCAGATTCAAGCAGACACTGGACACCAGGTGACACTGGCTTTAGGAGTTGGCAAGGGATTGTGCCCTATGCCAAGCAGGAGTTCTATGAGCTTCCCTTTCCTCCCTCTGTTTTCCCTTCGTCTCTGCTTTATTCAAGTAAACCGGCCTTTTGTCTATCTTGACTCTAGCCCATTCCTCCTTTAGAGTGTAGTCAAATAAAACTTCCTTTCTGCTTCACTACTGTGTCTCTACCCTTCAATTCTTTGTTGCGGCAGGAACAAGAACCGAGGAGAACAAACACCCCCACCCCAACAAATTGGGATGGGATAAATTAAAGTTCATGAAACTACTTGTATTATTTGGGAAGAAAATGCAAGTATTGTCGTTATTTCTTAATCAATTTTATTGTGAAATGTAATGCATGTATAGAAAATCCATAAAACATAAATTCACAGTTTAACATAAAAGTGGTAAGTGAATACCCGTGTAACCATCCCTTTTCCCTACCAATCACAACCTTCTTCCTCTCCCATAACAAATACAGTATAGCTTTTTTTGTGTAGTGTAAGTGCCTGACAATTAGCTTTCTTAATTATAATGTAAATACATGACATTAAGCTTTTGATTGCTGAGATATCCACTTCAAAGATATCCACCTCAAACAAAACATTACCAGCTAGATACAAAGACAGATTGCCTCATCTACAAATTTCTCTTTTAGAAAGCCCTGGTTGACCTAGATAACTGATGTTTTGAGTGACCCTGCTTTTCACTTCCCAAGTTTTAATTCCTGCTCTTATGCTTTAAATTCACCAAGAAAAGAGTGAACATGTGAAAACCTAGGTTCCCCACTCTCGCTCCAGTTAAGTCAAAACTCCAAGTCCGTTCTCTCTCTCTACCTGCAACCTCACTGTGTGGTCCTGCACATGCCCTGTACCTTACAGGACTCATGAGTAATAAACCCTGTTTCTGCAAAGTTCCCTGAGGTGCATCTTGTGGTCATAGTAAGAACTGTTAAGTGCTGGTCCAGCCACAATACTGGGGAAATGTCTGTGGTACTTGCCACTAGTAGTATGGGCCCAGGTGAGTGCCATCAGGCATTTCTAGACTGTAGCATCCATATTGATAGGCTAAGACCAACACAAAATAATATGGTGATCACTTCCTCTTTTTTACTATAACAAGTAAATCGACTTTATGATCAATATTTGTAAATATTCTATGTGTTAATGAAAATAATGTGTATTGTGCAGTTGTTGGGTGAAGTAATTTATACACCCCCTTCACCACACACATATATATAACCATTATGCCATATTTCTAATGGTGTTCAAAATGTCTATATCCTGATTGATTTTTTTGTGTGATTCTAACAAAAAGAGGAGTATATTAAAATCTCACAATGACTGTGGGGTGTATCCAGTTTTCATTATAATTAAGTATATTTTGCCAATGTTTGTGTGTATGTACACATGTACATGCATTGAGGCTATGCTATTATTTTATCTTCCTGATAAAATGCATCATTTATTTTTCTGAACTAACTCTTTATCTTTTGTGATACATTTTTGCCTTATCAAATCTAAAGTCAGGCTATTTATGGCAGTATATAATTGATTGTTTTTTCTCTTTTTTTCTCACACTCTGCTCAGTACCAAGATGACTTTCCTGCATCCTCTAGGGATAAGTTCAGTTCTGATTTTCTCTAACAATAAGGGTATATAGCCTTTTTGGATCATAGACTACCTTCTTTGTGCAGGCTTTGAGTTTTAACTTCTGTATCCCACCTTCCCTCTTTCCCTTATCCCTACTCTAGCCAGAGAATCCAACTCCCCAAGTGAAGGAAGCACAAAATCTCTCAGGCTTGAGGGGGCAGTGAGGTGGGACTAATTCTTCTGCTTTCTGCTAAGCTCCCTAGGTTCTCACTTTACAGTACAACCTTGACCTGGAATTTTTCCATCATTTTACTTGCTCTTTGATGTATTTAGTGATGTTTTGTAAATTTTGTCTGTCTTCAGTTATTTTTAGTTGGAGAGTTCATCAGAATAATTTAGCCCACCTTCACCACAAACCAAATTCAACAAATACAGCATTTTGGCACAAAACAAAAAAGTTAACTATGTTTCCAACTTTAGAATTCTAACATAATATTCTTGATATCCAAAGCTTTTGACTATAAGAGTGGAGCTGCTTAAGCAAAAATGTTTGTTAAGTTCTAGAAGCTCTGCTTTGAATGCCAAGAGGTGAGACTCAAAGCACTGAATAACAGTTTTGAAAGAACCCATTATAATGAGGGACTTGTCTTCTCTACCCCTAGGAATGCAGCTCAGTGTAAGAGAAGAGAGAACTAGGAGAAAAGAGAAAGAGTTATTCATGTACATCCTAGAGAAAGGGATGCTGCTAGGTAGAGCCAAAGAATTGCCAATTTATGATGAGACAGGATCACAGGCATGATTTATTCCCTACTTCCCATTTGGAACTGCAAGAGTGCAACATATGCCAACACTTGCAGCCTCAAAGTAGAAATGGCCACAGGGAAGGTGTAATTGTAAAGAAAGTCTGACTGTCCCAAGTTGCTTACCTCCCAAAATTTATTGCAAGATAGTAGGTTGTTTGAGAATGAGGCAGATTTTGAACATCTAGAGATTCCTAGCATCCCTGAAAGGAGAGAGCTTGAGGTAGGCTAAGTGGATTTCAAGAGACTTGGTGTCTCCTGTAAATCTGGCATTAGAGATCAGGTCAGAGAGCAGACATCAACAGATGGGACTGATGACAAAGTGAGAGTTATCTCAGCCGAAACCATAGTGGGCAGAAAGTGACTGTGGACCAAATACAAACTGTAATGTAACAATAGAAAATACCCCACCAACCACAGTCTATGTAGCGCAAAGGAAAACAGATAATGAAGATGAAAATCCAGAATTTTAATTGCAGAGTTTACCATACATGTCAAATTTATATGTCCTTGCACTCTGCAAATTTGAAAATAGTAAAATTTGGTACTTTAACTAGTCACACAAGTTACATCTCTGCACACCAAATGCTATGACTGTGCGAACTGTAGTACTCTAAGTGGGGGCTGGTCTGACATTTCAAGGATTTTTCGCTTTTATTGAAGTGAGATTTACATGACATGAAATTAGTTGTTTTAAGGTGAACAACTGATACTTAATATATTCACAATGTTTCGCAACCACAATCTAGTTCCAAAATGTTTTAATTATCCCAAAAGGAAACTCTATAGCTATTAAGCAGTTGCTTACCAATCCCCTTGCTCACCATTCCCTGGCAAACACCAATCTGCTTTCTGCCTCTATGTGTACGCCTACCTAAATTTTTCATGCATATAGAATCATATAATATGTGACCTTTTGTGTCTGGCTTCTTTCATTTAGCATAATGTTTGAATGTTTGTGAGGTTTATCTGCATTGTAGTATGTGCCAGTTTTTTGTGCCTTTTCATGGCTGAATAATATTCCATTGTACATACATGTGTTGATTCATTCATTCACTGATGTACATTTGAGTTGTTTCCACATTTGGTTATTGTGAATAGTGCATTTTTTTTGAGTACTTGCTTTCAATTCTCCTGGGTGTACACATTCCTAGGAGTGGAATATGGGATATATAGCAATTCCATGTTTACTTTTGAAGAACTTTTTTCCAGTGGCAGAACAATTTTACATGGTTACCAGCAGTGTACAAGAGTTCCAGTTTCTCCACATGACAACACTTGCTATTTTTTGTTTTGTTGGTTATATCCATCCTCGTGGGTATGTGGTACCTCATTGTCACTTGATTTACATTTCTCTAGTGACTAATAATGTTGAACATCTTTTCATGAGTTTTTGTCCTTTGTATGTTTTCTTTGGAGAAATGTCTATTCAAGTCTATCAGACATTTTTTAATTCAATTGTTTGACTTTTTGTTGTTGAGTTGAAGAATTCTTTGTATATTCTGAATACTGGACCCTTACCAGACATATAGTTGGCAAATATCCTTTTCCATTCTATAGGTTTCACTTTCTTGGTAATGTAAGTCTTTAATTTTGATGAAGTTAATTTATCTATTTTTTAAAATTTTGGTGGTCATACTTTTAGTATTGTAGATGAGAATCCATCAGCAAATCCAAGGTCACAAAATGTATGCCTTTATTTCCTTGTAATGTTTTTATACTTTTAGTTTATGCATTTACACCTTTTGTCTATTTTGAGTTAATTTTTGTACATGGCATGACACAAGGGTCCAATTTCACATTTCATATGTTGATATCCAGTTACAACAGCAGCATTCGTTGAAAAGAATAATCTTTCAACTTTGGATAGTGTTATGGACTGTGGAGGGACATGCCCTCCCCCCCACCAAAGTCCTGTGTGAAAGCCCTAACCACCACCGTGATTGTATTTCAACATAGGGCTTTAAAGAAAGGTAAGCAAGGTTAAATGAGGTAAAAAAAACCATGAGGTCATAATCCAGTATGTCTGTGTTTTTATCAGAGAAGGAAGAGACACCAGGGATGTGTGTGCATAAAGAAAAGGCCATGGGAGGACACAGAGGACAGCCATACGCAAACCAAGGAGAACAGCCTCAGGAGAAACCGACTTTCTGTCATCTTGATCTTGGACATCCATCCTCCAGAACCAAGAGAAACAAATTTCTGTTTTTTAAGCCACCCAATCTGTGATATTTTTTTTTATGGCAGCCCTAGCAAACTAAGACAGATGGTCTTGGCATCACTGCCAGAAATCAATTGACCTTAGATGTATAGGTTTTGTTTCTGTACTTTCAATTCTATCCCCTTGGTTTATATGCCTCTTGTTACATGAGTAGTACACTGATTGCTTTAGCTTTTTAACAAGTTTTGAAGTCAGAAATGTGAGTCTTCCAACTTTATTTTTTTTTCAAGGTTGTTTTGGATATTTGGAGCTCCATGCAATTCCCTATGAGTTTGCAGATCGGCTTTTCCATTTATGAAAAAAAGGCATTGGAATTTTTATGGTAAGTACATTGAATTTGTAGATTGCTTTGGGAAGTAATATCATTTCAATAATATTAAGTTTTCCAAACCATAAACACAGGATATATCTTCATTTCTTTAGGTGTTAGTTAATTTCTTCAGGTCTTAATGAAACAACAAGTTTGTCACAATATAGTATCTTGCCTTATCCCCTGTAACAGTTTTTAAAAATCTTTGAGTCTACTTTGTCTGATACTAGTATAACCACTCTAATGCCATTTTGGTGACTGTTTATATGTAATATCTTCTTCCATTCTTTCAATTTCAACCTATTTGTGTCTTTGGATCTAAAATGAGTCTCTTGTAGAGAGCATACAGCTAGATTTATTTTTATTCATTGTGCAAATCTCTGTTTATTGCTTGTGGAGTTTAGCTCACTTACATGTAATTACTGATGAGGAAGGATTTACTTGTGTCATTTTGCTCTTTTTTTCTGGATTTCTTATTCCTTTTTTCCCTCATTTCCTTCATTTTTACCTTCTTTTGTGCTTAGTTTTTAAAGTATACCACTTTGGTTTTTCTCTCATTTCCTTTTGTATATTTATAAAATATTTTCTTAGTGGTTACCATGAGAATTTCAATTGACATACTAAATTTAGAGCCATCTAGTTTTAATTAATACCAACTTAGCTTTACCAGCATAAACAAACTGCTCCTAAACAGCTCCTCCCACCTTTATGTTACTGTCACAAATTACAGCTTTATACATTGTGTACACACTAACATGCATGTATAATTACTGTTTTATACATTTGCATTTTAAATAATGTAGGAAATAAAAAGGAGTTGCAAACAAAAAATTTATGCTATATGAAGTGTTTTGCATAAAATAGCCACTATTTTGGGGTATGAAATTCTGGATAGAAACTTAACTAAACATATTCATTAAAGGTTCAGACCTCTGATAATAAGTAATTTTCCTTTAATCAGGAAAGGAAAATTGTTCTAGGTAGAGAAATATTTATTGAATATAGTCACCAACCACAAAAGGGCAAATATGTTCCTGTCGTCTTGCCTCTGTAACTGAACTAAAATTGGATATTGAGCTTTCATTTCAGCTCAGTAGTGAAAAATTTAATCTTCCAAATTGAAAGCAAATTCTAGTTTGAAAGTCAACCTCTTTTAGGGCAGCACTCTCCTTCATTTGCCTTTTCCTTCTATTTGTCCTGGAGGTGATCTGTGTTGGGGGGTGGTTATAAATAAGCTGGCATTTGGAGATATATGTAACTTATTGTGTAAATTTAAAACACGAACCAACTTAAAACTGCCTTTGGCTGAAATGAATAATTTTAAGTGGCATTACTGGTTGACATGTCTCCATGGCCTCTGTGGCTCAAACACCCATGCCCTGCTGCTCTGTGGTGCCCAGTTCATTGCAGATCAGTATTTGTCTTCATTTTCCTTTATTTTGAGGTTCTCCAAGTCTCCAGCACACTTTTAGCCACTTTTAATACCTCTGAAGGGTGTAAGCCACTTTTGGATGCTCCTCTATCCCCCACACTGAGGACATACACTCACAACTTGCTACTCTAACTTGAGGTACCAAAGTAGCCTTGGGACTTCTCCGGGGCTTTCACTAGCTCCTCTTCATATTTAGGTCCCACCAACCCTGTCTGGATTTCTATCACACAACAAGCCCTAGGAAATAGGCCAGGGACATTTAATCCACAATTTAACTTCTTGATCACTTTTTCCTATTATTTTTCTTTCTCTAAAGCAAATACATGGGTTCTTTATCAGGACACGGGCAGGAAACTGTTCTCACATCCTTATACAACCTTTTGATTAGAATATATGTAGCATAAACTCTAGGTCTGTTTCCTTCAAGGCTGCATTTACTGGAATGCCAGATCTTCATAGATCCTGTGTGTTCTTGTAGTTTAAAAAAATCTACTCAGAAACTCACTGACTTCTTTATTCTCAGCTGGATTAGCCGTCCTCTGACTTAAATAGTACCAATGACCCAGTGGGTGAACTATTCCAGATTAGCCAGAAAATGGGAGAAAGAAGAGCTTGATTATTATCAAACTATTGTCTCCTTCCCCAAAGACTTGTGGCTAATTGGATGACTGGGCTTGACATAACGTTTTATCAGGTTGTCTGTGTTAGCTTATGTTTGAATCTTGTGAGAAAACTGAAGTTGTGGTATGTTAAATGAGTTGCCTGAGAACCCAGAAAAGCACAATATTTTTCTATTGCTGGAAGCCCAAGAAGTGGAGCAGCATAAATGGGAAGTAGCTTCTGGCTAGCTAAGTATCAATGATTCACAAACATGACTGTATTAGAATTGACCACAGAGCTTTGAAAAATACATATGACTCTCCCACAGCAAGCATGCAGAGTAGCATGTCTGGTGTGGGTTCCATACCTCTGTTTTTAAAAATAAAGTTCCCAAGTAACGTTTTTGCTTTATTAAAAAAAAAAAAGCACTCAAGGGCATGTGTAATGCACACCCAATCTGCCTCAAATGTTACCTTTCCTCGGCATCCATCCATCTGTTCTTTCCTGGTTCTTTCTAGCTCCCCAGGACCAAAGAGAGGGCAGCTCAAGCAGGCCTCAGCTCTGATATATTCATAGCTTGAGGCGGTGGTTTTGACACTTTGTGTGTGCTTCAGGATCATCTAGAGTGCTTGTTAAAAATGTAGTTCTCAGGCACCACTTCCAAGTTGCATGAATTGCTTTATGCTCGCTTGATAATGAATAATTAATAAATGGATGCATGCTGAAATTTCATCCAAAGCTGATGTTTATTATAACCTGGAAGTGAGGCATTAGGCCCTATTCAACCCTTAACCACCTCAAACTTTTGGGCAGTTCTTGTGTATGTACCAAAAATAATTTAATAGATATGCATGAGCAAGTTGGTTTAGGCCATTGGGTTTATTTACCCAAGCCTGAATGAATTGCCTCTAGTTGTTGAATCTTCCTTCCTTTGGAGGCTGCAGTTTGTCTCCTGGTCCTGGCTTTGGAACATAGCCTGGCAACAAATAGGAAGTGAGCATGCTCGTCTTTTGAGGGATTTGGCAGGATGACATATAAAAATACTTCACAAAATATTTCTGAGCCTGTTCCTGGAAACAAGAACTGCCTTCCAAGCCTGCAAAATGAGCCGTGATGTTTGCTCAGTGAAGAGTTTGAAATCACTGAATTTGCTGATTGATAAATGCCTGTTTGGAGGACAAAGAATGCATTCCAAACAATCTGTCTCTCAATTATTCTCAGAAAACACAGATGGCAAGAAAGTTTGGGCCTCAAAAACTCTGGCATCCCAGGGGTTTGTACAGAGTTTAATTACTTTGCAGGTAAAACAGGGGACAGATGTATAACACCAGGTCCAGCAGTAAGAAGAACCTCTGTATCAGCCTAAACCTGCACTTCTTGGTTCCTTGTGCAAATCCCCATGAATACAAAGACAGGAAGCCAAAAATCTATGTGGCGAACTCCATTACCCACACTGCTAGAGGAGGCAGGTGCGAACCATAAGACAAATGCCTTATCAGGAAAATTAATGGGGCAGTGTACTGAGACCCAGAGATCTGCATACGTCTACGGGTGTAGCGTGTGTGTGTGTGTGTGCATGTGTCTGTGTGTTCAGGGATCTTAGGAACTACTTTTATTTAACTTTGGAAGAGTTTCTTTAAATAAAATTTTATTTTGGAGTAATTTTAGATTTACTGCAGAGAATTTTTATACACCACACCAGCTACTTTCTCTCATTGTTACCATTTTAAAAATCATGATACATTTGCCAAAACTAAGAAACCAACACTGTTACGTTACTAATAAGTAAATTACAGACTTCATTTGGATTTCATTAGTTTTTCCACTAATTAATCTTTTTCTATTCCAAGATCTAATCCAGGATACGATATTATATTGCATTTAGACACATTGTCTCCTTGTTCTCCTCTGGACAGTGACATTTTCTCAGAACTTCCTTTGTTTTCCATAACCTTGAGTTTTGAGGAGTACTGACCAAGTATCTTGTAGCATGTCCCCAGTTTGAGTTCATCTAATGTTTTCTGATGATTAGGCTGGGTTATGTGTTTTTCTAAAGAATATCACAAAAGTGAAGGGTCATTCTAATGATATCATATAAATGTGTGCATGCTGTCAACATGACTTGTCACTGGCAATTTTTAACCTTGATCACTGGACTGAATAAGCACTTGCCAGGTTTCTCCACTAAAAAGTTACTCTACCTCCCACCCAAACCTTTTCTCGCAAATCAAATCAGAAGCCCAGTCCACACTTAATGGGACTGGGGAGCATTTAAATACACTTCCTGGCAAGTATCTACATAAATTATTTGGAATTATTCTGTAAGGAAGAATTGTCTCCCTCCCCCTTATTTATTTATTCATTCAATTAATTATTTATTTAAATATGTTAGTATAGTCATATATATACACATGTATGTTTATATATGTTTCCTTTTGAGTCAAATTTTGGATAAGTAGGAGGTATGTTTTGAAGTTGATGTTTTTACACATGGATGTCAACTGTTCATGAACCATTTGTTGAAAAGATTTGCCATCCTTTATTGGATTGCCTTCACACCTTTGTCAAAATCAGTTGACTGTATTTGTGTGTCTATTTCTTTGCTCTATTTTCCCTTCTATTAATCTGTGTGTCTGTTATTTCCCCAATATCATACTGTATTGCATATGTGACCTTATAGTAAGTTCCTGAAATTGGGTAATGTGACTCAACCAACTTTGCTATTCCTTTGTTCAGAATTGTTTTGGTTATCCTAATACTTTTGTCTTAACCATATATATTTTAGAGTCCTTTTCTTATGGATTTTTGTGTCTATGTTAATCAGAGATATTGGTGTATAGTTGCATTTAATTTTAATGCTTGTGTGGGCACTGAATCTGTGAGCTTTCCCTCCCCTTGTACGATTCTTCCATCATAATCAATAAATGTTCTCAATTGCAATCTACTAAACTATAAGACAAGAATTGAAAAACATAAAGCATTGGGTGGGAAGGGAGGGACAAGGGGGAAAAGGGGGCATTACGATTAGCAGATGTAATGTTGGGGGGCATGGGGAGGGCTGTACAACTCAGAGAAGACAAGTAGTGATTCTATAGCATCTCACTACGCTGATGGACAGTGACTGTAATGGGGTTGGTGCGGGGGACATGATGAAGGGGGTAGTTTAATCACCATAATATTGCACATGTAATTGTAGATTAATGATACCAAAATAAATTATAAAAAAAAAGAAAGAAAAACATAAAGCACTATCTATGCTGGTGTGTGTGTGTATTTGGTGGGGAGTATATAAAATGTGAGTTGTATTTTTCACTTCGAACTATGTCTTTGAGATTTTTTGTTTCTTAAAATTTATCTTGTTATTTTTGTACTTTGTGTTTGTTATGTTATATGATATTCCATGATGTATATGTGTGTGTGCAAGCATATGCATGTATATGTGTGTATATATATGGTGATTTATTTAACCACTCTCTTTTTGGTGGATGGTTAGATTCTCTTCTCTTTCTTTTTTGCCATTATAAATAATGCAGTAGTGAGCATCCTAGTACTTATATCTTTATATATGTGTATGTATTTTTAGAAGGATAATTGCTAAGCCAGATCATGTTTAACATTTTAATAGATATTGAAAAATTTTACTTTTAAAAATTTCCCAATTGCACTCTCACAACAGCATGTGGCATTGACCTTTTCCTTACAGCTTCACCAATAACTGATAACAGCTATTAGGTTATTGTAAATCTTAGAGGTGAAAAATATTTCATTCTAGTTTTATTTTGCATTTCCATCATAATCAAGGAGGTTGAATATATTTTATATGGCAATCTATCATTTGTATTTCCTTTTTTGTGAATTTCACATTTGTATTCTTTGAATTGTTTAGCATTTCCATTTGATTTGTACTTATTGTGTACTTTCGATTTTCATTCCTGTCTGTTGAATATAATATAAATATTATCTCCCAGTCTTTTATCTTCAAACTTTATGACTTATTTTGTGAAACAAATGTCTATTTTAATAAGGCAAAGTCTGTCAATCTTTCTCTTTATGGATGTTAGATATTTACTATGTTTTGCTTTAAAAATAAATACGTGCTTAATACATATATTCACATGAAGGTACAATAAGTAAATTTGTACCTTTGTTAAATTACACATCAATTTGACAATGGTTACATCTAAGGAGGGAAATAAAGACAGAGGCATAAGGACGGACTTTTAGGTTTGTTTCATGCATAATTGTGATACATGAATAAATATTTTATGAAACTGTATCTATGGATTAGTTTTATAACAAAAACCTTTAAAAGTTAGATGTAAAAATGAAACTTTCATCTTCCCATTTTCTTTATTCCCACTTTAATTATTTTTCCCCTCATCACTCCATTGATACTGCTGCTCTTGCCAATATTACCAATTATCTCCTAATTCTCCATGCAGTGGAGATTGTCATATTTCCTGATCTTGTTCTGCATTCTTTTCCAGCTCCTCTAATCACTTTTGATTTGTCACTGTTTATCTGAGGACTTGATTTTCTCAGACTTCCTTGGACAACTCTCCACTCATTCTTACTCTACAACTTCTCATTTAGTGACATTGTCTCCAGTAATGTTACTAATAATCATTTAAATCTTGATGCCTCTTAAACTTAAATCTCTATCACAGATATGGCTCCTGGCTCCTTGATCCATAAATCCCAAAGCCAGGGCAGATATGTCCATCTGGATATTCTGTCAGTGCCTTAAACTCAACATGTTCAAACCTGAGTTCATTTAGTTCCATCAAAAATCCACTGTAAACAATATCCTTTGTTCTAATTGAGGGTATCATTATTCAAGGAAGCCTGAATTCATTCTGTTCACCTCCTTCTCCGTGTTTTACATCAGGTTCTAAATTCTGTCAGTTTTCTTCCTTTCCATCTCTCACATCTATATTGTTCCCTCAGTCACGCTGATCTTGCCCTAATGCAGGCCCTGATGATTTCTCCCATTATTTTCTTATCGTATCCACCTTATTTCCCTTCAGTTCTTCTCCGTACTACTACATCCTCCTTACTAATCGGTTCCTTGCTTAATATTTTCACTTGTCCATCATTGCCTGCAAGAAAACTCAAATTTCTAGGATGGCATAAAAAGCTATTTATGAGTAGACTAATCTCTTACTATACACCTCATTTTGAATACAAAGATTTGGCTTCTATTGAACTACCTAAAGTTCTACATGTTCCTCTCTTCCATATTTTGTACATGTTCTTTCTGAGAGGATCACCATTCCCCGGATATTCCATGTATGAAATTTTACTCCTTTTCCTGATTCAGCTTATTAATTTTCTTATCTATAGTGTTTATTCCCTACTGCCTCCAAAGCTCAGACACAATGAATTCTTCTTTCTGAGTGATAATGATACTCAGAACATACCACATTATTGTAACGATCATTTTACCTGTTAATCTAACTACACTCTGAAATCTCTGAGTGGAAGTAGGAAGTCACATTTTTTATGTTATTGCCAGCACAAAGCATGCCACTTGGCACAGAGCAGGTGATTAATAAATGCTTCCTGAACAAATGAGAAGATTGAATATATCTTGTTTCTGTTTTAGTGGAGATACTGAGTGAGGCAGAAAATGATATATGATTTTTATGTGTTCTTCATGGGTGGAATTACATCCTGCCAAAATTCATATGTTGAAGACATAACCCCCAGTATCTAAGAATGTTAGAAGTGATTTGTAAATCACTTTAGAGAAGTGACAGAGTTGAAGTTGGGCCGTTGGGGTGGGCCCTAATCCAATCTGACTGGGAGAAGAGGAAATTTGGACACAAAGAAAGACACCAGAGATGCACACATACAGAGGAGTAATTGTGTGAGAGCACAGCAAAAAGGTTGTCATGTGCAAGTCAAGTGAAAGGGTCTCAGAAGAAACAAACTTGTTGATACCTTGACCTTAAGACTTCTTCTAGCATCCACAACCATGAGAAAATGCTTTTGTTGTTTATGCCTTCCAGTCTATGGTGTTTTGTTATGGCAGCCCTAGCAAACTAGTAACACAGAATAATACTAATATTTACACATTTTGGCCCCTTACATGTTGTATTAGCTTCCTCTGGCTTCTATAACAAATTACCACAAACACTGTAGCTTAAAACATTAGAAATTTGTTTTCTGACAGTTGTGGAGCCCAGAAGTCCAAAATCAGTATCCCTGGGCCAAAATTAAGGTGTCCACAGAGCTATGATTTCTCTGAAGGCTCTAGAGAAGAAATTATTTTTTGTTTCTTCTAGCTGCTGGTAGCTGTTAGAATTCCTTTGTCATTACTCCAATCTCCGCCTTTGTCATCACATGACCTACTCCTCTTCCGTGTGTAAAATCTCCCTATGCCTCTCTCAGTAAGGACACTTTTGACTGCATTTTGTAGGCCTGCCTGGATAATCTAAGATGATCAGCCTGACTCTATATTTAATCACATCTTTAAAATCTATTTTGCCATGTAAAGTAAATGTACAGGTTCCAGGGATTTGATCTTGATATCTTTGGGGGCCATTATTCAGCCAACTACACTTGTCTTATTTCTCCTTTTCTTTTTACCTCCTCCCGCTATCTTATTATTTCTTTCTCCTCCCTTTAGTTTTCCCTCCCTCCGTCCCTTCTCTCCCTTTTTGAGCTGACTTCCCAACCTTCTTCCCTTATATCTTCTCTTCTCTCCCTTCCTCTGAAAATGTCAAGGGAGAAGAGGGTAAAAGAGCTAAATGATTTTTTTCCATTCCTCCATTAAGGTGATGCTACGGCAAGGAGAACTCCCAAGCCAGGTCTCTTTTTCACTACATCACATACACTCTTTCTAGTTTAGATTTATGGAAAATCAGAGAGGCAAGCTTTCACCATGACACCAAATGAAGCTCCCGATTGCTCACTATGAATTGCTCTGAGAGTATTACATGTTAAGAGCCATGATATTTTACACTCTGCAGTATTAGGGGCAGAGGAAATGCTTGATTGTGATGGTCATTAAAAGGATAGCCATGAGTGAAAGGAAACACATTTTGTTAATAAGTGTGTGTCAAAAAAGTACAATATGTGCAGATTATCAATATAATAAAAGTTTTTCAAAGTTGGCTGCTCTGAATTCAATCATGAACTTCCCCTTTGCCGCACTTCACGTATATCCTCACACTACGCCAATCAAAATGATAATATGAATATGTCAGGTCATATCTTTGACTATACAACGACAAAAATGTGCATATGCTTCCCTCCACTGCTGAATTAATCTGCTATTTTGCTATAATGTAGACATATCCATAGTTACACTTTTATGTTTGTATTACCAAGTGAATCTTTTAGGAGGAAGATGACTTGAATACCCTTAGGACTTGGACAGCCTCTCAGTAACATGAAAACAAGTTACTGAGCCATAGTCCTACCCACTAATATTAAGACTAATAATAGATCCCTTAGAGTTTTGCACAGGGGATTATGAAGGGAAATTAAACAGCTCATATATTAGAAACAGATTTTTAAAATTCTGACCCAGAATTATCACTCTTGCAATGATCCTTGCAACACGTGAGAAATGAGAAATAGAGGAAATTTACCAAGAACCAGTGAAAAGCATTTATTCATTTTATTTTAAAGTGAAGTGAAATGGTAATATCTGCTGAAGGAATAGGAAGTAATGCAAGTCATTGACAAATTTGATTTTCCCTTGTGCATATTCCTGCTTTTCTGCTAAATTAATAAGGTCTGACTCTGCTCAGCAACACTGAATAATCACATCTGAAGTTCTACTTAAATTCTGCTATACTGTTGATTTTTTCTTTAATATTCATGTTTTTCATGTAAATGTATTTGCATGTATATAGTAAGCTTAACAGAAATTGTGCTTTAGGGAACATGTTTATTTTTTTACTTTGAGTAATTATTTCTATTTGATGCAATTTAATTTAAAAGATAGGAAGGAGAGAGGCTGCAAGCAGAGGGTAATCTAGTGGCTGCTAGCTTATGCTTACATTCTTTTTGAGTGATAATCAAGAAAGTGGTAGATTATAAACAAGAAACATAATGGTGATTTTTAAAATTCTGACTGTGAATTTTCTATTAATCTTTTAATGATCTTTGTAACGCATGAGAAATGAGTTGAATATTTTCTACATCTGGGAACTTTAAATAGGCTGTTTAGACAAAAGGTTATATCTAATTAAAATATTTGGCCAATGCCTATCAACCTTCTCCATTTTATAGGAAGTCTGAAATTACAAAGACAACAACAAAAGAGAAAGCAAAATGAATAATAAAAAAAAACTAATTGAAGATAATTTGCCAACATAATCTGCCTTCGAAATTACTCCCGTGAGATGCAATAATTAGAGAATATAGCAAAGTTGTTTTTACTCTTGGAAGAGATAAAATTCCTCAAGTCATTCGGAGCCACTCAAAAATTGAATGAGATGTTAGTGAGAAGGTGGATGAAACCACTTAAAACATTTTGCTGGGCTTTGTAGGGTCCAACATGAAGTTATCCTTGGAGGAGTTAATGTGCCCTAACTCTCTACATCTGATAGGGTGTGGAAAATTACCCCTGAGCACGCATGGAGGTTTCCATTGGCCAAACAGATCTAGGGCTTCTTAATACACTTTAATCAAGGCTTTCCTAATGGACATCCAGGATTACTGCAGCCAATAGACTATGATCCATGCAGAAACTAGTGGAAATCCATTTCTTTTTGAATGGTACACCTACAAGATTTAAATAAACTTTAAGTTAAACACTCCTTCCCCATAGTCTAGGTACTTCTGAAAGTGATATTTTGTATGTATTTTCATATTGTGTCCTTTAATACTTTATTATTTGTGACTTTTTAAAATTATGATGTTGAACAATTCATGTTACCTCACTTAATTAAATCAACTTCTGTTTTTTGTTTTGATTTTTTGTTTGTTTTTTTGGCTTTTATCTAATCTTGCAGTTTCTAATGCTAAAATGATGAAGCAATTTGTTAAACCCATGGTCCATGGATTTTGACTACCTTGTGGCAAACCATTTCCACGATTGACTAGAAAGGCATCCTAGGGCACTTTGTAAAAGTCTTTTTTTCACTTTTCTTATGTGCTAAATTGGGGGAGAAAATTGCTATTTAAGAATCCTTATTGATGGAGCTGCAAAAATTTCATTATATATCTTGGGTTGGTCTAACAGCAAGCATTAAAAAAAAGGTTAGCTATTATAATATTCAGTATAGAAAACTTATTTCTCTTCTCCCAGTAACTTGATTCTTAACATAAAATAGGGAGTGTCCACATCCTGACACAAGTTTCCTATCTGGATTTGTTTTATCTTTTTACCAATTGCCTCCTCTGCCTCTTTGAAACCTATCTTGAAGACTTCCCATATTTTGAATGAAAAATTGCTGAAAGAGTAAAAAATGTAAGTCTGACCTTCCTTTGCAAAGTTAAACTTCTCATTTCCATTTAGAAGTAATTGTTTTGCCCAGATTATCAGTGTATTTAGCATATCATTTACCATGAATATTCATTCAAGAAAGAGGAAGCAGGAGTCAATAGTCTAGGCTATTTTTCATTTTATTTTGTTTTTTTATGATTTTGAGTTTCTACTCCATGCCAAACTTTGTACTAGGAGCAGAAGATTAAAACAAGACAAAAGAAATAAGTAAATAAATTCCATCGTTTTTCCCCTTCAAGATCCCAGCCAGGGACTATCCTAAAAACTCAACTGAACAAATTTAGGCAAAAAGGGGTCATGAGTTGTGGCCATAGAGAGAGTCTGTTGAACTCAAATTGGCAACCACTTGTAGACTATCCAGTTTTTACCACAAAACCCTAGACCAGGTAACAGGGTAGGGTCTGGTGACTTCAGAGAGCTCTTAGCTATTCTCATATTGACCTTTTCCTGAAGACTTTCTTGGAAGGCTGCTTGGGGTAAGGCCTTGAGGGGAATTTAAGTCTTTTCCAGAGAAGTTATCTGAGTTTGGAAGGACCTGGCAGTAGCCAGTGGGCTAGGAAAGGGAGAGTAGGATTTTGCCATTGCACACATGCCATATGAGATAACCAAAAAAATATTTCCAAAGCCCTCAGAAACTTCAATTGCTCCCAAATGTTTGCCGGGAATAGCTTTATATTTCTCAATTTGCAAAGGCTGGCAAGTTCATTCACATTTGGAGAATGCATTCTGAAGCTATACACAGATTTTCCAATGCCTGAAATTACCCAGAAGCCTGGGATCCTTACTTTATTGATAAAGGTAGCATGCCTTCACTGCTTGCATCACCTTTAGGGAAAGGTGTTTTCCTTATTCTAAGTGCAAAAGACTGAACTGTGGCTTATGCTTTCAGTGTTAATAACAAGGATTTTGTGAGATAAAAATAGATTTGGAGGCAAGTCTCCCAAACTCACTGGGCCTATATTTAGCTGAGGCATAAAGGTGTGGATGGCTTCTAATATTATCCCATGGGAACATTTCTGAAAATCTTTTTTTTCATCCAGATATTATTCCACTTCAAGGATAAAGTTTAAAACAACCTTGTTTAGAGTTCAGTACGTAGTGTTCTATCTGGACATAATCATTTTTCTTTGAAAGATCATTCACCTGTAAGTCCTTGGTTGAAAATTACTGCTTGTATCCTGCAGTTTTCTCCTCCTCCTATTATCCATCCTATACAAAGCTGAATATTGCTTCTGATGTTTTCCATTTAAGCTTCTATTCAGGTCATTTTGGTTAACTTATTCTCCACAGGAAGGATAAAAGCATTTTATAGAGTGTTGCATGCAGCATTCATTCTAATTTCCCTACATACGATTGATTACAGAATTCTCTCTTCTTATGTAACATCAGTTTGGCACTAAAGTAAAATGTGAAGATTTGCAGGTCTTTTGCCAAAAGAAACATTTTCCATTCACCCTAAGGCAATTAAAAAAATCACTGGAAAATGTAGAATGAGGGAGAAGTCTTGATGGTGGGAAAAACCCCAGAAATAGCATTTTGGTTTATTTGATCAAAGGGGACAATCCAAAATGGTGAGCAGCATAGTATACTGAGGGATTTATACAACATCATGCACTAAAAAACAAACCTCCCCGTGACAGGTGTTTAAACCAGGTCATAAAGGGCCAACTTAGATGTGATAGATTGAATTGTGCATCACAGAAACATCTTCAAAGAGTTTGTGCTGAGGAAACTACCCCATACAGGTTGATCTGCAAATGCTCTATGATTTCCAGTCCCCTCTCGAGGTATAATCTCCTACAGCCAATGAGTCCCTTTCCCCCTGGTAATCACAAGCAGCTTTAACAGTGACATTCTGTTACTCTACCCTTGATTTGCTAAAGGTGGTTGTGAAACGATGAATCACCTGTAAGCACCGTGAAGCTATGAAACTGAGACTTCAGTGCCTGGTTTACTGAGCACTACACACGGGTACGGCAGCCCCAATGGCAGCAAAGGTCCAAGGGTCGTTCCAGGGAAACATAGAAAGCCCGTTTCCTTCTCAGTCTTGTAGATGGAACTCTACCTTCAGCTGCCAACTGCCAGGCTGCTACACTACCTGGTTAGGATGGGAAGTGCTTGTTCATAAGAATTAACTGATGAATAATAAGTCATAAGAACATCCCTGCCAAAACCTACCAACACATATGCCCAGCAGGTAAGGCTCCCCATTGCTTTTCTTACAAAGGCATTTGGTATGTACTCTGTTCCTGGGAAACAAAACTGAATGTAGGCCACCAACTTGGGCAATTTATGCATTTACCTGTGCAATCAAGCAAGCTTTTTTTTTTTTAATTCTGAAAAAGGGTGTAGAAGTTTAGTGGACTATCCCAAGCCAATTTATTAGTTCCCTGTTAGCTTCTTTCTTCTTGTACTTTCTATCCCTTCATTCCAAGAGGTTGGAGGTTTTCCTTACTCATCATCCTTAGCCTCTCATTCTTCAACATCACTGCATCACATGTTCATTTAGTACATATTAAAGACCAGACACTGAGCATCTTTGACCTTCAAGATGCTCAGCAGAGAGAGGAGGACATGGGAAAGAGAATCAGCCATTGCCCTGCTGTACTATGAGACTAAAACAAAGCATCTCCTGAGTCAGCCTGAGGACTGTGAGGATGTTTATGGGGACCAGTTAGTATCAAGTGAGCTAGTTTTTGAGGGACAGGCAAGGATTAGCCACAAAGATCAGCATACAGGCAGAGTAGGAAAAAAATTCCAGCAGGTGGAACAGCATGGCCAGAGACTTGGAGGTTTAAGGGACCTTGGCACAGTGAAAGAACTGAAGATAGACAATGGGTCTGAAGCAAGCAGTGTGTGCATCCATGTGTGTGCATGCACATGTTCACACACATACAGTGCTCGTCGTGGTGGTGGTGATGACAGAGCGGAAGACAAATCTGTGACCTTATTGGCCACCGGCCTCAATACAGCATTCAATGTTTTCAGGGATGGGGATAAGCCTACTGCACACAAGGCACATGAAAATATTTCTATTCCCCCATGAATATGGGTATCAAACTGGAAAAAGAAACTGAACCAAGCATGCGATTGCCTTTATACAGGCATAAATCCAGAGAGAGATGGGAGATGTTGAGGACTGAGGTAGAGGGGCAGTTTCTAAGCCCCTCCTGCATTGTATCTGTGCAGTGTGACTTTCTTATCATTATTACTGTAACTTTTTTGAAGTGCTGCATGTTTACACTGCTTTCAATAACCCACAATGCTTACCCAAAAATCCAAATATAGACAGACTCCAATTTGCAAATGCATTATGTTTCCATATCCCATTTCTCAGGGAGAGGTTTTACTCTCAGTGCGCTCGCCCATAGAAGCAGTGTCACAAAAGGCAAGGAGCAACCCAGACCCATGACCCAAGCATTTGTCCACTGTGCACTTGGATGCCATGTACAGCTGTTTGAGACTAGGCCATCTCTCCTGCATGGCCCAAAGGCTTCGGCCAACCTACCTACAACAAAGTTCCCATCTTCCCTTATGCTCCTGACCTCTCACCTACTCTTATTTCTCTGACTCTACCTTGAGTCACTGCACCTCCATCACGCAGACACCTGAGTTAGAACACTTGTCTTCATTCCTCCTTCATAGTCTATGTTCCATCAGTCACTCAGTCCACCAGTCTCCCAGAGGGACACAATAATCCATCATTCCTCAGTCCTCCCATTGCCCTAACCCAAGCCCTCATTTTTCTCCCCTGAATGAGTGAGTGACTACAATAGCCAGGTTTTTCTTGCATTAGGTTCAGAGTGAGCTCACTAAGATGTGCTAACTTTAAAAATCTTTCCAACGGCTCCATATTACTTTCCAGATGCAGTCCAGTCTTATTAATACCATGCACACCAACTTGTGCCCGGCACTGCAGTCCCACAAAACAGTTAGCTGCTCCCTGGATGTACTGGCTATGCCACACCTCCTCTTACCTTCACTCATTCCTCTCACCTTATCTCCTATCATCTCCACGTCTGCTTTCAGAAATCAACCCAGACATCACATCTGAAAGCCTTCTTTGTCTCTTTCATCATTATTAAACAGGAATATATTAAACATGTGATGCCTGGCACTGTGCAAGAACCTGGAGATATAATGATGCACAAGAAAATAGTCTCTGTCCTCAAGAGTTTTGATGGCATATAACTGAGTGAATAGACACTTGAATAAAGGTAATTAGATCAGGGAAGGGGAGACTATACTGGAGCACTTGATAGGACTTAATTCAAAGTGGGGAGAAGGATCACAGAAGAAGTGACTTTTAAGCCAACACCTGAAGAAATAAATAGGAATTAACATCAGGCAAATGTGGAAGGAAGAGAGAATGCAGTGTTCTAGGCAGAGGAAAATAGCAAATGTTAAGTAAGGTTTAAAGACAGACACACAGCAACCTAATTTGCAGAGTCCAGGGCAAAAGGAAAATGTAGGGCCTCTAGTTAAAAAAAACAGGAAATAAACTGGTCCTGAAATATAAAACTATAAACAGGAAATAAACTGGTCCTAAAATATAAAACTATTCCCTTCCATGGTCTCTTTCTCAACCTAACATGGTGGGATTTTTTTTTTCCTTTTTCTGCTAGTTGATGTCACATTTCCTCTTGTAAGGGAATACTGGCAGGCAAGTGTAAACCCTCATAGATGCCTGGCAGCCTGGCCTTAGGCTACGAGCTCATGTGGCCCACTGGCTGCCTCTCCCATCTTCCACCAATAGCCAAAACAGTGAGACTTTGGAGAGGAGGAAAGCTCAACTAGGCATCTCGGTTTTCATGGGTCACAGATGAATGACCCCAAAGGGATTTCAAACTTCACCTTGGTATACACTCATTTCTTGCTTGAATCAGGGGTGAATAAAGGGCTTGGCCCCTCCAAGTTGACTCTAAGTGGGATGTGGCACTGACAGCCTGGGGCATGGGTAGCCATTGCTATGCCCTGTCCTGGAATGCATGTACATAGTTCCCTGAGTGACCTTCTCTGTGCCCCTGTCCAGTTCCACAGAAAGCAGCAGTGGTTTCTGGATGGGTGTGAAGAGGGAAAGGCACAGAGGACCACGGGTGGGGACAAGGCTCTCCCAGAGCAACCGTGGGGTAACAAGAGGTGGAGCTGTCAGAGTGGAGACTTCAGGCACTGTCACATCCTCCACGGACCCATGCAGCTTCACATAAAAAAACAAATTCAAGGATAAATTTATTAAGAATGTCAAGATGACTTCTGGAAGGATGGCATGAGAAGAGGGGCTTTGTGGATCTTTTCTCCAGCAAAACAACCATAACTGGTAAATATACATATTTATGTATATATAGTCTTAAAGCAACCATTTAAAATCTCTAGAATTTGTTGTAAGAACTTACATCAAATAAAAAATATATCTATTCAAGAAAAACTAACTAATCTCAATAAGTACAGTAAGAGACTGTGGCATTTGAACTGCACACAACCTTCTCCGTACATCCCCCTCCCAGTTCAGTATGATGGAAGTTCCAGTATGATAGGACACACACAAGAACACAAGGCTTTCTCTCCCCCCAGGTCCCAGGTAGGGACAATGATATCTACCCCAGAGGGACAGGCCATCATCATTTCTCAATCTCAGCAGCTTGGAGTTGCAGAGTCTGTATTGCAGAAAAAAGACTGAGAGAACTGGGGGGATATCTTCTACCCAGCTCACACTTTCAGGACAGAGCCTCACTCCAGCCTCGGCAGACTGACAATGTCCAATCACACCATCACCCCAGATCACTCACTGGGTGGAGGTTCTATGCTGGGAAAAGTAAACCAAGAAGACCAGAGGTGGTACGTCAGCCCAGTAGCCTGCTCATGAAGCAGAAATATCACCCTGAGATAACTGGGCCACATTTCATGCCCCAGCTCTGGATCAGTGGTAGTTTTGCCCAGGGGAAGAGGCAGGCTTCAAGAACAGGGAGCTCTAAAGTCCTCCCCAAGGGAAATTACTTCATTTTGAACTGAATGTGCTAGTTCAAGGCTAAGGGTCCTCCCCAAACTCTGGGAGATTTTGGTGGTAATCAATTACAAAGAAGCTGATTGCTTAGTGAGAACAGCAGGCTAAACTCTAAACCAGCTAGATGTATATCAGAGAGAATCAGGGATGGATATGGCTAAGAAGAGCCCTCATAGGGTTGGAGCAAAAACTGGCTTCAAAGATTACCTCTGCAAAGAGAGAATGTAATGGCATCAGACTGTGGAGCAATTTATGCCTCAAGGCAGGATTAAAACCAACGGCAAAATCAGCAAGTAATTAATGAAGCCTAACAGCTGCATGGGAATCCAACAGAGGCAGAAAGCTTAGAGGGAGGAGGAAAAGAAGCTAAGAGAGCCCTGCTGAAGGTATTATCATCCCAGGGTGAATGTGTGCATGTCCAAGGCTATGCCTTCTGAAGAGTTACATCACAGGCGATGTCCTGCTGAGGAAATAGACTTCATTAAAATAGTCCAGCCAAGCCACTAAATAAATAAACAGCAAACTACAATGAACCTGAGTCTGTCAGTTTCCGGCATTACAAAATGTATTATCTGAAATGTTTAGTATCTAAGAAAAGAAACAAGAAAATGTAGCGTATACATAAAAAAAAAAACACCCACATTTAATATGGTAATTAATGGTAAAAGACTGAATATCTGAGATCAGAAACAAGACAAGGATGTTCACTCCCACCACTTCTATTTAACACTTCATTGCCTCTACCTAGAGCAATTAGGCAAGAAAATTAATACATCTAGACTAGAAGGAAGCAGTAAAACTATATTTCTTTACAGATAACATGATCTTGTATATAGAAACTCATAAGGAATCCACTAAACAAACACACTACTAGAATTAATAAATAATTGATTTTAGCCAGGTTGCAGGGTACAAGATCAATATTCAAAATCTATTTTATTGCTATACACTGGCAATGAAAAATATGAAAATTAACTGTTACGGAAAACACTGAAAAAAACCTGGACTGGATCACTGACGGGAGAACCAAGCGGCACTCGGAGGTCTAGGAGTGTTGAGGCTTTATTTCACACCGGCGGGCTCAGAGGGGAGTAATCTCCCAAAAGTCCCTGAACAAAGGCAAAGGGAGCAATATATATCTTTCTACTTCTGTATCTGTAACATTCCTACGTGCACAGCAAGTGAGCAGGCAAAGGGGAGTGAGTTTAGGGAGTAAGTGCCTGGCAGAGCCGGGAGTGAAAGGGAGGGGGAAGTTAAGGGAGTGTCTGTTGTCTTTGCTAAGAAGAGCAGCAGAAGGGAGACACCTGGACTAGACTGCCATCCTTGTAAGTTGCTGTCCTTGTAAATTTTTCCTTATCAAAACTAAGAAACAATTCCATTTATAACAGCATGTTAAAAATATATGCTACTTAGAAAAACTTAACAAAAGAAGTATAGAACTGATACTCTGAAAACTGCAAAATATTATTTTTAATTAATGGAAAATAAGTTAAAGAAATTAAAGAGGGGCTAAATGAATGGAAAAACATTCCATGTTCATGGAGAAGAGGACTTAAATTTAAGATGGCAATTTTCCATTATTTGATCTATACAATCTAATGCCTTTCAAAATCCCAGTTAGATTTTTTGCAGAAAATGACCAGCTGATAATGAAATTAATATGGTAGTGTAAGGAATGCAGAATGGCTAAAATGATCTTGAAAAAGAAAAAACAAAGTTGGAAGATTCACACTTCCTAACTGCAAAACCTACTATAAAGCTACAGTAATCTAGGCAGTCAGGTCTTGATGTAAGGTTAGACGTATAGATCAATGGAACAGAACTGATAATCCAGAAATAAACTTTTACATTTATGCTGAATTTATTTTTGACAATTATGCCAAGATGATTCAATAGGAAAAGAATAATCTTTTCAACAAATGGTGCTGGGACAATTGTATGGCTACATGCAAAACAATGAAGTTGCACCTTCTTTCTTATACCATACACAAAAATTAACTCAAATTGAGTCATAGACCTAAATATGAGAGCTAAAACTATAATAATCTTAGAAGAAAATGTAAGAGTAAATCTTTATGACCTTGGATTAAGCTAAGCGTTTTTAGATAGAATACTAAAAGCACAAGCACCAAAAGAAAAGAAATAGGTCAACTGGACTTCATCAAACTTAAAACCTTTTGTACTTCAAAGGACACTGTGAAGAAAGTAAAAGATAACAAAAGAAAAGGGAAAAATATTTTCAGTTCATAATTCTGATGCGGTTCTTATATCTAGAATACATAAAGAACAAATCAACAATAAAAGACAAATAATCAGATTAGTGCAAGGACTTTCCATTTATTGTTCACTAGAGTTTTAAAAAATGATTAACATTATCTGTTTTATGTTCTTAAAGACCACCTTGGCTCTGGTGTGGATAATTAACTGTGCAGCAGCAACAGTAAAAGTAGTGAGGCCATTTAGGAGGTTATTGCAGAAAAGTAAGGGGAAATAAAGGTAGCTTGGACTAAACGTGATAGCTGTGGAGGTACCAGTCAGTAGTCAGATTGAAGAGAGATATTTGAATGTAATAAAACTGACATACTGCTGGACAGTTAAGACTTAAATTTGCCTGTTAAATTTCTTAGTGTTTATCACATACATAATTACTGTTTGTTGTGTGTGGGTGGGTGGATGTGTATTTATGACACCTCTTTTGTAATTTTATGTTGCCAGACCTTGTTAGTAAGCCTAGGATACTGCTTGTATAGAATAATTGTTAACACCATCCAGGATGCTGGATGGACTATGAGACAGAAAAAGAAACTATTTCTAAAATAGCACATTGCAAAGGATTACTAGGACACTGGATTTCTTAAAGTGGCTCAGAGGATTGGATTTGGGAACCAAATCTGGGCTTTGTCCCTTGCTTGCTGTGTTATCTTGGCTAATATTTCTAAATTTCTAAATTCTATATCTAAAGGTGTCTTCTACAAAATGGATAAAATAATAATTTTGTTGGTTTGTTAACAGAATCACATGTTTTTGTTTGTTTAAAAAGCCTGGTACAGAATACAAAGCCCATAAGTGATACTCAACATAACTCATTCTAATGCATTTCTATACAAAAGATATTAGATTTTCAATCATCCCCTATGTATACGAACAAATATGGATATATGGTGACATGACGTGATTATTTTTTTTAATCTTATGAAATTCTGAGTCATTCAGTGCAATAGAATAATAATTAGTCATTGACCTCATTGCCTCAACATTTTTTCAAAATGTATTGTTCAGTTCCTCAGATTTTGAGATGGAGAAAGATATTTGGAAGCAAAATTACATTCTTGCATTAAATGAAGAAACTCCAGAGATTTCTGACTACAAAACACATGAAGACTATCAATCAATATGTCAACAAATATAATAAAAATTAAATTTGTTCATTTTAATTTTATTTTTTAAGATTTTTTTATATTAAAATAATGTAGAAAATATAAAACAAAAGCATAAGTCAGAATTAGAAAATTCAACCTGATGATGTGGGAAAGTGAGCAGAGAGAAAGGAAATGATCTTTTAAAAAAACGAAGTATAGATTTAACTAGGAGAAACATTAGCAAATAAGCATCGTGGAAAGTGCCTTAAAATAAGAAGGAGATTGAAAGGAGGAAATTTGATAAAATAAAACAGAGATTAAGAAAGATAATGAGTCTAGAGAAAGTGTTATACATGCAAGATATGGAAATCAAATCCAAAATACATATAAGAGGAAGAAAAACAAAATTACAACAATGGAATAGAAAAATATGAAAATTAATAAAATTTTATCTAAGAAAACTTTCTAGAATTAAAATGTTTTGAAAGGGCACATCATGTATCTGGGAAAATTGATATAAAACATTCAACATTGACATATATATATTCTACTAAAATCATTGCATTTTAAAGGAAAAGAATCATTTGGGCATCTAGGCAAAAAGATCAACTCAAGACAGAAAAGGCAATGAGATTGTCATCAAACTTTTAAATAGTTCCACTTTGTGTCTGCAAATGATGGGGTTAAGAAACTCAAAAGAAAATAAAAAGTTAGCAAAGGAATTTTAACATATCTATCTGTAGTGTACTGAATAATGACCCCAAAATATAGGTCCAAGCCCTAACCCCCAGTGTCTCTGAATGTGACCTTGTTTAGAAATAGGATCTTTGCAAATGTAATTACATAGAGGATCTCAAGATGAGATGACCTACAATTTACATTGGGCTCTAAATCCAGTAACAAGTGTCCTTATAAAAGATATAAAAGAAGACACAGAGACACGTAAAGAAGAAGGTTTTATGAGGGTAGAGGCAGAGATTGTCATTATGTCATAATAAGTCATGCAACTCTAGGAACCACCAGAAGTTAGAAAGGCAAAGGAATCTCCTCTAGAGCTCTAAAAAGAATGTGGCCTTTCCTATATCTTGATCTTGGACTTCTGGCATCCAGAACTGTGAAAGAATACATTTCTGTTGTTTTAATCTACCCAAGTTTGTGGTAATTTGTTTATGGCAGCCCTAGGAAACTAATACAGACTTTGGTATCTGGAAATAGGGTGCTGTGATAACAAATACCTAAAAATGTGGAAATGGCTTTGGAATTGGGTAATGGGTGGAAGCTTGAATAATTTTGGGGTACATGATAGAACACCCCTAGATTACCTTGAAGAGATTGTTGGTGGAAATATGGCCATTGAAAGTGCCTCTTATAAGGTCTAAGAAGGAAATGAGGAACATGTTACTGGAAACTGAAGGAAAGGCAATCCTTATTAGAAAGTGTCACAAAACTTGGTTGAATTGTGTCTACTGTTGGTTTGCAAAGCAGAACAACAGCAACAAAACTAACTAATGAGATTTATAAGGAAAGTGTTAAAGGTATAGCCTGGTAATATGTGAGAGGAAAGAATTAAATCGAGAAAGGAATTTTTAAGCAAAAAGAAACCAGTACTCACTGATTTCGTAGGTTTTTTGGCTTATCTGGATTGCAATGAAGCTAAAACTAAGAAATTAATTGTTGGAAAAGCATGCTGTGGAGGGTGGGTCAAGGGGTTGCCTAGACAACCTTTTGGTGAAGCAGTTAAACATGTGACTAATGGATTCACTCAACCATCTCAACAGAAGCCAAGAAAAGATATGGAGCACCCAGGAAAGATTTATGGAGGATTCTCCTGTCTAATGGCATAGATCCCCATGAAATATATGGGAGATCCACAATATTTTTTGACAATGTAGTATCAGCAAAAGCGCTGCCAGCTTGGACTGAAGGGGACAAAGACAGGACATAGTGAAAGAGGGCAATCTGATTTAAAAAATTCTACAGGCATGAAACAGGCTGATAGAGCTAACTGACTAGGAACATATGGTATCTTTTAAGAAAAAGGAACCATTTCTAAGAGCAGAACTGTGGATGCAGAGGCAGAAGCTAGAGTGGTGGACCTAGAGGGCAGAATCTCCATGGGCCCAAAGGGTGGAACTTCAAGCCATAGAGGATTACCTCTAGATATAAAAACACAAGGAATTTGCTCTGCTGGGTTTCTAACTTCTTTGGGAGCAGTGACCCCTTTATTGCCTCTGATCTCTGTATGGGAATGGGAATGTCTAATCAATGACTGTTCCACTATTGTATTGTATAAACAGATAACTCGTTTTCTGGTTTCAAGGCCCATAAATGGAAGGGAATTCTGCTCAGAATGGATCATAGCCAGAATCTCACTCATGCCTGATTTAGATAATTTAGATGAGATTTGGTGATTTATGAACTGATGATATTTAAATAAGATTTTAGACTTAGTCTTGATACCATAATAAGGGTTTGACACTTTAGGGGATGTTGGTACGGTGTGACTGTATTTGGTATATGGGACAGAAATGAAGTTTTGGGGGCCTGAAGGTGGAATGCAATGATTGAAAAGTGGCCACAAAAGATATTTTTAAGTCCCAAGTACCAGAGGTCCTTGGGAATGTGACCTTATTTGGAAAGAGGGACTTTGCAGATATATTAAAGACCTCAAAATCTAACTTAATTTAAGGTGGGCCATAAACTCAATGTGTGCTTACAAGAGACAAGGCTGTGAAAGCAATCTGGCTGTCACATCTGTCATGCCATTGATCACCAGGGTTGATTTGGCTGATCTGGCTGGCTAGGCAGGTGTCCACTTCCTCCCTTACCATGCCACGTGCATCCTTCCTGAAGCTGTGTGCTCAAAGAGGATGACCTTCCCCAGCAGAGGACTGTTCTTCAGTCAAGGGTATATGAATAGCTGTGCTCCCATGTTAGAACCTCCAGATAAGCTTTCAAGGTCCATTTTTAGGAGAATGTAGGGTCGTCAGGCTTCCAAGGTTCCAGACTCATCCAAATGAGGCAGTTTGCTTTTCTTTAAAAAAAAAAAAAGAGAGAGAGAGAGAGAAACAGGAAGACACAGAGATATACAGGGAAGAAAGCCATGTGAAGACAGAAGCAGAGATTGTTATGTTTCACAAGCCAAGGAACACCAGGAGCCACCAGAAGCTGGAAGAGGTGAGGAAAGATTTTCCCCTAGAGCCCCTGGAAAGACTGTAGCCCTGCTGACATCTTGATTTCACACTTCTAGCTTCCAAAAGATGAAATAATACATTTATTGTTTTAAGACATCCGATTTCTGGTAATTTGTTATTGCAGCCCTAGGAAACTAATATGCCACCCAAATTTATTTTGAAAATAAAGGCTCACAAGCTCTTCCTGAAGAATCAAATACAGAAATAAGTTCAGGAATTCAAAATGACTGGAGCAGTGTCCACATAAGCATTTAATACATTTTTACTTATAAACATAAATCAAAATTACAGTTATAAGGAAGAGAGGATAGTATATAATGACTATACTTTCTGACACTGTAAGTAAAGCACAAATTTAAAAAATGGTAGAGAAATGAGGAGATGTAAATAAAATAATAGAATAAGTTCATAAATTGCCTTATAAATACTAACAGTGAATAAAAATATATTACTTCATATTACATGATGGGAGCAGATAATTTTAGCTAATTTCTGTGTTGCTCACAATCCAGAACTAAAAGACAACAAAAATTGGATGGAATAAAGCCATTACTATTATAAAAGTAGTAGTTTAATAATATCAGTCAGAGAAAAAGATGTGAACTTTCCTATATACCAAAAGATCCAAAAAATGTGTGTGTGAGAGAGACAGAGAGAGACACAGAAAGAAACAGAGAATAAAATAAATGGCATAGTGCAAAATCATATATGCACGTGTATATAGTGAGACAATGTAAAAAAATTCAAATAGATTTAACATACCTACTTAAAGGAGAAAAAAAAGATTGAATTACAAAGTAAAACATAACATTATGATATATACAGAAAAGACAGCTAATAATTTTTTTTAAATACAGACATGGATAAACATGTAAATGCAAATAAAAGGAAAATAAAGGTTCTAGCCTAATATATGAGAAGGTAGATGTCAAACAAAACATTAAAATAGACAGATAAGAATATTTTATAACAGTAAAGGTGACAAGTCTCAATGAATATAAAACAGGTGTTAATATTTATGCACCTAATAACTCAGCAAAACCAAACTCACTAAAAAAACCCTGAAAATACCAGGAGAAATAGAGGGAAACTGAATATCAGTAGGAGATTTTAGTGTACTTTTCAAAGAGATCAAGTAAACCACAAAATTTTATGTCTATAGAAAACTTCAACAACATAATAAATCACATATATCTTATCGATATAAATATTGAACTCTGAGAATCAAGAACTAAATTTACTTCCAACTGCACACAGAAAAGTCATGAAAATTAGCCATAGTTTACTTAGGCCACACATACACACAGAGACATCTCCTTCATCTAAGTCATACAAACAGCTTTCTCAACCCACAATCTGATAAAAACAGAAAAATTTCATCAGCATACCTATCCTAAAAGAGTGATTAAAATAAGCTTTCTAAAAAGAAAGATGAAGAAACCTTGGAATATCAGGAAAGTAGAAAGTACATGAAAGCAAAAATATGACTAAATACAATAAACTTTCCTTCACCTCTTAAATTTTCTAAATTATATTTGACAGTGGAATAAAAAATTATAACACTGTTTGATTTGGTTCTAAATACACAAAGAGGAAATATTTGATAATCATGTTTTAAATGGGGGAGGGTAAAGAGATGTAAAGGGAGGTAAGATTTCTATATTCTACTCAAACTCGTTGAACAATAAAACCAGTAGACTGTGATAAGTTACACATATGTAATATGACTCTTAGAGCAATAACTAAAGAAACTATACAAATATATACACTGAGAGCCACCATTAATAAATGAAAGTGAAAATCCAATAAATAATCGAGTAACCTACAGGAAGGCAGGAAAAGAAAACAGAAATTAAAAAAATAAAATGACACATTTAAGCCCTCACAAGCAAATAATTGTATTAAGTGTAAATGATCTAAACAAACTAAGGTAAGCAAATTAGCATGGTAGATTAAAAAACATGATCCAACTATATGCTGAATATAAGAAACTCACTTTAAATATAGATGGGTTGATAGAAACAGGTTGAAACTAAAAGGATGGGAAAAGATACATCATGCAAATGTGAATAAAGGAAGGATGGAATGATTTTATTAATATCAGATAAAGGACATTTTGGAGAAAAGAAAATTACCAGAGACAGGCAGGTACATTAAATAGTGGTAAAAGAAACAATCTACTAAGAAGAAAAGGCATCTTAAATGTGTATGTAGCAAGCTATGGAACTTAAAAATGTGTAGTAAACACAGATAAAACTGAAAGGAGAAATAGACAAATACACAATTATAGTTTGAGACTTCAGCATGTCTTTCTTAATAACTGACTGAACGAGACAGAACATAAATTAAATCTACAGACCTCAACAATGCTATCAAATAACAGGAGGTAATCAACATTTATAGATTAAATCATGTAACCAGAAGAGAATACAAATTTATTTCAAGCATCCATGTAACATATACCAAGATGCAGGGCCATAAAACAAATGTCAACAATTTTAAAAGAACTGAAGTCATACAGAAAATGTTCTATGGCCTTAATGGAATCAAAGTAGAAATAACTAAAAGATAACAGAAGAATTCTCCCAAAACCCAGAAACTAAATAGTATACTTCTAAATAATCAATGGTTTCCAAAGAGAAAATTCCAAGCAACATTAAAAATAAATAAATAAAAATGAAAATACAACATATCAAAATTTGTAGAACACAGCTAAAGCAGGGATGAGACAGAATTCATAACACAAAACGCATACATTAGAGAAACAGAAAAGTCTCAGATCAATAACCGAAGCTCCCACTTAAAGACTGTACAGAAGAACAAAGTAAACCCAAAACAAGCATAAGAAAGGAAATAAAAGATAGAAGAAATCAGTGAAATTGAAAACAGAAAAATGATAGAGAACAGTGAAATACAGTGCTGGTTCTTGGACAAGATCAGTGTAACTGATAAATCTAGTAAGAATGACAAAGAAAAAGGAGAAAACACACGAATTATCAATACCAGGATAAAACTGGGGCTATCACTAAAGACTCTGCGGGCATCTAAAAGATAATAAGGGAAATACAACCAATTCTGCATATATAATTTTGACAACTGAGAAGAAAATAACCAATTTCTTAATACTGGGTTTGTTCTTTGGAGACCATGTTACCTTGGAGAAGGCCAGGGACATATTTTAGGAAGAGTTCTGCACATAACTTGCATTAACATCAGTGTTGATCTCCATTTCCCTAATTAGCTTACTGAAAATAATTTCTGGTATTGACAACTATTGTAGCTTCTTTTCAAGGGACTTAACAGACCAGTTATGATAGCAATACATCTATTTAAATCAAAAGAAAAGTACATAAATATAAGGTATTATAGCCTTAAATGATGAAAAAAAGAAAAGAAGAATGCAGGACTGCATTATTAATGCATCCTTGAACAACAAAATGCAGTATGTATTCTCAGAAAATAGAGAAAGGACATTCTACAAAGAATTAGAATCATCTGACTGGCACCAGGACATGCATTGCTTAGCAACCTTCTGTGATTTGCATGAAGTCAGCAGGCTGTATGGTACCAAGGCACAAACAGGTATACATCATACTATTCCTTAAAACATGTATTTATTTGTGTGGTTGGCTGGTTGGTTTCCAAAGCTTGTACTCGATTTTTTTTTAACCTTCATATTGCCCTCCTGATCTTGCCCAGGTTGATATGCCATTTTGACAGAATATATATATACCACCTGTTTTCAACAAATATTGCAAATCTGAGCTGTCTCTGAGGATGCTTAATAAGACTGTTACTATTCTCATGCCCCATTTTAATTTTCCTTTTCTCACAGCTTCATTCTTCAACAATATTTGCCTCATTTATAAACCACACCAGGGGCACTGAATTTTCTTGACAATTTAACGCTGGTGCCTCTTGGGATTTTTTTTTTTTTAACTAAGAGGTCATCTATTTGATAAGGAAGAATACAGCTTAAAATAAAACACTCAAGTGCTTCCATCACTCAAAGTGAAGTCACATCTTCTTACTTTCTTTTTAGAGAACCACCATTTGTTCTTTTCTTTGGATCAAAAAAAAGGACAGTCAGATATATCCCTAAGTGGGTGACTTTATCAAAGTCCTCTTCAGAGAACAGCAATTGTGTTCCTGCCTCAGCATGCATACCAAAGCCTGTGGCCAACTTAGCAGGGTCCCTTTCCTGTCTCTTTTCATACTGCTGTCTCATGAAGACTGGGGAAAAGTTAAAAGGGTAAAAAGGTTTCTAGAATTCTTGACACACTCTGTACTACTCTCTCCAGATGTTCGTTCTCTTAAATGACCTTTAAATTCGCAACTCTGCAGCATGAAAGCCATTGGGATTCCACTGTGACAGTACTGGCCAGCCAGCCAGTGTAGTTACAGCAGGGCTTGATGTTGCCCTTTGTGACATGCAATGTTCTAAGACTGACCTCAGTTCTTTCCCATCTACCACACTGGCCACATTGAGAGATTAGAAAGTAAATCTTCGCTTGTCAGGTTCTATAGAGGCATGTTTCTCAGGTTATCCTGTTTCAGATATCAAGTTTCTGAAGTATCTAGTTGAAGTTCTTTGAAGCTTTGAAATTCAGTCTTGGTCATAAACACATCTTATTTCACTAGAAGCCTGGCAGAAATCCCAGCTTTAAATGAGCAAACGAAAGCCATACAGATGAGAACACATTTAATGGGAAGGGGTGCCTGTATGGTTATGCCAAAACTAAAATTTTCTTATTTTTTATGAATATTTAAATAATCTTAATAGCTTGTTAAATTTCTTTTTACTCAGGTTCCTGATAATGGTATGAAGAAAATACCTCAAACAAGGACAAATGAGGACTTTCTTACACATCTGCTTTTCACTTCTATTATTTAAAAACTGAAGGCATATTGGAATTCTGAGTTATTTACTACCTCAACTAGGTGGACAATTGCCACTCTTTAGCTACAGTTGGAGTTATAAAAAAAACTAGTGAAAGATAGAATGAAATACATCTTGACAACTCTTTTGTGAAAATGAGCCTGTCTTAACATTTAATTGCAAAACTCATGTCTCTTTAAAAGTACAGCTGTCAGCTGTCTATGCACCATTTTAAAACTTAATCTTTCCTGGTCCTGGATTTACTGATCTTTGACTGCAAATTTCATTGTTTTTAGAGTCTCTCCATCTGACCTTTAAACTTGAAGAATGTGCCCAGTAGAACATAGAAAACAAACAAACAAATAAGAAAAACCAAAATAAAAGAAAAATCCAAGCTAAAGAATCACCTCTTATCTGTCCTCCAAGCCTTGCTTGTCTATGTGCCTCCATCATTTTTGACAGCACATGACTGGTCCCATATTCGAACCTCTGAAATCTGATGCCACTTTTAAAAGTATCATCCTTTGCTCTGCCCATTTTATCAGTAGTCAGGTTAGCCAATTTGTTTCCCAAGTCCTAGGGCTCACAATCTCTCATTACCTGATGTTCAGCACCTTAAGAAATTTGTTTCATATATTTTGGCCAGTGTTTTTAGTTAGCTCATGTGGGAGGGTAAATCCAGCCCATTAATAGATCTTGGATAGAGGTGGAAGTTTGTTGCCATTTTTGATTATCATCCTTTACCCATTTCAAAAAGAGTAAGGTTGACCTGACCAGTTCTCTTTAATATTCTGTGGTGATCACCCCTCCTTTCTGCAACCCTTTACTTCTACCTTGGATTTGTCAGAAGAGTAGATTCTTTGACCTCTTCTCACACTTTTACACTATCATCCCATAGGGTTTGACATTACCTCTCCCAAAGGAAAATAGAGAACGTGCTAATAAATGAGAGCTTGCTCTTTGAAATATTCATTGTTTCATAAGTTTCCCATTTGACAATGAGATCCAGGGCTGCACTCTTACTAGCTATAAAATATATTTGGGTTTTCAACTTTGCTTCAACTCACACTGTCAATACACAGAGATAATTTGGATTTGCTTTTGAAGATGTTGCCTGCAGAATATTAATTCTTGGATTGCTTACTTAAATATCAATTCCATAAGAGCCTCAGGCAGTATCTCCATTCTCCTAAAGCAGATTATAATAAGAAACACAAACATGTACCTCTTATATTGCCAAGCTTCAAGAACTACACTAGACCTAAAAGAAGGGCAGTAGTGGAGAAAACAATAGTGTGGTCATATGGTTTCTCTACCAAGATTACAAACTCTCATCTGAGAGCCCTAAGACTACCCATCTTTATTTCCTGATATTTACCAGTCATTTTAAACTATTTTATTATAGAATTAATGATCAATGTAGAAACTTGGAAAAATCCAGAAAACTATAAAAAAGAAATAAAAACCCCAATAGTTTCATATCCTAAAGTTAACTTCAATTATTGTTGGTGCATTTTCTGAAAATATTTTTTAGGTTCTTCTGTTTTTCTATAATATCATGACACTCCTTTCACATCCTTAAGAAAATTCTAGAAAAACAAAATTTTGAGATGATTGTATAATGTTTCAATGTACACACAATAATTTAATCAACCTTACCCCTAACTTAGGCACCTGGTTTTCATTTGGTTTTTTTTAACCACTTTTTGTATTATGATATAATGCATATCCTTTAACAGAATCCACTTACAGTAGATACAAGATTTATTTATGTATTTATTTTTAAAATTCCAGCATCCTTCTCTTGGCTCATTAACACTCTCCATTCAGCTCTCCCAAAAACAGTGACTAGTCAAGGGGTGTTCTCATGACCTAAGTAGGTTTTTCTGGTTTGATAGATGCTAGAAGAAGGGGGAAAAAGTTCTTTTACCTCTGGAGTTGCTAAAGCAGAGAGGATGGGAATCCACAACTGCTGAGGGCTATATTTTCTCCCTCAAGAGGAAAACTCCCTAGAGCATGAAGTAAGTGAAACTAGCAAAGAGGAATGATAGATGGAGTCCAAGAGAGGCCAGGCATATACTGGTTCCTACTGCCTGACCTTGGGCCCTCAGTCCTTCAATTTTGTGACCTTCTCCAGCATTCTTTTGAGCTCTAGCTACAGCCTATTTCCACTTTTTTGTTTAAGTAATTTTGAGTTGGTATCCATTTCTCATAACTGAAAATTTTTGTTTAACATCTCTGATTCCCTTTTGATAAATGATTTCTAGAAGCAGATTTTCTGGCTCACAGAACAAGAATGTTTTAATACTCTTGATGCATATTTCCAAATTGCATTCTACAATAATAACATTAATTTGCAACCCATTTGTAATGAATTAGGGTTTGCTACAGATAGATTTCCGAAAAATCTCCAAATGATGATTCATTTTGGGGTTTGAGGCTGTTTATAATTCTGTGTCTTTATTTATTTTCCCAGTATTTATGGAGCAGCTATGATGTGCAGGGAATTGTCAGTGATCTAGAATATACAGATGAAAGATATATTTGGCTTGTCTTAAGCAGGGGCTCATATCCAGCAGGGGAAGCACATGCATGCCCATACAAATATATCAGGATGTGATCAGTGATATGATGATATTTTGAATAAAGGGCTCTGGAGATACAGAAAAGGAGGAATGGTCTGAGATGCGCAGAAAATTGACCTTAAGTAAAATTTCAACCACTGAAGAAATGGGAAAGGTAGAAGGAACTTCAGGAGATGATCACAGGGGCATGAAAGAGACTAATCTGAATAAGTATGAATAATTTAGTGTATAAGGAATGATGTCAGGAGATGAGACTCAGATTGGAGTCTGGCATTGAGGGTCAATGAAAGCCAGGTTCTAGGGTTCGTTCTTTATGCTGTAGATACTAGAACTGTGAATTATGGGTAGAAGTAAAAGGTTTCAAGTAGAAATTCAACAATATTATATTTGTATTTAAGCAAATATAATCCAGCAACAACATGGAAAAGTTGAAGATAAACAATATCACACATAGGAAGACTAACAAGTAAACTTTCGCAATTACTCAGAACAGTGATGACAAGGGTTTGAAATTAAGAAAAAAAAGTTAAGCGAAAATGAAGAGAGGAATATATTCAATATTACCTCCACATTAATTTGTAGTTTACTTATTTATGATTAATTTATTCAAGCATTCACCCAACCACCTCTTTTTGTCTAGACTATGGTTTGCTTGGATAGGCTGGAATATCATACCATCAGGTTAGGGAAAAGGGGGAAGAAATCAGAGTAGTTTTAATAGTAAACCATAATGGGCTCGTTGGATATCCAAGTCTGGCATATGGTATTTTTCTAGCACTTCAGAACCATCAGGCATGTGTATAAAAACAGACCTGGAAGGAGGGATGGAAAGAGCTAAATAGCATATTAGGCTCTTCTCGCCTTCAGCTGGTATTGAATTAAGGGATATGAGTCATGGTTACCAGGAGAAATCACATGAAGGAAACTTGGACCTGTGTCCAGTCATCTGCAAACAGAAATGTGAGCATCGAGGGAAAAAGTGAAAGAATGTACACTGGGAATCAGAGTGCAGACCCAAGCTCACATCCTGATGTACCAAATCCTGGGCATGTGCCGCTGACCTGCGCTAAGGGAACCTGGCCATCATGAATTTTATGTGTGTTCTAGCCCCTAAAGGGATGGAGCTACACAATGGATGGAGACTCATCAACTCATCCATCTGTTCCAGGGGCCTTAAGAGGTGGAAAACAGGCAAATACTGAGCATAAGCTTAAATGTCTTGCCCAGTCCTGGGTATAGGATAAAGGGCCCCAGACTAAGGGCAAATTTCTCCAAGAGGAGACTGTAATAAAAGCCTTTGGGTGAGCTCCTCCAAATCCGGGGCACCACAGGTGGAGGGATGGAAACATAAACTGCCCCAAGTATTTTGCTTTTCCTCAGTGCACTTGGCCGCTCTCCACTAGGAGTAGCAATCAATCCCCCCACCACTACCCCTACACACAGAGGTACATACTATTCCCTAGTGAAGTCATTGCTACAAGGTTATAGTTTCCCAAACAGTAGGGTTAATCATGAGAGTCAATCCCTGAGGGCCAATGATAAGTTAAAAGTTTAGTTTTAAGTTGATTCACCAGCCTGTCTCCTGAGTAACTCAGTGCTCAAGGATCTGACGTTCCATTATATGCCTTTCCTTGGCAGTGCAGCACAATAGCCAACAGGCGGAAACAACCCAAATGTCTACGGACAAATGCATGTATAAACAAGATGCAGTTGATACATACCATGGAATATTACTCATCTTTAAAAGGGAAGAGATTTATCACACATGCTACCATATGGATGAGCCTATAACACATTAAGTGAGATGTCAGACACAGAAGGACAAATATTGTATGATTCCACTTTATGAGATACCTAGAGTAGTCAAATACATAGAAATATAAATTAGCGTGGTGGCTGCCAGGGGCTGGCAGGAGGGACAAATGGGGAGTTACTGTTTAATGGGTACAGAGTTTCAGTTTGGGAAGATGAAGAAGCTCCGGAGATACATGGAACGTAGGATTACACAGCAATGTGAATGCACGTACGCTCTTGCTGGTTTGTAACCTGGTCCTGGTATACAGAGGGCAAGGAGAGGCAGAAGAAGGAGGCAGGCCACTCCAGATGGGTAGGTGGTGGATTTAATAAGCAAGGAGAACTTAACATACGAGGTTTGCCTCTGGCAGCTGCAAGACGAGTGGATCTCCACACCCGCCCCCTCACCCAAGAATCTTAAATGTTATATAGAGGCCTAAATGGGGTTCAGGCACATACACAGTGCACAGAGTCTCAACGAAACCTTGTTCTCTCAAGGCTCCATCCCCGAAACACCTCCTGGTGGGGGGAATTGTGGGTGGAATGTGCATTCCAAGGACAGGGGAGGGAGTGAAGAGCCTCCCCTCGCCCAAGTCCAGATTGCATGTGGGCCAGTGGTCATGTTCTCCTTAGGACATCCTCCAACACTGCTGAACTGAACACTGAAAAACGGCTAAATGGATAAATTTTACGTTGGCTCTATTTTACCACAATAAAAAAAAAATTAAAGATTCCATATATTTTTACAAGCTGGCAAAACATATATTTAATTTAATTTTGATAAGTCAGCATACTCAGTATTTCCTGCTAAATATCAAATAATAAAAATCAAATAATGAATGGATCACTTGAAATAATACAGGAATAGGACTTATCCTTTTTTATGTGCTATAAACTCTTCTATAATATGTTCTTTTAACAGCTACTTATGACCATTTGTTCACGCTTTAAGGCAGGTGAGGTCACTCCAGGAGACCTGACCACAGCTGTCCCCACATCCACCTTCTGGTGTGAGGCCTGTCCCCTCGTGATCTGACTCAGGACAGGGTTAATTCTGCTTTTCTTTCCCTTGATGCCCTTCCAGGTATGTACAGCCATTATAGTCCCTTCCCTACTTCCTAGTAATTTTTTTCCCATTTAGTGAAGTGAAAGGTAGGTTTACTTCTGGAAAAAATTCTTGTAGACCCTGGTTTTCTAAGTTGAATGGCCCTGAGCAGCTACGTGTTGTACACAATACATATGTTCAGGAGTATCATCCTCTTCAACGTTCACGCTTCCATCCCTTCTCTAACAATGCCATCTTTTCCTTTGGGAAGCCTTACCTGCCCTTGGTGAGGAGAGGGCATGCGAGGGCTGCGAGAATCTCTCTCGGGGCTCCCTTATGCTTACTCGAGCCCGCGCACCACAAATCAGGATACTGATTAATAAACAGTCTCCTCTCACCTGCCTGCCAAGGTGCACCCGCCAATTTGGAGCAACCCAAATAGGAACACTCCTGGCGACTTGCTCCCTCGCTGACGGCCCCTTCCTTCTAAGCCCACGGGCCCGGTCACTTTGCTTCTTGGCTTTCCCTAGAACCTAATGTAATGACTACACTGAGGAGGGTTTCTTCTCTCGCCTCCTTCCCACCTTCTTCTAGGAGTTCATGGGCATCTGCACGTGAAAATCACCCCACAAGGATGTAAGACCCTCCCTTTTGTGGTCCTTTGTATGTTCTGACATTTAAACCTGGTTGTTAGGACCACTGCGAAGGAACAGACAGCTTGTGTTCACCCGAATCGTGGGCTAACTGAAGAGGTTTTACACCGATTTGCGAGGGACAAGAGCTGCCTTCGTTTTGACTGGCTTGTTTGTTCTTGGTAAAGGGAATGGTAAATAACTTGCAAAATATTCATGGTCATTACACTCCTTAAGAAAGGGGCAGTCTCAGCACTATTTCCATGGACATATGAATAAGCAAAGGCAATTTCTAAAGAAAAACGTGTACTATTCTAATAATAATTACTGCTCTCACTCACACTGCCCTGTCACATAATTCTCAATTTTAGCATTTAAGTACATTTTCAGACAAATTTTTAAACTCTTCTAGCCGAGAGATAGTCTTAGTTCTACGTCTTATTTTTATCCAAGACACCTAGCAAAGGTATTGTATTTACCTACATGCATATATACTATGTCATATATATACCATATATATATACATCTTAGGCATGTATACTTCATTACATCTTATATACCTCACATGTATGCATATGTTATATACCTTATAAGATACATATGCATGTATTTCATCTCACATATATCTTACAATTTATATTTTCATACTTGGTATGATTCTCATTTTAACAGACTTAATTATTTTTCCCTAGGAAGTGAAAGCCAAAGAAAAAGGCTTAGAATCTTAAAAAGACTCATGTTAGACTTTTAAACGTTGACGATGCTGTGAATCCCTAAGGTGTGTGCTCACCAAACACATCATTAAACGTGCTGATATTAAATGTGAAAAACACTGAGTGGGAACAAAAGAGAGGACTCTAGTTTGCAGAAGAGCCCCCGTCTGGGGACAAAGGGTGCACAGGAAGGACGCTGGAGCAGGAGGCAATCTGAAGTAACTGAAAATTTTTGGGGGCAGGACGCAAATTCTGATGCCGTAAGTGGGGCTCATTTCCCGTCTCCTGGGAACTCTTGGCTCTTCTTTCACGATGTGGCAGCACAGCCCCTTGGGCGGTTTTCTTGGCGCGGCAGGCTAGATGCGCAGGATTTGCGTGGATGAGGAAAGGCAAAGGTGCAAACCTGGGAAAGCGCCCTCATGAGTTTCGCAGGCAGGCCTCCCTAACTCTGTTGCTTGTGGGATAAGCGTGTGAGAAATAACATGAGCTGTCCGGCAAAAGGCTGGGATGCTGGCTTCATCGCGGCCTTTAACAAGTGTGATTGTGTTCTAACACACTGAAGTAATTCCAGAGGGAAAGACGGAACTGGCGACTTGTTTGGATCTAAGATTAGGCTTCAAGACAAGGCCTGAAAGGCTCAGGTTGGGACGAGTCCCCTGAGTCCCCGGGCCGTGGCCTGTGGAGAAGCTGCCTGGCATGATGGCTGTGCATTCGCACGTTCTTGACTGTGGTGTCAACGTGTCATCCTCAGCTGTAATTACCTCTTTTCTAGCCCATTCTCTGATCAGCACCATATGCGGTGTAAACCCACTTCTGATGCACATCCTCCACTGACCTCTTGGTGACTCCACCACCCAGCATGCTCTGTTAAGCACTCTGAGCACTGGAGTCCATGTTCAGTGCTTTCCAAATGGGTTTCCTCACTGCCCTTCCCTCCCCCCCTTCCTTCTCATTTCATGGCTCCAGCTATGCAACTATGGTCTACTTAAGACCTAGAACTGCATTCTACAGTACACGTTCTGGCCACTTCAGTATCACAAGTGACTTACTTTTGCCTCAATTTTCCCCCTTTGGCGAGAGGTAGGAGGGTTAGTGTACAGCAGCCGGGCAGGACAATAAACCAAATTCTTCCACATTCCACATTTTTCTAAATGGCTTACTAAATGCATATGGCTAATCACATCATTTTTAAATACAAAACAAACCAACAAAGAGAGAGAGAGAGAATATTAAGATGTTGACATCCACTGCCAATTACAGATGAGAGGATTAAGTTGGAAAGACGCACTGCAGGAAAATGGCAAAGGAAAAAACCAATGAAGAAGCCTAATATTGTTATTATTGTTAAACAAAGACAACAAATGAAGAAAACAGAGTTTAAGCTTTTCTTGAAAGGATTTGTAGAGGCAATTTGATAGACTTTTTACAATCTAAGTAGTTTCATTTTCCGTCAAAAGCTCAAACTGTACCGTAAGTACATTTTTAAAACAGAAGAGTTCATGGAATGGCAAAATCTCCCCAGCATAGACAGAAAAGAAAAGAGGCCAATAATTTCAGAGTAATGGGTTCTCTATCACGAAATTCTTTATTTCTGTTGCATTTTTGCTACCTTCTGCATAGCATCCTCTATTCCCCCTATACCATCACAGGCTTTACCCCAAGCCATCTAAACAGGCACATTTCCCAATATGACTTTGAAACTTTATTGGACACGCTAAATTCATCTTAGCCTACACAATGTGGAATGCACCTTAGAAACTTGTGCCTTAGAAACGTATGTGTTCATGTTTAGGTGTTTCGAGGAATAAATTATATTGCTGCAAAATGCAACATAACAATTCTATGACTCATTGTGCTTTTTACACTGATTGAACTTGTCTGTTAAGAGAGAGGTTTTGAAAGTTAACAGCTTCAAATCTTTAAACCCAGTAAGTTAATAATATCTATCAAACAAACACAGTATGACCTGCAGAACTGACAAGGAAAAAATTGGGGCCAATTCCTGGAAATAAATAGCATTTCAAATTCTCTGAGTATCCGTCATTAAACAACAAAATGATTCCTCTTTTTATTTAAACTAACAAAGTGGGAGAGTAGACAATAAAATGTTCTTACACTTTTTGAGATCATGTTGGCCTGCCTTCTGGTTTATTTGATTTGTGTCGTGTAACATATAATGCAGCCAGACTAAAACTTTCCTGATCCGTCAATAAATATGAAAATATCTACTTATGAATCTTTACAAAAATTACAGTGTTATTTATTTAAAGAAGTTATTTCTTTAAAACTATTATTTCTTTAAAGAGCTGAGTTTTGTGGGAAAACAAGCAGAGCAAGCTAAAGGCTAATGTGATATTACTTTGTCTGCTAATGCAGATAAATATGCCCCCTAGTAAAAGCTTGGGGTTTGCTGCAAAATGAAGTTGCAGAGAAAAAAGTTTATTGTAATGTAAATGATGTGATTTTACCTCATAGGGGAACGCACAGGTAATGGAAATCTTTAGATCATCCCCACACTTTTAGATATTCATCTCTACCTTTTTCCAAAATAAAGAGTGTACCGTATCTATAGTGTGTAACTTCCATATACAAATCTAATGGTAAAGAGCCACTTGGATGTATTATTTTAGACTTGCTGAATCACTCAATCGTTTATTCCAAAAATAGTTATGGAGCGTCTACTACACGCCACACGTGCTCTGGGGATAGAACTCTGAGAAGACTTGCACAGCCTCAGCCCTGACGGAGGTTCCAGCTCACCAGGGTTGAGTTCCCAGTATTTCTCTCTTGTTCCAAGGCCAGTAGTCATCCCAACATCCTTTAACTAACTGCTGCCTGCACACTAGCAGGGTGATCTTTGGCTGTGGCACAGCGTTGTCTCTTTGAGGAGAGATCTCATGGGGGAAACCTGCCAATACTGACAGCATCTCTAGCCCCAGAAACAAACGACAGAGAGGATCAACCTGGGCGACTGGGAAGCCAAATGCCATCATTTGGGCTTAATTTTCACTTTAAGATGGTTTGCACATCAGGAGGAGGTGCTGATAGTGTAAGGAAAACCAAAATGCCCGTGCATCTTCCCTTTCACTCCACCTCCTTTCAATCCAGCTAGGTTGTGACTTCTCCCCACCACTCGGCTGCGTGGCTTGCTGAGTAAGAACGTGTTTCAGAGGTGAGAAGGTAGAAGTACTGTTTTCTGTTGGTGCTACCTTGGACACACCTCGTAGCATTTAGTTTGTTTTTTACAGCTTTACTGAGGAGGAACCGACAAAATAAAATGCATGTGTTTAAAACATACAGTTTGATAAGCTCTGGCACATGTGTATATCCATAAAGTCATTATCACAGTCCAGTCAATGAACAAATCAATAATCTCAAAAATGTTTCCTCACACCCATTTTGTACTTAGCATTCCAAGCCCCAGATCCCTCATCTGTAAAATCAGTATGCACATAGCAACCTTACAATATTGTAGCAAAGATTTACGAAATACAGGTAAAGAGCACACTCTGTAGCAGATGATGGGTCTATGTTAGATCGTTACCCCCACTTTGCATTTGGTTAATATTCCTGATAATTAAGTTGTGACTGATTCTATCATTTTATGCTCCCCATTCTTTTCCCCGACTACATCAAATCTTTTCTCATGCTTACAACAGAAATAAAAGATTCCTATGTAAGCTCTATATGAGTTTGTTGAGCTAAATGTGGAGGAGAGAGTGCTGGGCATTTTGAACTATCCAGGAAGTGGATGGTAACTACAGACATAAGCCATGGTGCTGGCTGTCCACTGAGCAAATGTCTGTGTGTGAGTGTGGAAGGGAGGGGGCATCAAGGACACTGATGTCACTAATTGAGGGCAGTCTGACCTCTCTTCAACAGCTGGCACCATGAGGTCAAGATTTGCAAAATTCTCTCAATAAGGCAACCCCAATCTGTTGGAACACAAGGTGTAGTGGGCCCTTGATGCCCAGGAGGATGCTACACTTACCTGAGTTGAGTCCAGGGTCTACTTCTAGGAAGACAGTTCATAAATTCTGCTTTTTTGTGAAGCATCTCTTATGATTATAAAGAAAAGCCAAGTGAGCATGTCCAGGAACAGTCATGCTCATTCACAGCTGTATGACTGCTCTGGCATTACTTTTTAAAGCTCCTGAAAAGACATTGCTCACGTTCGGTTTTTCTGTACTTTTTAAAGGTATTATTGTTCTTCATTTCTATCTCCATTGAATGATATGTCCTATTTATGGTGTTACTCTAACTTTAGACTTGTTCAAGGAATTTGTTAAATGCAGATTCCTGGGCCCTGTCCCAGACATACTGGGAACAGGCAAGGAATTGGCAATTTTAACAAACAAACCTACTGAGTAAACACTACATATATAATTTTTGAGACCATGTAATATGCATTTTAAATATTTTCCTTATTATAAGTTTATAGCAATTCTATGTGGTATATTTAAAACTGATTTTAAAGAAAAGGAATGCAAATTCAGCAAGACCGAGGAATTCAGCCAAGTCAGACAGCTGCAAAGTGCAGACTGATTCCCAAATAAGTGATTTATCCACTATGTTTCAATGTGTCTGAGTTTTATAAAAGGTTAAGCCCTTTGTGTGCCTATTAGTTTTTATCCTTCTGCAAGCTATTGCACAACAGTCCAGATTGAATAGCAGTAGCTCTGCTGTGTATTAAGGCTGAGAAAAATATTGGCTGCCTGATAAGAACAGTTGTGTCCTGGGCAAAACAGATGTGGTTGGTAATTCTAAGTACAGGGCAAAAGGGCCATAGTAAAAAGTCATTCAAAAGAACATAACAAGAACCATGTGGATAATCTTTTCTTCATTTTGATACTTAGTTAGGCATCTACTGACAGTAGGAAGACTAGATCCTCTGTTTAAAAAAGTTGAAGTAACCTGAATATGGGTTTAATGGCATGTAATTTAGTGGACTCTTATAAGGAAAGCATGAAGCTTATCTGCCTCTGTATGTTGGAAAGCCATGATAGGATGGCCTTTTGCCATTCAGTCTTTCCCGCCGGCAGACGCCATGGCACTGCTCACCACATCATCAATACACCTGAGAAACACCACATCGTGGTTCCCCCAGGGATGCCGGCTGCTGTTCTGGGAATAGCAAGCCTTCCACTTCAACTATTGAGCTGGAAAATCCTAGTTGTCCTTTTTGAATTGCACCTCAATTGAAAGCTCATTTTCCCCACAGGATCATGAATACCATCATGGGGGAGAGCTCTTCTTTAAGACATATGGCCTCCGTGATGCCACTTAGCTGCTGCAGGGAAAACCTCCAAGATCCAGGACGCTGAGAAAAAAGCAGCATACCAGACAAAAATGGACTCAGCACTGGATGAGAACCCTCAGGGAGAATGTATGTTTGCTGTGAAGAAGTCCCACCAGATATCATTAAATTATACAACACAAATCTCATTTTATGAGTTTGGCAATGGGAAATCTGTCCCGATACTGCATTAGATTAAGACATTTCCTAAATGTTGAATGTGTTTCAGAACAACCATGGTATAGGAATTTAATGTGGACAGGGGACAAAGGATAGTCCTCAAGAGAAGAAGAGGTATGAGAGAGGAAGTTTTGAATTTTGAAGATTTAAAGTATTGTCACTGTATGGAGATCCACACCTCCTTTCTGTAGCTGTGATATAATTTCATCTCACTTGTTTGCTGCAGACTCTGAACAAGGATCTGTGCATCACAATGTCTTCCAGCCAGCTATCAGCTTCAGCAAGTCATTCCATCTCTTTGAACCTTAGCTACTGTGGCATATTGTAACTGCAAAAGAAAGCTGCCATAATAACTCATATCCCACAGGCACTTCTAGAACATTGCCACTTTCTTTTCATTACGCGGACTCTAATCCCATCCTATTTAACCTGGATGGGTTTGTGATTCCTTGTAATGAACAGGATGTGATGGAAGTGATGCTGCTTGACTTTTAAGGCTCGATCATAAAAGGCAATACTCCCTCTGCCTTTTTCCAGTAGAACACTAGCTCTTGGATCCTTGGACGAGCAGGTAAGAAGTTGAATTACCCCAAGGCTGTCATGCTGTAAGGAGGCCAAGTCATGAGGGAGGCTGTGTATAGATGTTGTTTTTTTTTTTCTGTTGGCAGCCTTAGTCTTCAAGTCCTGCCAGCCCAGATGAATGAGCCTCGTACAATAACAGACCCTGCCATCAATTCACCCTCAGCCTTCAATTTCCTCAATTGAGTCCCCAGACATTATGGAAAAAAAAACAAGTATCTCCTACTGTGCCCTTTCCAAATTTCTGACCCACAGAATGTATGCACATGATAAAATGTTTCTTTTATAACACTAAACTTATAGCATTTGTTGTCTTTGTTTATAACTGGATACAATTGTAACTGGGATAGCCTTCATGTAATGTTAAGAGAGTCGAAGGAGTCTACGTATGGGAAAACTTTCTAAGTTGTAAAAGTGCATCTCTCATTTGTGAAGATAGTTCTCTTTTTCCTGCCTTATAACTCAAGGCCTGCAGGCATTACAGGTACCTGCTTCCAAACTATTTCCACTTTCAAAAACTACTTTTTCCTTCATCCTACAGAGACCTTACCTCCTTGGAAGAGCTTGTCATAGGTCTAAAATGGTAATTTCTGAATAATTATCATATATATATACATATACATGTAAGTACACATATGTATATATAATACACACAGACATCTGCATGCACATACTTTCATGTTTGTCACTGACAAATGAATCTGGTTAGAAAATATATTTACTAGAGCAACACCTTGAAAGTACAGATAGTAATATTCAGTCTGGTATATATATATATATATATATATATATACATATATATATATATATAGGTTAACTTTAGTTCTGCTAACGCTTTTTTCAGTAAAACCACCAAATATTTTTATAATTCTGTGTAAAAAATATCCCTTCTAAGATATATCCTAATTGAATAGTTTTCCCTTTCATCTTTGCTTCTCTGGCCTTATCAAAGCCCCTTGGGCATATAAGGCATCAGAAACAACTAGAATGCAAGCTCTTGAATAGCTTCAGGGCCCCTCTGCAGTTTTTGTCCATGATTTAATTTTCTTTCTGAGTTGGCCTTATTCTTCCTCTTTCTAAAGATGAACCTTTTCCAGATATGGAAACATGAATCACAATGTACCTAAGAAGTATGTCTCATAGCACTAGTCACTTTCAAAAGTCCTGTGGAAGTCCGAAATGGTAATGGGTCAAACATTCAGGATATTTATGTGGCTGGGGGAAGTAGAAACAGTTTATAACAACACAAACCAGAACCTGATATATTAAGTAATGAAAACTTGTTTTCTGCTCTGCATTGATCTTTAAATATGAATATTTTTTCTTATTTTAATACATTTTTTACTTATAGTATCCCATAAAGAAATTAAGAGCATTAGAAAATATCTAAAGGATTTGGAATTTGGCTTTTTATAAAGACTACCCCTGGAAGGATTTACTGTAATCATTTACTCTTAATCTACCCGTAGAGAGGTTTTTTGGTATTTTTCTCACTGTCCATCAAGTTGATGAGAAAATATTTGAACAGCCTGGCAGTCATTTCCTACCATTTCAAGTGCCTGAAATTTAGTTTAAGCTCTGAGGAGATCAAAAATAATAATTACAGCAGACTAAAGAACAATTTTTTCCCATGCATAGAATTACCATTTGCTTAAGGGTACCCACATCATTCCTTGCATTTTAAGGTTAATTGGGTTCAGAATGGTATGGACATGTTACTTATCAGAGAAACTACATGAAGAGGATTGGAAAATGGCATATAATTTATTGCTAAACCTCTACAGACTCACTATTAGGCACAGTCTTCCTTTATTCTTTGAGTTTATTTTTCTGTGTTACTGAGTTCTGCCAATTCTGCCAGTGAGTTCTGGTCCATGTGCATTTTTTAACTGCATCCTATCATAATGCTTACCTATATGATATCATGCTTCCTTTGTAAACTCTACTCACAACTTTGGCTTCATTATCAATGCACAGTTGAGGATTCTCCTGTGCTTTAAGTTGAAAATGCCAGACATTTAACATAAGATCAAAGATAGCTCAACTAGTTGTAGGTTGCTTATCCTATAGGTTGCTAAAGCATAGTATTTCTAATGCATTTGCATATTAGGTCTGCCCTGACAATAGATAGACAGTTACTCTCCTGGGCCTGCAGCAAAACTTGTCACAATTTTCACTTTTTGTTTTTATCATGTGAAGTAAAAGCATTGGTCTAACTCCTGAAATACTCAGGAGAGATGAGTAATAGGATCCCAAAAGGAAAAGGAGGCAGAGCTAAATATTATCTTTAGCTTTTTGGGTAGACATTTATCAAATTCTTACCTACAGTCCTTCTGTCCAAATTCACAAGAACACCTGATTACCCAAAGCGATAGTTTTAGATAGACACAACTTCAATAGAAACATCCTGAAGAAGGCCCCCATTTTTCCATCTATTTCATTGCTTGAAGTCATTATTCTGCATCTATTACCATTTCACATATGGTATAGAAACCTAACATTAGTGTACTTCCATTTCTTCCCTTATGGCCATTGTGCTGTCACTTGCAGGCATTTTATTCTTACATGCATAGTAAAACCTTCAACATACTGTTATTATTCTTCTTTAGAAAGTGAGATTCTATACTCAAGCATGGTAGAAACACAGAATAGCCTTTTATCTCAAGATTTCATCTTTGTCCCGTGAACGCACTACCCAGTGAATATTCCAAGTTTTCAAAGGAAATGTTCTCAGATTCTGAATGTGGTTGAAGAGGAGGGGGAGGGAGAAAAGGACGACGAGGACTGTTGGATTTAAGGACTTGTGCTCTTGTATTTAAGAGTTAGACAGGTGTAGAGTCCACATGGGTGTTTTCAGATTGTGAAATTCTTTGCGCTATGCATTTATAATTTGTGAGTTTTTTTTGTATGTATTCCATAGTTCAATGAAAAGTTTCAAATTTTAAAAAGCAATATTTGGAAAAAGTTCAGAGATACAAGATTTTTATTTTTATCAACTGAGATGTCAGACTTAGCAATTTATGATGACATATCTTAATCTTCAGGTTCATTTGTTACATGGATTTGTTTAATGGCAAGCTCATTTTTCAGAAAAAGTTTCATATTAGAGCACAACACAAAATTGGTTATGGATGATAATACTCTAACTGAATAAAGCATCATCTCATAAAGCAAATGAGAATTTGAAAATCAGATACCAAGATAACCTAAATTAATTGTTTGCGACAGTGAGAAACCTTGAAGATACAGTGCAGTGAGACACAAAGTTAAGGATATTTAGTAGAAGGAAAGTAAATTAAAAAAATAAAGATAACCTCTTTCAATATAAATTCAAAGTCCTCAGCATCTTGTATAGCTGTCATATGTGGAAAAGTGAAACATATTTGTGGTGAGAAACAGGTCTATGCTCACTAACTTATAAGGCAGAGTGCAACCTAGATGAGTTACACAGATATTTGCATTTCAATCATTGGTTTAGCAGACTTGGTAGTAATATGAGTTGATAATCTGTGTCACAATATCAGTAACTTACTGAGCTTATATACCAAAATGTTGTCTAAGCATCATCTCTTTTCATCTTGCCAATGTTTCTGCAAGACAAGAGATATTATTTCCATATTGTAAATGAAGAACATGCATAGATGGACCAGAAGCAGCTCAATGAAGAAAGCACTGGGTAATGGATCCTAGCATTGAAAAAAAGAAAAAGGAGAGGGCAAAGTAGATGCCAACTAGAGGCTAGGAACCAAGAACCAAGAACTGAGAGACAGACAGGAGAACATGCACATGGCAGACCACAGTTGGTCTTGACCCAGACAACTCTCTGGGCCATGTTAGTGCATGCATGTTCCCCACGGCCCTTCCAATGGGACACGATGAAGGAGGAAAAGACCTGAGGTACAGGCAGAAGAGTAGTAACAACCATAGGGCAAAACCACGGTGCAAAATACACTTCCTCCTTCCGTCAATTTATTTCACTTCTAAAAGGTTTCAGGCTCAGGGGAGTCACACATGTAAATGGCCTCTGAATTGATCATGTTTTTAATGTGACCAGTCACTACAAGTGCCAAGTGTACATTTTAAAATTAGTGTTAAAATATTATATCAAAATAGTCTCAAAATCAGTTGACTATGTTATCCGTGCTTCCTACTATTTAAATTTAAAAAGCACAGCAAACTGGTTTAAAGACAATCATTTGAAAAATGACTTTCCTTCAAGCTCTTAAATGCCTTTTTCAGTTAATGTGCTTTCTTTTCTGTAAGAGAATGGTTATGACGGTGGGTTTCTATTATGGCGGGACACTGGGAAATAGAATGAAGACATATATTTAAAATAATAAATCATATACCTTCCTGTGTTGCTCTCATGTTTGGATATTTAAAACGGAGCATTTTGAAGTTCAATTTGGCATCAGTCAATTAAAAAGTGAAACATTTCTCTCCTTTTCTTTAAGGCATGGTCAAGGCCCTTGGCATCCTTTACAGTTGTTATGTGAGAGAAGGTGAAAGACATTAATGGTCAGAAACACACGTGTGTATTTGCTGACTGGAAAGGCAGAATGCGATCTGAATGAGTTGCCGAGAAGAAAAGGCAAGGCCGTGGACATGTGTTAGCTGTCTGCATTGCACCCTTGGCACTTTTGCTATGCTTTGATGGTTTTGAAATTCAGAGGATGAACATTTTAAAACCTCTACCAGACAAAATAATGGGACAGACAAAAAATAATGTTAATGGGTTTACAATCCTCTGAGTGATATTTCAAAAACATTATTGATTTTTCATTCGAAAAATGCTAAACCTTAAAATCCCAACAATGCTTTACATGTGACTCTGTGCATTTTTCAAAATAGCACTACATAAATTGGCCTGTTTGATGGTTCCAGCATTTGTGTAATATAGGCATTGGTCAGCCTGTTTTACAGAAGAAGGAATTCACATTCTATAACTTGTGATTTACCAGCACGTTCATGGTTAATCATCAAAGAACTGCACCCTACAGAATTCTGTGCTGTTTTCTCTACCCTTTTGCCTCCTTGGAAACAATGCTGGAGGCAACAAAACAATCTGATTGAGAAAAGTCTGGTAAATGTTTTAAATCTGTAAATTATAAATTACGTTACTATAATGTAAATGGTTATTGTAAGATCTTATTGAGGACCAGCCCCTGGCTGAGCACTCTGCCTGCTTTGCTTCATATCCTCTTCACTGTATCTCTACAAAGGATTCTGGTTATCATCCCTAATTTACAGATAAGGGTGATGGTTTAGGCAACTGATTAATGGGCCAACTGTGACAAGAATGTATCTGGCTTCAGTCACCTCTGAGGAAACTGGGAGCATGCCATATTGATCACGTGTAAATGAATTCATCATTTTATGGGTATATTTGTCCATGGAAAAATCTTGGAGGTTCTTCTTGAAGGACACACAAACTAAATCTGCTGTCTCCCTTTCCTCAGTTCAGGAAGGACGTGCCAAGCAGCTTAAATATAAAAATGTCAGTATTGTGGTCCTCCACAGTGAAGGTGGGTACCTATGGGTAGCCAGTCAGGAGCCTTCCTTAACAGGGAAAAAGAGGCTGACATTTGCATACTCACAAACCCCTGCACATCCCTGGGTCAACGCTCCTGAGGAACTAGGTAGATAGAAAGTTAAAGTTTAACTGGCAAGGAAAAACTCGGGAAGTCGGAACAAATCTCATAGTCTCAGGGCAGCATCCCATGTGAGTTGAAAACAACATCAATTTACTGTAGTCTTATCCCACAAAAGTAGGTGACTCCTGAGCATCAGTCAGAAGCTGCTGCTATTAGTTTTATTTACCCAGAGTGATTTTATCCTATTAACAATGGAGTTTAAGGAATGAACATTCCACTTATGTGTGTTCACTGTTATTGGAAAAGCTCCTGGTTCATCAACTCTTGTATTAGGATGGAAGCTCAGATAGACTATTTAATGTATGGGTGGCTTTTAGAACCCCAAATGGCAACAGGATTAGCTTAGCCTGCAGTGTTATATGCCACCATTACTATGCGGGGGAGACGTTTCCAGGATGGATGCTTGACTGGTAACAAGTTAATATCTTAAGTTAATACCTGAAACAGTATTATTAACCCCACTGGCAACAATTCCTCTTTGCTGTACACTTGACACAAATTTCAGTTTAAGCAAATGTCATCTGAATGTCTTTAAGCTTCTGTTTACTTTGGAATGGAACAACACTCTTTGACTTTAGAAATGATCATTTCATTTTCTTCCTCTGAATGTCATCAATCATTCATCATGTATGTCAATTCAAAACATGGCATCAGGGGCTGACAAATCCAGCATGGAATAGAGTAATGCTTATCAGTGAGGCTTAAAAGTGATTTTTAAAAGTTTACTTTCTGAATATTTATTTTCCCAGGCTGCCTTAATTTTTCAACTAATATCCTTTGGCTTAAAGCACTATTTTCTAGAAGGCTTTGTGAGAATGGATATATTGTACACAGAGGGGATAACATAGAGCTTGGCATAGAGCAGGGGCCCAATAAATGCTTGATGAATGAAATGTTTGTTAAATGGAATTGCTCCTAAGTGTTCTAGTTTGGGCTAAATCCTATCCAATGAAGATGGGACCCATCTGTCAGTAAACTGGGACAGGAACAGAACAGCAAGTCTGGGAGTGCTGATGGCTACAAGCATCTACTAGCATTAAGCTTCAAATGGAAGGACCTTGACTGACCTTCTACTCAAAGATACCTGGGGCCAGAAACAGTGTGTGGCAATCTACAAGTTGTTCAGCAAATATTTTTGGTATAACAGAAGGCAAAATTCATTCACCAAAGTTTTGCACATGTGGTGGTACTGATGGAGCAATGCATGCAAGGAATGTTTGCAGAGACTTAAGAACTGAAAAACGGGCCAAAGACAGCAGGAAATAAGAAAATCTAGGCAAGATAGAAATGGGCCAAATAGTCTGTAAGTTAAAAAGAAAAAAGTGTGTAGTGACAGAAGGCAACTGAGATTTGCCTCTTACTATCTCCGGAGGGCTCAGGTGTTCATCCTGTGCATAGGCAATATTTGCCAGCTCTAATGTGGGGAATTTCATGCACTTTCTCATTTAATCCTAGCAACAATTACAAACTTCCATCTATTATTGTCCACATTTTAGGGATGAGAAAACCAAGACAATGAAGTCACATGGCTAATAAAAGACCAAGCTAGGACACTAGCTTTCAGAGGTTTGTGGATGTCGAACACAGACAGAGCAGAAGACAAGAGATACTTGTGTGTCTAAAATAAGTTCTGTGGATGTGATTCTGAGTCCAGAGCAGGTATGCAAAACAGACCCTTGAGCTTCCGCTGATGTTTTGGCTTTGAGGCATAGAAACATCCTATATACTCAGCACTACCAATGCAGAGGCAAAGGGCTTTGAAAGGATTGTCATTTGAAGAAGTCAAGGTCACAGGGAGAGTTTTAGCTTTCATGTATTAATACTGCATTCGTATTGGTTATACATTATTAATTAAAAAGTTCAATGTACTCCTAAAATACTCATTAGGATGGTGGTATCCATGGCATGGCAGGTGAAGAGATAACATGAGGAAAAGGAAAGAAATCTGAAGAGACACAAACATTCTTGGAAGCTCCTGGCACCAAACTAACTACTAACATTTATTTCATACTTCATTTCATTTAATCCTCAAAGATAAAAACTAAAAAGAAAAACTATAAACTTATAAAATAATGATTATTACCATCATTGACAGTTGGGATTTTTCTTTTGTCTCATAAAGCTTAAGAAACGCTCCCAGAGGCAAATGGCTAGTAGATGGCAGAACCAGAATTTCTTTCTGAGAAATATATAACAGAAAAAATAACAATAAGTTTGCATTGGGTTGGATGATTACAAATTTTCTTTTTGTTTTCTTCCTTAAATTTTCTATAATGTGGTTAACTAACGTTTAAAGTGAAAAGGAGAAAAGAAAATATCAGATGTAAGTCTAAATAGAAGCATCAACACTGGCGACAGCCACATCATAACAAGTTACCAGATTTGTTCCCAGCTAAAACTAGGGAGAAGGGATTATCACTCCACAGGAAATGAGTTTGTGAACAGCTGCTCTCTGTTACCATGGCAACCTGTAGGTCCTGACTTCCCTGAAATGCCGCACCAAATGAAATCTTCTAAATCCATGCTGGAAAAATGTCTTCAATCCCTCAAATGCCCTTGTAACAGAAGCATAGTCAACAGGCCAATTATCCATGGTAGACACATGCCTCGCCCCTCTGATTAAGCTGAGGACAATGAGAAGAGAACTGTGAAACACCTTTTAGATTTGGTGAGCTGAATAACGGTGGAGCTGTGGACCCATGGGTGTTATTTTAGCCCCACTGTGGGATATTGGCCAACTTAACTGACTTCTCTGAGCCTTGTTTTCCTCACCTATTACCTTCACCTCAATTGTCACAGGAACTCAGGGGCACATTAACATGCAAAGTGCTTAGCACTGTGCCAGGCGGTGAACTAGTACTTAATAAATGTTGCTGGTCCCATCATGGACTTTATAATTTCTTCCATTCCTTTGACAAATGTGTGTTGATTGCCAACTCTGTGTCAGGCACCATTCTAAACACCAGAAATATAGCAGAAAACAAAGCAGACAAAAATTGTGGCACTTACATGCTGGTGGGGATACACACAAATGAGATCTATAAATAATATATGCAGCATGTCACATGGTGATGAGTGCTAAATAAAAAAATCAAAGAGTGTGAACCATCAGCATGGAGAGCTGACTTTTTGGTTCACACGGCCAGGGAAGACCTCACTGAGATGGGACTTTGAATAAAGACTTGATGGAAGAGATGGAGGAGCTAGCAGGTACTTGACAGAAGAGCATTTCAGGTAAAGAAAACAGAAAAAGCAAAGATCCTGAGTCAGGAACTTGCCCAGCATATTTGAGGAAGCAGGAAGTTGCCTTGAGATCAGACTGAAAGGGCAAGGAAGTAGAGAGCTCCATTCAGGGACAGGAATTCATGAATTCAGACCAGAGGGGAGCTTAGATGAGGCTGGAGATGCTGAGCAGGGGTCAGATTCTGTGTGTCTTCTGAAGGTAGAGCTGACAGGGCATGCTGATGCAACAGCATGATCAAGAGATATTTACCAGCCAAGGCTCACAATGGAATATTACTCGGCTGTAAAAAAAGAATGAAATTGTAACATTGTGACAATATGGATGGGTCTAGAGGGTATTATGCTAAGTGAAATAAGTCAAGCAAAGAAAGACATATGATTTCACCTAATGTGGAATCTGAAAAAAAAAAAAACAAAGGAAAAGCAAATAAAATAGAAACAGACTCATAAATACAGAGAACAAACTGGTGGTTGACGTAGGGAGGGGTGAGGGATGGGTGAAACAGATGAAGGAGATAAAGACATACAAACCTCCAATTATAAAATAATTTAGTCATGGGGATGAAAAGTATAACACAGGGAATATAGTCAATAATATTCTATTATCTTTGTATGGTGACAGAAGGTAATTACACTTCTTGTGGTAAACATTTTAGAATGTATGTGACTGTTGAGTCACTATGTTGACACTTGAAACCAATATAATATTGTCTATCAACTGTGGTTCAATTAAAAAAAAAATAGGCCAAGGCACTATGCTAGCTTGAATCCACTACAAAGCTGGAAATAATGACCTACTCATTGTAGGCACTTCAGAAATATTTAACATTCCCTGAGTTGGAAGATTCTTAAAGCCTGCTAGTTAAGCCATGTTTTAGTCCTTGATTTTTCGTATGACCAAATCTGGCTTTAACCAAATTAAACTCCAACAACTGCCAGAGGAAAGCTCTACTTCTCAGAGCATTCGATTCTATCCTTAAACAGTTCTATCATGTGAATAACATGTCTCTCTGTAGCACTAAAAAATAAATATATATAAACATAACTATAAGTAGGGCCATTTCACCATTCCAATTTCTGAGGCTTTTTATATTTCTATCTGATATTGCATAGTCTATATCACACTAATTACTGTAATCTACATATAGAGGAAACCTTAAGACGTTTCACCCAAAGCACTGATACAAATAAAGAGGGAAGTGTTGAGGACAGAGGCCTATGGAAATGCCCCTGTGGTGAATTCCTCTCATAACAATGCAAATTAATTTGCTATTATCAATTTATTTAAGATAAATCAACCTGTTACTAAATCACCTAAATTTAGCCAATAGTTTCCTATTCTTTTTTCCCCCCATGAGGATAATAGGACTTTCTCATAATTTCCAGGAATCCAGATATATTATGAATTCTTCATTTCATAGGTTATTCTTAAAAGACAAATAAAATTTGACTTTTCATAATATATTTAGTAAACACATGCTGGTTCCTAGTAATTAGGACTAAAATTTTCTTCTATTTTAATGAACTATTCTTGCATTAAAGTAATAGAAAAGCAATTTTTCCAACTTTTACAAAGTTGTAATTTATATATAATCAAATTCACTTTTTTAGTGTATATTTCTGAAAGTTTTGACCAACATACAGTTGTGTAATCAAAACCAAAGTAAGGTATAGAACAGTCCTATCAAACCCAAAATTCTCTCACATTATTTTGTAGTTAACCTTACTCACATACCACACTTTTAGATTAATCAAGCATTTTATGATTCCTTTTTACCTCCATTATTGGCTTATTGTTTACAATCTTTTACATTTTTATTTTTAGTAATTATCTTAGAGTTTACAATATACACCTGTTACTAATTAGAGTCTACCTTCAAGTAGTAGTGTATGGCTTCAAGTGCACTGTGTCTAATTAACAGTATACTCTCAATAATACCCTTTATGCTATGGTTGGCAATTGACACATATACTCTAAACACAATTCCATTGCTATAATTTTTGCTTTAGAAATCCAGTTATCTTTTAGAGAAATTCAAAATAACTATAAATTAATTTATATTTAACTTTCAATTATTCCATTTCCACCACTCCTCATTTTTTTGTGTATATCTGAGTTTCTGTCTGTGTCATATTCCTTCTTCCTGAAGAGCTTCCTTTAAGTTATTGTCTGCTAACAATAATCTTTCAGTTTTTGTTATTCTGATCGTCTTGTTTTTCATTCATTTTTGAAAAATATTTTGCTTGACAATTGAAATCTACATTGAGTTTTTTTCAGCACTTTAAAGATATGACTCCAATGTCTTCTGGTTTGGTGAGTTTCTGATAAGAAGTCTGACATTTTCTTATCTTTGTCCTTCTATATGTAATATGTCTCTACTTTTTTTTCTTCTGCTGGCCTTCTTGCTGCCTTTTTGTTTTTGCTCTTTAGTAGTGTAAGTATGAAATAACAAGGTGTGTGTGTCTACATTTCATATTTAAAATTTTTTTATTGAAATAACATTTCACATATAATGTGAAAATTTTAGTTGAACACATTTTAATTTGATACATTTACATATTGTAATATGACTGCCACTGTAGCAATAATTAACACTTCTTCACATTACATAATGATCTTTTCTTTTTAGTGGTTGAAATCATTAAGTTCTAGTCTCTTGGCAAGTTTGATAATTAGAATACAATATTGTTTATATTCACTATATCATACATTAGATTTCTAGGGCTTATTTACAAGTCATTGCAAGTTTATATCCTTAAACAACATCTGTACTATTCCCCTAGCTGCCAGCCCCTGGTAACCACCATTTTACTTTGCTTTATGAATTTGGCTTTTTTAGATTCTATAACTGATATCATATAGTAGTTATCTTTCTCTGTCTGATTTTTTTTCCTTAGCATAATATTCTCAAGGGTGTATTTTTATTATTATAGTTTTGTAGTACAGTTTGAAATCAGGAAGTGTGATACCTCTGGCTTTGTTCTTTTTCCTCAGGATTGCTTTGGCTATTCAGGGTCTTTTGTGGTTTCATATGAATTTTTGGATTACTTTTTCTATTTCTGTGAACAATGCCATTGATATTTTGATTGCACTGAATGTATAGATGGCTTTTAGTATGGACATTTTAACGATGTTAATTCTTCTGACTCATGAACACAGTATCTTTCCATTTGTTTGTCTTTCTTGATTTCTTTTAGCAAAATCTTGTGGTTTTCATTGTACAGAACTTTTACTTTCTTGGTTAAATTTATTCCTAAGTGGGTTTTTTTGATGCTATTGTTAATGAAATAGTTTTCTTTGTTTTCAGATATTTCATTATTACTGTATAGAAATGCAACTAATTTCTGTATGTTGATTTTCTAACCTACAACTTTACTAAAATTGTTGTTTAGTTCCAACATTTTTTAGTAGAGTCTTTGGCATTTTCTTTCAAGGGTTTTATCATGAAAAGATATTGTATTTTCTCAAATGGTTTTTCTGCATCTCTTGAGATGAACATGTGATTTTTATCTTTCATTCTATTAATTTGATCTATTTGTTGATTTGTATATGTTGAACCAGCTTTGAACCATAGGGATAAATCACACTTGTGTATAATCATTTATGTGTGTTTTTGAATTTTGTTTTTTAATATTTCATTGAGAATTTTGAATCTATACTGCTCAGGGATATTGTCTATAGTTTTCTTTTAATGTCCTTATCTGGCTTTGGTGTCTGTCTGTGTAATGCTGGCTTTACAGAGTGAGTTTGGGACTGTTCCCTCCTCTTCAATTTTTTGGAAGATTTTGTGAAGGATTCGTATTATTTTTTTCTTTAAATGTTTGGTAGAATTCACCAGTGATGCCATCTTACTGGTATTTTCTGTGTTGAGAGGTTTTTGATTAATGATGGAATCTCTTTACTTATTGCTGGTCTCTTCAGCCTTTCTATTTCTTTTTGATTCAGTTGTGGTAGGTTGTATGTTTCTAGGAATTTATCCATTTCTTATAGGTTATCCAATTTGTTGGCATATAATTTTCCATAATAGTCCTTTATGATCCTATGTATTTATGTAGTATCTGTTGCAATAGCTCCTCTTTCATTTCTGAGTTTATTTACTTGAGTGTTCTCTCTTTTTTCCTTGTCCAGCTAATGGTTTGTCAAACTTTAAAAAATATATATATCTTTTGTTTATCTTTTCAAAAAACAATCTTTTAGTTTTGTTGATCTTTTCTATTATTTTTCTGGTCTCTAATTCATTTATTTTCACTCTGATCTTTGTTACTTCTTTCCTTCTACATACTTTGGGCTTAGTGTTCTTCTTTTTCCAGTTCTTTGAGGTATAAGGATAAGCTATGTATCTGAGTTCTTTCTATTTTCTTAATATAGACATTTGTCACTATAAATTTTCTTCTCAGAATTGCCTTTGCAGAATCCCATAGGTTTTGGTGGGTGTGTTTCCATTTTCATTTCTTTTGAGATTTTTTAAATTCCCTTTTGACTTCTTTGACACTTGGGTCATTCAGGAGTGTGTTGTTTTGTTTCCACATACTTGTAAATTTTCCAGCTTTCCTATTGTTGATTTCTAGTTTTATACTATTGTGGTCAGAAAAGATACTTGGTATGATTTCTACCTTCTTAAATTTGCTAAGACTTGTTTTGGGACCTATCAAGTGACTGATCCTGGAAAATGTTCTGTATACGCTTGGGAATAATGTGTGTTCTGTTGATGTTAGATGGGAGTATTCTAGAAAAGTCTGTTAAATCCATTTGGTCTAATGCAGCAATATAAAACCAAGGCACACTCCCACACCGATTTAATTAGAATGGAATGAAGGATGGGAATCATGTTTATTAAAGTTCCCATGTTATTCTAGCGTGAAGCCAAGGTCAAGATCACTGGCCCTTTTTTTTTTTACATACTTCCTTTTGAATCATGTAGAAGAAGAGCTGTTTTTCTCATATCATATCCCATGCAGCTTGAATTTTTAAATGAACTCTACCTTATGGTACAATTGCTATCACTGTTGTTAATCATTCCAAACAACAACTTTTCAATGTCTCTGATTTCTGACAGATAGACTGACACTTCAGGGCATCAGAGTTATTTTAAGAAAAAAATGTAATAAGTACAGTCACATACATGTTTTAGCAATTCTTTTCCAGTATTAAGAGAGAATGTCAAAAGAGATCTCAGCTAATTCACCCAGATTATTTTCCAGAAGGATATTCTTCATGCCTATACAGTAGAAAAAAATTCATACGATTCTTTCACACATAGAATGGCAACATAGATGCTACCTGCTTTTGAAATACCATTTTAAAAATTTATTTCCAACATTCAAATAAACTAAGAATATATTATTTGCATTAAAATGCAAAACTCTATAGGACATGACTGATCCTAAATTTCAAATTTTTCTTCTGAGAGTCCCCACAGAGATTCAGTAACAGAAGGTCTTACTTCTCCATGACCGTCATAAGTCTTAAAAATTACATCTTTGAATAGGCTGTAACATCACTCCTCCAACTAACAGAACACTGGTTCTCAAAATTTGTCCCTGGGATCAGCAATATCAGCATCACCTAGGAATTTAGAAATTCAAGTTCTGCCACTCTAGTGTAGACCTACTGAATCAGAAACTCTGGAGGAGGGGGAGATGGCAATGTGGTTTAACAAGGCCTCCAGGTGATTCTGATGCATGTAACAACATGAGAAAAAATAACACGGAAGATAAAAACACTGACTTATGTATTTACACTCTTGCCCCAGATAACTCTTTGCCTTGATTAAGCTACAAATAAATCTTGGAAATTAGTCCCACTATTGCTGTCCTTAAACCAGGATTCAAACAGACTTGTAAAGAAAACCCCTAAAGGAGCCAGGACCATAAGACCACTGCATGATGTTTTTTAATATTCTTTGTTTCTTGTTCATTTTACAAGTAAATAGCCAAGGTTACAAACCATGTTTTTTCTTAATCTTAACTTATAATGATGGAGGCCTTGATAGAAATATCTGCATGGAATTCAAAGAAATCTATGAAGGTAAGAAAGAATACAGATTCCCAAAGCCTGCTCTCTTCTGGGAGTTCATTTGTTCTCTTTCTGTAAACAACACTCTTAATTTCATATTCCTAATTTGTTATCCTCCTTGTCCCTGAAAGAAATTTCAAGGGAAGCTTAATGCTTAAATCTGGCAAGTAATTTCCCATCTTCATGCTACTCATGTTTCTGGTTTTTCCCTTCTTCTGTTTCATGCATCTCACGTCACCTCATTTCTCTATCTGATTTTCCTTACAATTGACCTCCTGTGCCTTTTCATAACAAGAAGTCTCCCTCATCTTCCCAGGATCCTCTCTTATAGACATTCCATTGAGTGCATGTGCAGAATTATTAACTGTCCCTATCTCAGCCCAAGTTACGTAGAAAACAGAGTCTATAGCAAAGATTAATACTAACACTTTACTGGTGGGGGATGGGAAAGTATGTGAAATTCCAGGGGAGGAATAATTCATAAAAGGGAACTGAGGCAAGAAAGAAAGCAAACATAATATAAAACATTATCAAACTGGCCACAGATCCATAAGAAAACATAGTCATGTGATTAATCACATGAACCATCCCCTGAGAGGCTGTCTGGAGCCCCCTGCACCTCGGAAAATATGTGGGAAGAAGAAAAGGAATGTGATTTATCTAACAAAATCTTGTCTACTGTAACACACTGGTTCAGGCTTGTCACAAAGAACATTAACTCCCTATACCTCCTGATTGTATTACTGAGCTTCTTCAGGAAACCACTAGGACATCCAAACTCTCCCACCTGTGATTACAAGATATCATTTTAACCCAGAAGAGGTGGAAGTAGCAACAGCTTCTGTAGGACTGGGTGTCTAAGCTGTGGTGGTTCCTGCTCTGAGACATGTGTAAACCTTTATCCCCCTGAGGCTGAGACAGATGGCAATGTGACATGTGTCCATGACAGTGATGCATGAGGCTCTCCATTAGTAAGTCGTCAAGTCTTTAGGTAGTGGGAGTGAGGGTGTGGTGTATAATGCCAAGAGAATCTGAGGTGGTGCATAAACTGGGTCAACCGATTGAATACTCCAGTATGCATCCTGATAATGGACATGAAAAATCCAATATTTGTCATTTGCAATCTTCTAAAAAGTTCAAAGACTTCTGCAACTTTTGCTGTACCTGGTCCTGAGGCTATAACAGATATTCATCTTCTTCACCAGCATTACAGATTACTATCACCTTCTGCAAGCACTCGGTCCCATTTGGGTGCTTGCCTGGTACAGTGAACCAGAAATTTATTCCTGAGGGCTAAAATGGAATTGCTAAAATTTCCAATTTATACTAATGTCTTCACATGGAAACATCAAGAGTTGCTCCAGGGAAACTTCTGGGTGTGAGATATACTTCTCTTTGTTCCTATTGTGCAGTAGCATCCTTGCTCTTCATAATTAACTTCATATAGTGTTTTCCTTCTGGAAACCATAGCCTCTAACCAATTAGAGGCTAAAATTGTGGGTCAGGAATCATAAACTACATAGCTGTTTCAGTTAAAGGGATGTTGAGATCCCACTTTTATTTTCAAACTAGTATATTCTACCTATGAGGTATACAACATCATATAATGACATGTATGTTCAGGGCCTATACTACCCTTTATTGTACTGCTATCCATCTATCTGGTGACTCAGAAGCCTGCCAGTTTTGAATGGTGTCCAGTGCAAAACAAGGCTCTGACTAAGTGCAGAGTGAGATACAAGCTACCCTGTCACTCTGGAAATATGTCTAGTGTATTCATTTGTGCTGGAGGTCCAGCATGTCAAGGATACTTTGTGGAGTCTCCAGCAGGCCTTGAAAGGAGAGTCACAGACTGGATCCCTACTTCTGGGGAAAAGCCATGCTCTCTAACTGTGCTTTCTAATATGGTAACCACAAGTCACCTGTGGCTATTTAAATTTAAATAAATTAAAATTAAGGAAAATTAAAAATTCAATTCCTCAGTCTCACTACTCACATTTTGAATACTCAGTGGTCATATATGACTAGTGGCTACCATATGAAGTGATGCAGACATAGAATATTTCCATCATTATGGAAAGTTCTACTGGACAGCTGTATTCTACACAATAAGAAAGATGCTGCTGGTATGCCACTGGATCCTAATAAAGAATGAACAACTGACCATGGACATCAAGTTACCATGTGATGAGAGCTGTTCATCAAGAACTGAGGTGTTATCAAATCCACTGAATTGTAAGTTGGATCTGGATAAAAAAGTGGGAAGCTTATAAGACAGGTCCAGAAAAAAAACATATGAGACAAAAAGTTTACAGATACAAAAATATAGAATATTAGCAATAGAAAGGATCTTTGAGAACACGTCAGTTAATTTTATAAGTAACCTGCAGAGCTCTTCAAGGTCTACAAAATTTAAAAGGGAACAAAAATCTCTAATGTCCCAAAGCTAGCTAGTATTTGAATGGAATTAACTCAAGGTCATCCCTGGTCCTTTTTCCATTAAAATGCCTGGTTGCATTTAAAGGTAGAGAATGTGAATCAGAATCTAGAAAGCTCCATTTCACAAAACTGGATATTGTGAGAACAGTATTCATGATTCAAATTACAATATTCTCTAATGCCTCCAAGAACATACTAAGTTTCTAATGAGGTACAAAGCAAACACTTTATATCAAAACTATATTTTCAAATTTATTTTCATGGAGTTGTGCAAAGTATTCTTTTATAGTTATTTTTTACTTTCCTTGTATGAATACTTATTTCCAGCTCACACGGAGTTTGTGCTCTCTTCCTCTTCATTAAATTAGCTACTGATCTCCCCATATTAATGAATTTTTATAATAAAAATTTTGATTTATTAATTTCATCTCCTGGTTCTCTGTTCTCATTAATACTTGATTTGATATTAGTTCCTTATTTGTGTTTCCTTGTGATTTATTTTGCTTTATCTTATCTAGCTTTTTGATTTTGTAATTTAATTAATTAATTTTTATTCTTTTATTTTTATTGATGCAACTGTTCAGGGCTTTGAAACTTCCTTGTGTGACTGCTTTAAATTTACCCCATTTTTAAAATTGAAATATAATTCAGATATAAGATTATGTACATGTTGACTTGATACACTTAAATACTACAAAATGATTGCTACCATTGTTAGTTAACACCTCCATCACTTCACATAATTATCATTTCCTTTTTGTGGTGAGAAAATGTTAAGATATACTCTCATAGCACCTTTCAAGTGTAATACAGTATTGTTAACTATAATCACCATGCTGTATACTAGATCCCCAGGATTTATTTATTTTATAACTGGAAGTTTGAACTCTTTAATAGACATCTTCCCATTTCTCTCATTTGCAAGCCTCTGGTAACCACCATTCTACTTTCTCTATCTGACTTATTTCACTTAGCATAATCCCCTCAAGGTCTAGCCATGTTGTCACAAACAGCAGTATTTCCTTTTTTCTCATGACTGAATAATACTCCATTTCGTATATGAATACACACACACACACACACACACACACACACACACACACACCCCTTATCTTTAACCATTCCAATGTGGATGGACATGGAAGTTGTTTACATGTCTCAGTTATTGTGAATTTTGCTCCAATGAAAATAGGAATGCAGTTATGTCTTCAAGATAGTAATTTCAATTCCTTCAAATATACACCAGAAAGTGAGATTGCTGGATCATATGATAGTTCTGTTTTTAATTTTTTAAGGAAACTCCATACTGTTTAGTATAGTGGCTGTACCAATTTGCATCACCACAACACAACAGTGCACAGGGGTGCCCTTTTCTCCACATCTTCACCAAACTTTAACTCTTGTCTTTTTGATGATAGCCATTGTAACAGGTATGAGGTGATAGTTCATTGTGGTTTTGATTTGCATTTCCTTGATGATTTAGTGACCTTGAGCATCTCTTCATGAACTTATCGGACATTTGAATATCTTCCTTGGAAAAATATCTATTCAGTTCCTCTGCCCATTTTTTAATTGGATTGTTCGGTGTTTTTTGCTATTAAGTTGTATGAGTTATTTATGTTTTGGCTATTAACCCCTTATCAGATACATGATTTGCAAGTATTTTCTCCCATTCTATAGGTTGCCTTTTTATTTTTTGAGTGTTTCTTCTGCCATGCAGCAGCTTTTTAGTATGATTTTTTTTGCATATGACACTAAAAGCACAAGCAACAAAAGCAAAAATTAATGAGGACTAAAATATATTTTTGGATATGTAACTATCATTACTGATAATTTTATCTATCATTTTTATACAAATTCTGTGATTTCTGTTCCTATTTCCTCTTTAATCCAAGAACTGTTTAATAGCAATTTCTTTTCCAAGTGAGATAAACTTTTCTTTTTTTATGTTTCATTTAATTTTATCTTATGGTTTTTATTTTGATTTTGATTTCTGTTTGGTACTATAACAGAACATTGTTTCAATAGTTTTACTTTAGAGAGTTAACTAATGTTTCCTTATATGCTAATACACATTCCATTTTTGTGAATGTACTATGTGTGCTTGAGAAAAAGGTATAGTGCCTGTTATAAGGGTGGAGAGTTTAATATAAACCCAAAATATCTACCTTATTAATTCTGTTGTTTGTGTCTTTATATGCTATTTTCTCCTACTTGATCTTTCTTGTATGAAGAGTGGTATATTAAAATATTTTGTTAATATTCTATTTCTATCCACTTTTCCTTGTATCCCCTGTACATCTGTTTCATGTATTTTACTGTATTGTTTAGTGCATAAGTATTCATAACTGTTATATCTTTATTGTGAAATAAAACTTTTAGCATTATAAAGTATCCTTTTGATGCCAGGGTTCTTGTTCACAAAGCCAAAGAATGAGCTTCACAAACACTCAAGGTAGGAGAGCAAGGTACAGGCTTTTATTTAGAGATAAAGTGAAAGGACAGAGCTCCCTGCTCACGCCAGGAGGGGACAAGAGAGTCCGGGGTGGTGTGTTGCCTAGAGGGTTTTATAGGCAGATGAGAATTTTTCGAGAGCATGAAAAAAGCTTAGGGGTGTAGACTTATTAAGTGGTCCTAGACTATTTACAAGTAACTTAAGCAATTTCCTGCCTTGATTTCTCTCTGGGATACCAGCGTCCTGGTCTAGGAGCATATCAAAAGGGGGCCTGCCCAGCCCCCAAGGTGGGCTGAGGTATTTATTGTCTGTTTGCTAAAGAGTAAGTTAAGAATCTTGCTTCTTAAACTTCCTGGCTGTTAAAATGCAATCTTATCTTTAAGGTGGAATCCTTCTTGCCTTTTATTATGTTGTTACAGCTGGGTCTGCATGCTAAATTAGTTGCTCAGTTTGTAAAATCACTCCATCAGATCTGAAAGAGGAAAGGCAGCACATAGGCCTGGGTCTTTTAGCATGCTAAAGTGAATCTTACACATGATTACAAATGATTAGCATAATAAAACATGTGCTACTGATGCTGGGGTGCTTGTTAACGAAGCTGAAGAATGAGCTTAGCAAACACTCAAGGTAGGAGAGCAAGGTACAAGCTTTTATTTAGAAATAAAGTGAAAGGACAGAGCTCCTGGTTCACGCCAGGAGGGGACAAGAGAGTCCAGTATGGTGCATTGTCTAGGGGTTTTATAGGCAAAATGAGGATTTTTTGAGAACATTAAAAAAAGGCTTAGGGGTGTGGACTTGTTAAGTGGTGTCTGAATATCTAGAATTAACTTAACACAAGGAATTTCCTGCCCGACTTTTCCCTGGGACACCTGCGTCTTAGTCTAGGAGCATATCAAAAGGCAGCCTGCCCAGCCCCGAAGGTGGGCTGAGGTATTGTCTGTTTGCTAAAGAGTGAGTTAAAATTCTTACTTCTTAAACTTCCTGGGTGTTAAAATGCAATCATATCTTTAAGGTAGAATCTTTCTTGCCTTTTAATATGTTGTTTACAGCTGGGTCTACATGCTAAATTAGTTGCCCAGTTTGCAAAACCACCCCATCAGATCTGAAAGAGGAAAGACAGCATATAGGCCTGGGCCTTTTAGCATGCTAAAGTGAATCTTACAAATGATTAGCATAATAAAAACATGTGCTACTCTTCTTTGTCTGGGGAACATTAACTGATCTTACTGAAGAATGACCCTAGAGCTTAATGTTTAACACAGAGTTTTGGTAGGGGGTTTCCTTGCATGTGATGCCTGAGTTCTTGTTCACGAACCCAAAGAATGAGCTTCATAAACACTCAAGGTAGGAGAGCAAGGTACAGGCTTTTATTTAGAAATAAAATGAAAGGACAGAGCTCCTGGCTCACGCCAGGAGGGGACAAGAGAGTCCGGTGTGGTGCATTGTCTAGGGGATTTTATAGCAGATGAGGATTTTTCGAGAACATGAAAAAAAAGGCTTAGGGGTGTAGACCTGCTAAGTGGTGTCTGAACACCCAGAATTAACTTAACACAGGGAATTTCCAGTCCGATCTCTCTCCAGGATACTGGTGTCTTGGTCTAGGAGCATATCAAAAGGCAGCCTGCCCAGCCCCCAAGGTGGGCTGAGGTATTTATTGTCTGTTTGCTAAAGAGTAAGTTAAGAATCTTGCTTCTTAAACTTCCTGGCTGTTAAAATGCAATATTATCTTTAAGGTAGAATCTTTCTTGCCTTTTACTATGTTGTTACAGCTGGGTCTGCATGCTAAATTAGTTGCCCAGTTTGCAAAACCACCCCGTCATATCTGAAAGAGGAAAGACAGCACATAGGCCTGGGCCTTTTAGCAATGCTAAAGTGAATCTTACACATGATTACAAATGATTAGCATAATAAAAACATGGGCTACTCTTCTCTGTCTGGGAACATTAACTGATCTTACTGAAGGATGACCCTGGAGCTTAATGTCTAACAAAGAGTTTTGGTAGGGGGTTTCCTTGCATGTAGTTACATTGCTCTGACTGCAAATATACTGCCTTGCTTTTTCCGGAGGCCCTCACCCTACTCTGACTATACCCACGGTCCCTGTCTCACTTTTGCATTTCACTTAATGAGTTTTTACTTGAATTCGGCTGTCTGTTACCAAGGTAACAATTTCTGCTTTTATATTGTCTTCATTTACCTAATAAATCTTGGTCTGTCTCCTAATTTTTTAACCTTTTTGAATCAACTGCACTCCAGGTGTTTCTCTCATTCTGTCTCTTGGATTTTTCTTTAGGAACTAATTTGAAAATATTTTTCTTTTTAGGAAATGTTAGCTCATTGACATTTATTGATATAATATGGTTGCTCTCAATTTTATATCTTTTTTGTTTTAATTACTGTGTTTTAGATACTGTTTCTCAATTAGGTGTTTTTCAATTGGTTTTTCTATTGGTTCACTTCAAACAACATTGCTTTTGGTATTTAAAAGGTTATCTATTTCTTTTGATATTAAGGAAGAATTTTTATTAATAAAAAGTAGATACCATTGTATTAATACATTTTAAAATGCTCCTCAATACTTCAAACATTTACTAACCAATACTTCAGTTTTAAATATTTGACTCCTGCCTTTAATCTATGCAATAGTCAGTGGTTTTATTGTTCTCCCTTTCTCTACCCCTTATACTCCCATGCTTCAGTTGAATTTTTTTCTATTTTTAAGAATACATGTTTAAATATTACCCTTCTACTCAGCTACTCACCTTTGTTTAGTCTTAGATCTACAGTTAAATTTATGAAATTCTCAACTATGTCCTTTTGAAAAAGTTTCCTCAGTCATCCCCTGGTTGTATGAACCTTATCCTTTAGTAGATTCTGCAAGTAGGGCTTATGAGTACAAAATTTCCTGTGTTCCTGTGTAACTAAGGGGTGGGGGAAATACCAGGCAAATACCTTTGAAACCGAAATCAGTCAAAGGGAGAAATAAAGTTTATTTCTTACAAGCATTCATCCACTTCTACTCTCCTGTTTCTCTCTGGTCTGCAGAAAGAGAGACCCCAACCAACCATTTTGGTCCAGATAAGCCCTTGCTTGCCCTTGTAATTACCTATTCATGTGGAGATGGACTACTAAAATCACTGACTATTGCATAGATTAAAGGCAGGAGTCAAATATTTAAAACTCCTCTTTACCCCCTGGAAACACCTTTGTATGTAGATTTACTAAAGCCAGGCAAGAGAGATTCTGGAAATATTGCAATTTTACATCCTGTGTATTCAAAAAAATGTTTACAGGCACACTTACCAGAAAGCTTGACTTTGTGTAAAATTCTTGGTTTGTGCTTTCTTGTCCTAAGTGTTTGAAAATACCATTTCATAACTGCCTTCATTTGAATACTGTTTGTGAAAATTTTGATATGAAATGAATTGCCTTTTCTTTGAAACTTCTTTTTTTTTTTTTTTTTTTTGCCTGAAGGGCCAGGGGATATCAGAAATTTTTTTGTGTGAGGCAGAGTGGGGTAGATTGGAATTGTTATCTTAAATATTAGTTCCATCCCACAGTATTGAATTTCTTCTTCAGGGATCTAATTATAGTATTTTGGGGTTCATCTTCCCATATTCCATTTCTGTCACTTTCTCTCTGATACTTTTTACTTCTGTCTTCCTTCTAATTTATTACATTGGATTTTTTTCCTGGTTTATTTCAATGTCTTTCATTAAATTTTCATTGAAATCTATTATTCCTTGGGGGATTGTAATTTAATCTTTCTATCTAATGTTATTTTATATTTTAGTTTTGTATCTTGGTTCAAACAACTCTTGCTTTATTTTCTTTTAATGAAACTAGATTTTATATTTCTGATTCAAGATCTCCTAATATTTACATGAGGATATTTAATTCAATTTAGAGGGCTGTGTTAAGCAGGAAAATAGATATGAGTGGGGTGGGAAGAGAAAAAGGCCAGGAAAGTCTACTAAAACGACCCAGAGTTAATCACTTAAAGCTCAAAAAGCCAGGAGCAACTTGGCCTGGAATGTTTGAATATTCCCAGGTAAAGGAGACCCTCAGCATAGCCCATGTCTTTATTATGTTAATCATACAGGCCCAGCTCAGTTTTTAACTTTACCTATATGCTGGGTTTTTTTTTCTCCTTCTGGTCCTAATCAAGTAGTTTCTAACCTAGGTAACTAATATAGCATGCAGGCCCAGCTGTAAACATAGTAAAAGACAGGAAGGATTCCATCTTAAAGATTGTATTTTAATACCCAAGAAATTAAGAAGTAAGATTCTTAACTTACTCTTTAGCAAACAGACAATAACTCAGCCCACCTTGGGGGCTGGGCAGGCAGCCTGTTTGATCTGCTCCCAGACCCAGACGCCTGTATCCCAGGGAAAAATCAGAGCAGGAACTTCCTTGTGTTAAATTAATTCTAAGTATTCAAAGGCCACTTAACAAGTCTGCACCCCCAGGTCTCAGTCACATTCCTGAAGAATCCTTAAAAGGGGGAACCCCCAACCTTCCGGGGCGCTCCCCTCTCTGAGGTCGCCTGCACTTTTTGAGTGCGAAACTAACTTTTCCCAACCTTTCAGGGCACCTCTCCTTGCTGAGGTTGCCTGCTGCACTTTTTCGCTCTTTAAGTAACTTTAAATAAAACTTCTACTCTGCTTCACTACTGTGTCTTTGTCCTTCAATTCTTTGTTGCAGTGGGGACAAGGACTGAGGAAAATACACAATGTTTCCCCAACAGCTGGGCTAAAGTTTTCTTCAATTTGATGAGTTTCTATTTTGGGGGTCAAAGGTTATCACTAGGGGAAATGTCTTGCTTTGAATTTTCTGTTTTCTTACTATACTTTTTCTGTGTGATTTTTTTCTATTTCTATTCATTTCATGGACAAGATTAATAATTTTAAGGTGTCCTTTTTTGTGCAGTTTTTATTTTTGTGGATGACAGGTTGGTTGACATGTCTTGTTTCCCTTTTTTTCTGCAGGGTTTTTAATTTTCTGCTCTTATTACTTACTTCCCTTTCACAACCACATCTTCAAGGGATACCATCCTTTCACTGTATATCTAATTCTCCTTCTAAGAAAATTTTCTCTAAAGCTTCTACTTCTGATCCCACTTGATTTAAAACCCCTTACCTGTAGCCAATTCTGTAAGGCACCAAATCCCCACCTGTGTTTAGTATTTTGTCATTTGGTTTTAAACTTTCTCTTTGGGGTTATTTTATGCTTTGTCTAAGTCCTATGTGTCCTACAGTTTTTCCATGGAGTTCCTTAAACATCCCCTCCCCAGTCTCCACACCACCACCTTACAGTGACTAGCAGTGGAAGCTCTGTTGGAATTTGTTTCATTATTCTACCTAGAGGTGATGTGTAGTGTATAGTATTCTCTGTCTTCTCATGATGATGAAGGTATGCATTATGAGTAGTTTTACTTGTACTCCTTGATGATGTTATATGAATTTCTGGCTTTGCTGTGTAGAGGACATGTAAGGAGGATCAATATCATATAGTTGCCATTTAGCTCTAGACCCATATACTACATTTGAATATTTTCTATTGACTCAATAAACTGGAATTCAAAACTAAACTCTCCATGTATACTCCAAACCTGCTCCTCGTGCCATATTAACCATCTCCATAAATGGATTTCTACTCTTCAAGTTATTTGGGTCAAAAAGATATGGAGAAATATTTGACTACTATTTTCTCTCAAAACCAATCCATAAAACCAAACCTATAAAATATATACTAAATCCAACCACGTTTTTTTGGCCAAACCACAGTACAACCCCAATCCAAGCCACCATCATTTTGAATCCAACTGTCAGCAAAGGTTGTAACTCCCATTTTCTGCTCTTGCTCCCCTCAAATATGGTTACCAAACAGTAGCCAAATAAAGCCTTATTAAAGGTTCATTAGAACATGACATAACTGAATAAAATTTAAATTGCCTGCTATGCTCCATACAAACCTATCCCTTATCAATCTCCCTTAATTTGTTCCACCCTTTCACTTGGCCATGTGTTCCAGCCACACAGGTCTTAGTGCTATACATACAACAGAATATTATCTAGCTTTTAAAAAGGAGGAAATTCTATAATATATGACATGATAAACCTTGAGGACATTATGCTAAGTGAAATAGGCCCAACACAGAAAGACAATACTGCATGATTCTACCTATACAAATTATCTAAAATGGTTGAATTTGTAAGATCAAAGATAGGAATGTTGGCTACCAGAGGCTGGGGGTAGGGGAAAATGGAGAGTTATTAATCAATATGCATAAAGCCAAGTAAGATGAATTAGCTCTAGAGATCTGCTGTACAACACTGTACCTATAGTTAACAATGATTTATTACACCCTTAAAGTTTGTTACAAGGATAGATCTCTTGTTATTCTTAACACAATAAAAGAAAAATTGATAAAAAAGAAAATTAGAAGATGCACTAAAGTCACAAATGGAGTAATCACTATAGGCTTTGCAAACACCAACATGATAATAATAGAATACTATGAACAACTCTACAAACATAAATTTGACTAAAATTTAGATTAAAGAGATGAGTTATTCAAAATGTACAAGCTACCCATACCATACTGAATCTGAAACTGATAATTTGAATAGCCATGTAACTAAGGAAATTCTATTTTTAATTTTTAAAAATCCCTCAAAAAAGAAAATCTCCAAATCTAGATGGTTTTACTGGAGAACTCATCAAATGTTTAAAGAATTAATACCAATTGTACCCTATTTCTAACAGGAAAAAAAAAGTGGTGACATTTTATTTATTTATATATTTATTTTTGATGGTAACACTTAAACTCTTTTTTTAAAGCCAGTATTACCCTAATATCAAAAACAGGTGAATAAGGTACAAAAAAGGAAGGATATAGTCAGTCCAGTGTCTATCATGAATATACATGGGAAAAATTATCAACAAAATATTAGTAACTAAAATTCGACAATATATAAAAATGACTTCCAGATCTAGATGGCGTTACTGGAGAACTCACCAAATGTTTAAAGAATTAACACCAATTATACCCTATTTCTAACAGGAAAAAAAAGGTGGTGACATTTTATTTATTTATATATTTATTTTCAATGGTAACACTTACACTTATTTTTTAAAGCCAGTATTACCCTAATATCAAAAACAGGTGAATAAGGTACAGAAAAGGAAGAATATAGCCCAGTGTCTATCATGAATATAGATGGGAAAAATTATTAACAAAATATTAGTAACTAAAATTTGACAATATATAAAAGTGACTTTTGCAGCATGACCAATTTGTGTTTATTCCAGGGATTCAAGGCTCTATCAATATTCAATCAATATAATCCATCATATTAATAGGGAAAGGGAGAATAACCATATGATTTTTGTAATGCAGAAAAAAGGTGATAAAATCATACACCTATTCAAATTAAAAACTCTTAGAAAACTAGGAATAGAAGGGAACTTCCTCAACTTAGTAAAGTGTGTCTACAAAATAAATTACAGCTAACATACCTATTGATTTCACATGCGGTAAGAGGACAATTTGTGAACAGGTCAAGAATGTGTACCCGAGAACTGTGACTCTAAAAAATACAGACTTTTTTATGAGAAAGAAACTATAGGGAGATTATTAAATCTGCACTTATTACATGCCATGATTGCAAATTTTGCCTGGTTAGGTATTAGATATATTTGTATTGCTGAAGTATTTTTTATCTTTTATCCTGAGTATAGTTAATTGAAAAAAAAAAATCTTAGGCCTTGATTGTAAGGTTTTGTTGAGATGGACCAATGAACGTTTAGCCTATCGCTAATTTTTAAACACAACTGGGGAAAGACACTTTTGAATACTCTACTCTATGCCCATGAATTATAAGGTTTTCCACTCTGGCTGGTGGGAATGAGAATTCTTCCTAGACTTCTGAGAGCCCCAGGGATTACTGCCTCTAATAACTTTAGATAATTCTCTCTCCAGTCTCAAGGAGTTACCTCATATGTGTTTGTTGGTCAATATTCACCTGATTACTCAAGAGCAACCCTTCAGATCTCCAAAGTTCTCTTCCTGTACTCTGTACTATGAACTCCAGCTGTTCTGGCTTCCTTGGTCTTCCAGCTATGTCTCTTTAATTCAAGGTTATGATGGGCTCCACATTGGTTCTCGAGTATGCCTTTCCCAGAATCTGTTCACTTGGTTATATTATTGACCCATGGGTTTGCAAACCTCCTACTCCTTCTCCCTAATGTTGGATCAGAGAACAGATTTCACAGGAAACCAACTATATAATTTGTCCAAACAAACGTGAATCACTATTATTGCCCAATGGTAAGAACAAGACTGGAAAGTGTGGGGCCATGCCATTGCTACTCTTTAATTTTCTTCACTAATACATTTTGAAATCTGGACAGCTGTATAATTTTATGTCATACATTTCTCGAGTGGAAAAGAATGATGTTCCCTGGCTAGTTTGGGCTCTCTGGCTAAGAGCACAGAAGATCAGAGAGTGATGTCAAAGCCATATGGTTATATGGTTGATGGCATTAGGAACCTGTTGGGATTTTTCATTCAGTAAGTAGGATTTACTCAACATTCTCCACCAATGCACTAGATGCTGAGGTTCACAGGAATCCTGTGGAGAACACTCTGTAAAAGCTGACAGTTTGGAGAGTGTAACTTCAAACAGATGGGATTAGTGCTGAGCTCACATGTTGGTTATTACATTTCCTGGTTTTAACTATATTACTGAACACATTAGGTGAATGGTATAAAGCTGTACAGAGACTAGAGAAAACAAACAGAAAACCACATTAAAAGTAGTCTTGCTATGGCAACATGTTAAACTATGAATTGAGATTTCAATAAGACCCTCAAGCCAGTTTCTATTTTCAGGTGTGCAAGTTTAGGCAATAGGGATTACATTCATCACTGCTGACAAGAACAAGACACCATCATTGGATATGATCTCATTTCATAGGGCAGAGCATTTGTGGACATGAGAGGAGCAGAGCCCAGAGAGGGGCCAGTGGTTAACAGTTCAGTCCTGGTCCTGACACAGAAACTCTTGATAGGAGAGAAAAAACTTGGAACTAAACAGGGTGGATGGAATACTGTGGATGGAACATTGCTTATATTTGTTTCAGCAAAATACTGAATGACACAAGTGAGCAAATTATGAAAGATTCATAATGTTATTTTAAAACTTGTATCCTTAAGTAGAATGGGATGTTTAGCTAAGTGGGATGACCCATCAGAAAAACTCTTCTCAACTTATCAAAAAACCTTTTGTTTTTTTAACTGAACCTGGCTTATCTTCATTTCATGTAATGCTACTCTGATATTTTTGGAGAGAGTTCCTTTAGGAATTAACATAATATTTTATCATATTATTCTAGAGTAAAAAAACCTATCTGTGTTTATGTTTTGGTTCGACCAACTAAATCATTTACTAACAGTGTGACTTTGACCCTATGTTCCTTTATCTGCAATACAGGCATAAAAATACTACCTCCCTATAAGTTTCTTCTCAGGATTAAACGGTGGCTATAAACTGGTATTATTTTAACTGTGATCGATATATTTATCACTCCTCTTCATTGCACTGCAACAAAATTACTCAAATTATTTTACTTTTCTTGATCTTAGCCTTTGAATTACTAGTGAATTTCACATATTCTTTATACATTATATAATTTCCATTTATATTTGTATCATGATTTCTTCAGTCTTCCGATCAAATGTATTTGATATTCAATGACAGAGACTTATTTAATCAATGGAAATTCTTTAAAAATATATCTGTTGAGCATTGAGAATCATGATAGGCACAGGAGATAAAGATGGACAAGTGAAATGTTATGTCTCAGCCCAGTGATGTTAGAACATCCTGGGAGAAGTGGAAATATAAGGCAAATAGAAGCTCAGAGGAGGGAGGCTAAATGTTTTGGGGAAGGACATTTAGATAACATTTCACAGAGTTGGTGAGCTTTGAGCTGAGTGCAGAAGTCCTTCATTTGAAAGACAAAGATAATTCTGGCAGAAGGAATAGCATTTACAGAAGTATGGCATTGTATGAAGTCATGAAGATTTGAAACAACTAAAAGTAGATGGTGCTTATATGTGAGGGCATGCATGGGGAGTTGAGGCAAGAGGAGTAGGAACAAATCACAATATCTTGAGTACATATTAAAAACACTCAAATTTATCAATCAGCATCAGCATGAATAATAATTATTTATGACATCAGACTGAGTACTTAATGGCAGAAACCTGAAAGTACATGAAAAAGAACAACATATACCAAGACCTAATATATGCCAATCTCAAAGCTAAGGAAATATAACATGTAATCATATTTAGTTCATATAACAGAATATTTGGTGAATTCTATTCTCATGCACACTGCCACAGGGCAAGTCCCATGTAAAGGTTCTGCAAGAAAAACTGGAAATGGAAAATGGTGCCCATTGGCTGCTTCTGCTGCTGTCTGAGTGAGTTGTTTAAGAATATCAGTTGTCCTGGTGCAGTGGGCCCAGCACTAGGTGAAGATACCAGAGTTTATGACCCTGCAAGGTATGGCACTGTGTCGTTTAACCTCTGTGTATATTTCCACTGCAGAAACATGAAGAAATGGACCAGGTGATGTGTGGTTTTGCTTCTTGCAAAAAAGACATATTACTCTCCAAACACAAAAGTTGTACTAAACCTGTAGAGAAATTTTAAGGATGGACTCATTTATTACTTGAGCAAAACGAATAATAGTCTGCACCTCTCTGGGGATTGGAATCACAAGCACACCTGAAGAATGAATAGTGTTGCTGGAGAGACAGATAAGTGACGAGATCACCATGGCACCTGCCTGTCAGCATAATGTCAGAGTGAGGCAAAGCCGTCAGCAGGAGCCCCAGGTCATCAGTATAGGGGGAATCAGTGAAGACTTCTCAGAAGAAGCATTATCTAAGTTGAAAGCAAAACACTTGTCCTAAGTTTCTAGGTAAGAAAGCAAGACTGTGTCCCCAACAAGACCTCATTCTTTTTATGTCCCTGCATTTCCAATCCCCTTAGGGATCTAGACTAGGGATCATTCATTTTGCTCAGGTAATAAATGAGTCCATTCTCTAAATTTCTCTGTGGCTTCAGGCATCCATGCAGAGGCTGCAGCAAGTGCAAACCTTGCATGGTTAGAAATATGGAGTGTACAGAGAACTATAAGGTACTGCGTAGGGCTAGACCTGAAGGAACAAGGGGTCTTGGGGCAGAAAAACAATTGGTCTGAGACTACTAGAGGCCAACTCCTGAAAGGTCATGTAAGTCCCACTGAAGAGATTAATTTATTCCAAAGGTCATGGGATTCTGTGGAAGGATTTTTAAGCATGAAGTCAGATGACCAAATTTGCATTTCAGAAAGCTCTCTCTTGAACAGCAAAGGGAAGGGATGAGGAAAGAATGTCAGCATATGTATGACTTAAGATAGAAATTGATGAGAGCCAATATTAAGACAGTAACAGAGAAAACAGAAGGAAAATTAAAGAAACACATTTTCTTTCAAGTCTAAGAGAAATTACACAGTAGAATAGTCTAAGTGTGGTGTCTGCTTAGATATGGGAAAACGTGAGAAGAGAAGAGACAAGTTCTACCCCCTACTTTCTGTTTTTGACTTTAGGGAAATGATTAGGCCATTGGCTGAAATGATGAACTTAACTTGTTTTTTTTTCTCCAGTGTGGAAACCATATGTTCTGTTCAAGATTAGTCTTTCACCTGTGCTTTGGATTTACCCTTCTTGTCTCTTCAAAGATCTCCGGTCATTTGCATTACTTTTCTATACTCTCAATCGGTTCACTATTTACCCTTTACTTTTGGTGTTACACATTAAAAACCAAACAAAACAGATGCAACAAGCTTCTTCAGCCCCATGTTCTAATCATTTCCTTGTTATTTATTTATTTTAATTTTCCATCACTTCATACTCAAATTTCTTGCTGGGCAATCTGTCCTCTGTTACCATATTCTGTTTAAGACCTTGCCATAGTCCCTTTAATCTAGTGCTTGATATCAACCAATCACCCCTAATCCCTGGCATCCTTCCTCCTCTGTGACTCTGATTCACTCCTTGATCTTTCTACACTGGTTCAATTCACCGTATTCTCCAGATACAGAATCTGTCCCAATACAGGACATTTGTAATACAATTTTCAAACCACTGCATTAAATTTCATGTACTTATCTTTTCCCACTCTACATTAGCCCCTCATTTCCTACTTTCAGCTGAAAGCTGACGGCTTCCCAATGTTGGTCTGACAGAGATCTCTTTTTCTGAGTTAAAATATTTAGTTGTTCAGTGTCACCTCCACCTGAATATTTGCACAGGAACCTCATAGTCCTCATATCCAAAATTAAATTTATAAGTGCACATGCATGCATGCACACACACACACACACCATGATATACTTTGTACGAGCTTACACATATGTAAGGACATATGTCAAATACAGCAGGGATGACCACAGAATACAAGACAATGGGATTGAAAATGGGGGAAAAGGGATGGTCACAATTAAACTTACAGGAGAGATGTCTTTCACAGATGGGGGAGGTCAAATACATTTAAGCTGAGGAGTCAAATCAACTACTCAACTCTCCATGCCTGAAATTTTACCTAATGAAAATAAAGTCAGCAAATAATCTCAGTAAAATGGTCAAATATCTGATGCTACTTAAGACAACACGGATATCAGTGGAGCCATATTATGAGTCCATAACTGACAAAGAAGCGAAACACATAATCCCATAAGTGATATAAGAAGAGTCTTGGTCTTTGACTCAGTAACTCCTAAAGGCTCCTGGCCTTTGACTCAGTAATGCCTAAGGGCTCCCAAGTATTCTTTTACTCTCTGTGCAATCAAACTTAAGGCAAATATATATATTTATATGACTATATACTATATATTATAGTATATCTATATATACTATTTTTCCATATAAATTGTTGATATAATTTTGTAATTATGATGAAAGTTGAAATAAGAAAATCATCAGCAATTACCAAGTCTGTGTTATTCATAGTAAGTTCAAGAGTGGTATGGGTACAGAGGCTGGGGCTGTATGTTCACTATCTGTTGTAGTGTTCACACTATCTGCCTTCTCCCAGCTCAGAAGGTGCCTAAATAAATCTCGAACTTTCAGGGATGTTTGTCTCTTTTAACCTGGTGTGTTCTCAGTTTTGTTGAAGAAACTAACAGCGCTTACTACACCCTATTAGACTTAAAATCCAATTAAGGTGTTTTCTGAATATTAAAATATATACTTTCTTTTCCATTGCAAATCATTGTTCTTTTCTCTTTTCTTTTTCTTAGTTCAAAATGGAAATGTAAATGTCTAAAATATATGTAGGATGAAAAGTAGGTATTGTTTTATTCAGTGAGTTTTAATGCTTACTGAGGTTTTCTGTCTTGGTTTCTGTTTTTCTGACAAACTCAACTATGGTCTCTTTGTTCTGTGCAGAAAAAATATTATGAATAAAATATAGCTGGTCTAAATAGATTTTTAAAGGAATCTGATGACTTGTTGTTTACAGGGTATGAATTTTTAGATTCAGTAAACCAATCATGCAAACTTTCATCAGTGGGTATGTTCTATCTAAAATCAAATATGTCTATTCTGCTTCTTAACAAATAAAGAAAATTATAGGATCTTCTTTCAAACAATGGTAAAAATGCCTAATAATAAAGGTATTTCTACATGATAGAAGAGCTTCTAAGTGTCATCTAAAGCAGGTTCAGCAATCTATGGCCCAGGACCAAATCTGGCATACTGCCTGTTTTTGTAAATAAAGTTTTATTGGCACACACCCATGCCCATTTGTTTTCATATTATCTATGTCTGTTTGCATGCTACAAGAGTAGAGATGAACAGTTGCAGTAGAGACCATATGGCCCACAAAGCTTAAAATATCAACATTTTGATCAGTGTTATATTTTATATCTATCTTATGTATAGAATTACACTCGAGGAAAATCTCATAGTATATATGTATCTAGTATCCTTAATCATAATTGAGAATGTGATTTATAGTAGTTGAATAATATTCCAGGTTATAGATCCACCACGACTTTAAATGTCTCAATTTTTTCCAATGATTTTGTTATTGAAAGTGATGTGAGGTAAAATTCTTTAATAAAAACATTTGCTCTCTTCTTCAATTGCATTCTTTAACATTCTTTATTGTTAAAGAATGTTGAATTCTTTAAATTCAACAACATTCCTTAAGTTAACTTTATTGAGGTATAATTTACATAGAATAAAATGGATTCATTAAAATGCTATAGTTCAATCAATTCAATGAGTTTGACTCATCTTTACTAAGGTATCATTTACATAAAATAAGATGCACCCATTTTAAGTCTTTAGTTTGATGAGTTCTGAAAAATATATGTACTTATGTAGTCATGACTTCTATCAAGATACTGAAAATTTCTGTCACTCCAAAAAATTCTTACATGTCCCCTTTGCTATCAGTCCTCCAACCCATATGCTTCCATGAGCAACTGTTCATCTAATTTCTAACTATATAAATTATTTTATCCATTCTAAAACTAAATATAGAACACAGTCTGTTGTGTCTTGCTTCTTTTACTCAGCATAATGGGTTTGAGATTTATCTATTTTGTTACTTATATTAGCAGTTTATTCTTTTTTGTTGCTTTGTAATATTCCACTGGGTAAATATACTACAGGTTGTTGAACAACTGTCCTGCTAATGAATATCTGTGTTGTCTCTTGTCATTAGCTTTTATAAATAAAGGTACATTTGACCCTGGAACAATGTAGGGGCTGGGGTGATAATACCCCACACAATCAAAAATCCACATATAAATTTGACTCCCCAAGAACTTAACTACTAATCACTTGCTGTTCACTGGAAGCCTTACTGATTGCATAAGCAGTCAATTAACACATATTTCATAGGTTATACATATTATATATTGCATTCTCACAATAAACTAGACAAAAGAAAAAATTTTTTAATTGTCTCAAATATCCAAAACTTTCCAATATATTTATTGAAAAAAATTTACATGTAAGTGAACCACGCAACTCAGACATGTGCACTTCAATCAACTGCACTAAAAATAAGAATGGACAAGTCTTTTTGTACATGTATTTGTTCATTTTTCTTGGTTAAGTACCTATGAGTCAAACTGCTTGTTCATATGGTAGGTGTAAATCTAACCTCATAAGAAACTTCCAAACTGATTATAAAGGTGACTATATCAATTTGCACTACAACCAACAGTGTATGAAAGTTATAGTTGCCCCACTTTCTGGACAAAACTTGGTATTGTCAATTTTTTTTTTAATTTCTGCAATTCTAGAGTGTAGAATTTCACTGATTTTATTTTGTTTTTCCCTGACAGCTCATGATATCAAGGACATTTTGGTATGCTTTTTGACCATTCTGTTTTAAGTGTCTTTTCAAATCTTTTGCCCATATTTTTTGGGTGGTTTACTGTACTATTATTGGGTTGTAAGAGTTTTACAATATTCTAAAGAGCAATCCTTTGTCAAATATATGTATTATATATATATTTTCTCCCAGTCTATAATCTGTCTTATGATTTAATTTTTTTCTTTTGTAATATATGTTTTCTATGATCCTTAAAATATATTTTTCTACAGCAAGGTCATGAGTGTTTTCTTCTTTTCTCCTACATGTTTTATGATTTTGGCTTTACCTTTCCTTATTTGTTTATGAGACTTATTAATTGATTTTTTTGTAAGGTGTGAAGTTGGGGTTAAGGTTCACTTTTTTTTCCCATGGAGATATCCAGTTTTTCCAGTACCACTTATGTAAAGCACTGTCTTTCCCCACTGAATTACATTGGCAACCCTGGATAATGAATTGGTCATATATATGTGGGTATAGTTGTCAGTGTTCTATGATGTTCCATTTATCTATATGTCTATCCTTACACTAGCAACATACTATCTTGAATACTGTAGCTTTATGGTAAATTTTCAATGAAGGAGAGTAAGTACTCAAACTTTGTTCTTTTTTCAAACTGTCTTAGCTATTCTAGGCCCTTTGCAATTTCACATAAATTTTAAAATCACCATGTCAATCTCTACCACCCAGAAAGACTGCTTCCTGGGATTTTGATTGGGAATATATTGAGTCTATAGATCAAATTGGGAAGAATAACCTCTTGAATTTATTGAACCTTCCACTCATGAAAATGAAAATTCTCCATTTGATTTCTTAAATTTGTTTCAGCAATTTTTTGCAGTATTCTGTGTAGAGTAGGCTTACCACTAAGGCAATTAGAAGAATTTTGTAAAAGTCATATTGGGGGGCTTTACATTTTTCAATGAACTAGAACAAATAGTTCTAAAATTCATATGGAACCACAGAAGACCCCAAATAGCCAAAAGCAATTCTGAGAAGGAAGAACAAAGCTGGGGGAATTACAGTCCCTGACTTCAAGCTATACTACAAACTATAGTAATTAAAACAGTACAATACTGGCACAAGAACAGACTCATAGATCAATGGAACAGAATAGAGAGCCTAGATATAAACCCACACACATATGGTAAATTAACATATGAAAGACAGGCCATAAATATACAATGTGGAAAAGACAGTCTCTTCAATAACTGGTTTTGGGAAAACTGAACAGCAATATGCAAGAGAAAGAAACTGGATTACTTATTCCATACACAAAAGTAAACTTGAAATGGATCAAAGACACAAATGTAAGTCATGAAACCATAAAACTCTTAGAAGAAAACATAGACAAAATCTCATGAACATAAGTATGAGCATTTTTTCCTGGACACATCTCCTCAGAAAAGGGAAACAAAAAAGGAACAAGGGACTACATCAAACTAAAAAGATTCTGTACAGCAAAGGACACCATCATCAAAACAAAAAGGCAACCTATAGTATGGGAGAATATATTCGTAAATGATTCATCTGAAAAGCAGTTAACATCCAAAATACAGAAAGAACTCATATGCTTCGACACTCAAAAAACAAATAACAAATTAAAAAATAGGTGGAGGACCTGAACAGACACTTCTCCAAAGAGGAAATACAGATGGACAACAGGCACATGAAAAGATGTCCCACATCACTAATCATCAGGGAAATGCAAAGCAAAATCACAATGAGCTATTACCTCACACCAGTTAGAATAGCCACTATCCAAAAGACAAAAAATAAAAAGTGTCGGTGAGGATGTGGAGAAATGGACACTTTCTTACACTGTTGGCAGGAATGTCAACTGATGCAGCCACTGTGGAAAGTAGTACAGAGGTTCCTCAAAAAACTAAAAATAGAAATACCATATGACCCAGTAATACCACTTCTAGGAATCTACCCAAAGAAAACAAAATCCCTGATTCAAAGATATTTCTCTCTTATGATTACTGCTACATTGGTTACAATAGCCAAGATAGGAAAGCAACCTAAATGTTCATCAGTAGATGAATGCATAAAGAAGATATGGTATATATACATAATGGAATATTACTCAGCCATAAAAAGAAGAAATCCTGCCATTTGCAACAACATGGGTAGATCTAGAGAGTATTATGAAAAGTGAAATAAGCCAGGTGGAAAAGACAAATACAATAGAATTTCACTTATCTGTGGAATAAAAAAACAAAGCAAAACAGAATGAACAAAACAGCGGTAGACTCATAGACACTGAAAAGTGACTAGTGGTTACCATGGGGGAGGGGCTGGGGTAGGTGAGTGAGGGGGATAAAGGGGCACAAAAATTCTCATTCATAAAATAAGTTGGTCACAGGGATAGTAGTACAGCATGTAGAATATAGTCAATGATTCTGTAACATCTTCCTGTGTTCACAGATAATAACCACACTATAGGGGGTAAGGATTTAACAATATGGATGACTGTTGAACCACTTTGTTGTATACTTGAAACCAATATAAAATTGTATATCAATGGTACTTCAATAAGAAAAACTGGGGAGCTTTAGAAGTGAAATTAGAAGTTTTGGATAAGCAGTGGGAGGGACAGGATATCAAACAACAGTCTGCATTTTTTTGAGAAAATTGAGTAACAATAATGGCTTAGTCCGGGTTAGACAGCATGTTTTTGATTTACAATTAATTCCCTTTTGTGACTTTCTTCACCAACAAATGGTGACTTGGAAGCAATAATAGCACTTAAAATATATTATAGAGGTGAGCTAGAATGAGAAATTTATCAGCATAAATTTTAAAGGATGAGGAATTCTTGGGTGGTGACCACATTGCATCGGATGAAATCAGTGTCTACAACTGTTTTTGTGGTCATTCACCAGAAGATTTAGGAAACAAAGTGAGGAAAGAGAATAATTTTATATAAAAAATGGAATAAAGTTAGATAAACTAAGAGCAGAAAGGAGAGATGAGAAAGAAATAGGCAAATGAGAAAAGAGAAAAAGTTGTGTTTCATTTATGTAGATCAAAGATGCAACCTAGGTCAAATAAATAGTTCAGTGAATATTTAACATTGATCTCTCCACCATGCAGATGCCGTTTATTTTTTAAGGATTCTCTTTGATTGTGGGGATGGCATTTATTTTTTGTTATCAAAGTATGGTTGACATGCATATAGTGTGCATCCTAGTGATTCAGTATTTTTATACATTACCAAATGACCCCACGATAAGTCTAGTTACCATCTGTTACCATACAAAGTGATCATGATATTATTGACTATATTCCATATGCTGTACATTATATCACATAACTTATTTATTTTATAACTGGAAGTTTGTACCTCTTAATCCCTTCACCTGTTTTGCCCACTCCCCAGCCTCTCCCCCTTCTGGTAACCAATACTTTGTTTACTGTGTCTATGAGTCTATTTCTGAGGGGTGTGTTTTTTTGCTCTGTTTGTTCATTTGTTTTGTTTTTTAGATTCCACATATAAGTGAAATCATATGGTATTTGTCTTTCTCTGTCAGACTTACTTTACTTAGCATAATACTCTCTAGGTCCAACCAGGTTGTCACAAATGGCAGGATTTCTTTCTTTTTTATGGTTGATTAATATCCCATAATATATATATACATATACATACATATATATATGTATATGTATATATATATATATCTCACATCTTGTTTATCCATTCAGCTATTGATGGATACTTAGGTTGCTTTCATATCTTGGCTATTGTAAATAATGCCATAAACATAGGGATGCATACATCTCTTCAAATTGTTGTTTTCATTTTCTTTGGATAAATATCCAGGGGTGAAACTGCTGGGTCATGTGGTAATTCTGTTTTTTAATCTTTTGAGGAAACTCCATACTGTTTTCCATAGTGCCTGCACCAGTTTACATTCCCACCAACAGTGTACAAGGGTTCTCTTTTCTCCATATCCTCACCAACACTTGTTACTTTTTGTCTTTTTTGTAACAGCCAATCTAAGAGATACAAGGTATTATTTCACTGTGGTTTTTATTTGCATTTCCCTAATGATTAGTGATGTTGAGCATCTTTTCATGTGCTAGGGATGGTATTCTTTGTTCCTTTTACACATCAGCTATGAGTCCCTCTTTTACAACAATTATAAGAATTTTTATGTCATTGTGTGACTGTCTCCAAGATTAAATGCCAATACTCTTCTTTTGAAAATAATGTATTTTCAGATGGCTTGAGTCTGACTGTTTTATTAGTATTCAAAGAGCTATTACAGCTTTTAATCCAAAACAAAGGTATAGCTTGTTGCTTGCCTTAGGAAGGGAAGGGAGTTCTTGATATGTGGTTATGTGTTTGCCAAAGCACTTTAGGGGAATTCAGTTCCATGCATTGTGTTAGAATTATTCATATTTTGCTCTTCAAATATGTAGATACATTGACAATACCGTTTTCCCTCAGGCCATCCACTGATGTAGGATGCTATAGGCAATTTGAGACTAACATTCTCAATTACTATTTCTGGCATAGTCTTTACATGTTTACAAATCCCTTAGGCAGGGATGGACTGTACTATTAAATGTGGCAATACATTTCTTTTGACTTTGTTTCTCTCAACTTCCTGAGAACTCAGTTGAAAGACTAAATGACTCCAAAATTGCAATCAAGAAAACAAAAGCTATCCTATATATTTGGTAAACACCCATTTGGTTTCCATTCTATCAATTATTCTAATTTAGTATTCCAAGTTCAACCAATTCTCAACACCAAAACTCAAACAAACCAGGGCTTACTTCTGAAATTAGTGATGTTGAAATGCCTTTTTCATTGTCATCAGTTTAATTATCACAAACCTGTTTGGATGCCCAGGCTCAGAGATTGATGAAGAATGTGTAGCAGAATCTTCAGTATGCCATTAAGATAGCACAATGCCTAATTTTTTAAGTGGAGGAATAAATCTCTAGATAAATCAGGGGCTTTCAGCATATAATGGTTTCTATTTGAGACTATACTGGTGAAACGATTGATAAGGAACTTGAATACTGCCAAAATTAAATCAGAGGCTTTCTTGTAAGCCATGGAGATAACCAAAACAATAAGACAAGTCTAAAGTAAAAAAAAAATTGTTTCAAGACTTAAATTAGGATAAAATATAAAATATGGCTTAATTCAACTCCTTCTAAAAATGCCAGCACTCAAACTATGTAGTGAAGAGAGATTCAACACCAAGCTAGGAGGCAAATTAATTATAGAAGTTCAAAATGAGGTGACCGGGAAAGTGCCAGTGTGGGCTGAGTGTGAGACATAATAGCTAAGAGGATAGACACATGTACTTTGAAATGAAAATGCCTGAGTTTGAATCCAATTCCGCTAGACTGTAGCTGTACAACCTCTGACAAATGACTTAGCCACCGTGTCTTAGCTTTCCTGTCTATAAAATGAGGGTGACTTAATAACTACCTCCTCAGGATGTTATAAGGATTAAATTAGTGATTGTGTGTAAAGAATTTATAGTAGTTTAAATGCCATGAAACTGCTTGATAAAGTTATTCTTAGAATTATTTTGGCAATAACTAATACTGTACCCATTGATATTGTCTATTTTAAGAACTGTTAAAAATTTTCTGTTTTGAGACAAGTTTCTGGCTTTTAACATGAGAAAGCCAGGAGACACTATGTGATCTAGCCATTTGAATTGGGATAGAATGATCTGCCTGTACAATTGTAAAAGGGATTTTATCTGCCAATTTCCTTGGGAAACAGTGAGGTGTGAATGGGAAAGAAGATGCAAACATTTTTTCTCAGTTTTTCATAGCTGATGGAGACAGAGCTTTATAGAAATGATATGAGCAATAACACAGGTTTGAGGAGACTCAAGTAAGAGAAAAAGGTTTTCCCTGCTTGACTCTTCATTTACCTTAAATGAGTCATCATTTCCCAGTTTTTCTACTGATTATTTATTTCCACTTCTGAGTGCCCAATCTGCCAACAGCAGAAACAAATGACAAGAATCCAACATAGTGCCATTGTGAGGGAAAGGGCAATGGCTTACCAGGTGGCAAGTTGATTATAATTTCTCACGTCATTTATGGAGCAGTAATTTGTTTTTCTACCACTACACCACCAATGCACTTACAGAATCCCTCATTCACTAACGTGGTATCCACATACATACTGTAAAATCTATTTAACAATGAAGGAAGTAATGGAATTTCACCCTATTCAGTCATTGATTTTACCATGTCCCATAACATATAGAAATTCCTAAACTGTGGAAGAAAAAGCCTATTGAAGGCTCAGTATGGTGCCCTTGGATGACAACATATTTTGATGTGAGTTTGGATATCTGCACAGAAAGGCCCAGCATGTGCTCTGAACCAATGACCAATATATGCTGCCATTTGTTTCATAGACATAATTCACAAGGCAATGTACCAAGAGGTAGAAATGGAAATGCCCCCCCCAACTATTACCAGTGATAACACATGAATTAAAATATGGATTCCATCCACAATAACTTTGTGCTTTTCTGGTTAAGAGTGTTAGTTCATCCTCCAAAAAGGCCTACTTCTGTTAGGCAGAAAAATAGATGAGTGGGGTGGAAAGAGAATAAGCCTGCTAAAAAGACCCAGAGTTAATCAGTTAAAGCTCAAAAAGCCAAAGGCAACTTGGCCTGGAATGTTTGAATATTCCCCAGATAAAGGAGGGTACCTTAGCATAGCCCATGTCTTTATTGTGTTAATCACGTAGGTCCAGTTTATTTTTTAACTTTACCTATATGCTGTTTTTATTTTCTCCTTCAGCCCTAATCAAGTAGTCTGAAACTGACGCAACTAATTTAGCATGCAGGCCCAGCTTTGAACAACATAGTAAAAGGCAGGAAGGATTCCATCTTAAAGATTGCATTTTAATGCCCTGGAACTTGAAAAGTAAGATTCTTAAGTTACTCTTTAGCAAACAGACAATACCTCAGCCCACCTTGGGGCTAGGCAGGCAGTCTTGTTTGATATGCTCCCAGACCAAGATGCCAGAAATCAGAGCAGGAAGTTGCTTGTGTTAAGTTAATTCTAAATATTCAGAGACCACTTAAGAACTCTGCACCCCCAGCCCTTAGTCACATTCCTAAAGAATCCTTAAAAGGGAAAACCCCTAACCTTTTGGGGTGCTCCTCTCTCTGAGGTTGCCCACACTTTCTAAGTGCATAACCTTTTAACTTTAAACTCTCTCTTTTCAACCTTCCAGGGCACCTCACTTGCTGAGGTGGCCTGTAGTTTTTCTCTCTTTACATAACTTTAAATAAAACTTTTACTCTGCTTCACTATTGTGTCTCTGCCCTTCAATTCTTTGTCCTGGCAGGGACAAGGACAAAGGAAAATACACAACGTTCCCCCAACACTTCCACTAGGGTACAAGAATTCTTCCAATAAAGTGAAAGCTGAAATTGCCAGCTGTCCTATTTAAGATTCAGCATTTCCGTTAATGGAAAAATGAAAAGATTACTCTATTGTTTGTGTTAATTGATCATGATTATTAAGAGGAAACAAGATAGCTGCTACACAGTTGAATCAAGGTGGATATGTATTAAGAATGGAATTAAAGTAATTCTTCTCTGGAGTTCTTTGCAATTCTGAGTCTAGTGATAAAAGTTTAAAGAAGTTACACCAACCCAAGCAGGCAGTACTCTAAGGATTCCAACACTTTAGGAATAAAGGTTCTGGGTCACATCTTCAGTTAAGTAAGTATGACCATGCTGAAGGCAAAGGAAATACTGACTAAGGAACAATAAAGTTATAAATGCCAACTATGACATTGTGACCAATTACAGAAAGCACACTACACATATATATACACATATATGTATATTGTATGCATTGTATGTATATGTATATATTATATACACATATATATTTGTATATATATATATATAGCCCAATTTATGTTGCTTTCTTCTATTCACCAACTGTTTTGTTTAAAACATTGTAGGTAAACTTGTAATTTCATCTTAAAATTAAAACCTTAGAGATTCAAGATCGTGGCATGAGAAGTGACATGGAGAACTCCTCCCAAAACCACAAATAGTACAAAAACATAAGTAATTAATACAAATAATCCTAAAACAGCAAGAAGAAAGAAGGCTGAACCAGACTGCATACAGACCTCACAAACAGAGCAGACCTCCCAAAACAGGGTAACGTACAAAAGCCTTAATCCAGTGGGACCAAAGCCCTTCCCCTACCCCAGCTCACCAGCTGGAGGAAGAGAAACAGAGCAGGGAGGGGGTGGAAGCCTGGGACTTCTGAATACCTAGACCTGGAGATGCGCTATGTGAGCAGAAGCCCATATTGTGTGGTGCTCTGGACATTGGGGAGCTCGGATGGGCAGAGTGCTTGGGAGACTGACATTCTGGCTGTTTGCGGAGGAGGGGATCCACACCCGGTGCTCTGTGTCAGAGGAAGGGCAGGCAGTCTATGAAGTCTGCTGAAGGGACGGGATTTGCACGGAGCTTGCTGCCCGCGAGAAGGGAGAGCTGAACAAGGTTGTCCGGGTGTACTCTGCCCAGCTGGTTGTGAACTTTGGGGAGCTCCAAGTGCTCCATCCCCCTGGCTGCCTACACAGCTCTGAGGCCCCCCACTGTGACACAAAGCCTGCTGTGCCTTCCTCCTAGCCTGCAGGCACCTGCTTGCAAACCGGCAGACACTGTGCTGGTGTCAGGTCAGCCAGAGGGAGGCCCCACCCACAACAGCTAGAGACACAAAGCACAGAGGTTTACACGTGTGTGCTTGGTCCACTGGATCTGACACTGGAGACAGGCACTGCAGATGGGAATCGAAACAGATCTTTCCCCACAACAGGCACTAGCTCAGCTTCCCAATGACACCCAACCTCACTCTAGGAGCTGAGCAGCTCCAGGGACTGGAGTTTCTGTGCACTAGTGGGCACCACACAGAAATATGAAACGTCAAAAGAACATGATTCAGACCAAAATCTCACAAACTCCAGAAAAAGAGCCAAATGAAACTGAACTTACCAGTCTTCCGGAAAGAGAGTTCAAAATAAAAATTATAAACATGTTTATGGAGGTAAAGAAAAATATTCAAGAACTCAAGAATGAATTTAAGTCAGAGATTCAATCATTAAGAAATTCCACATATGAAATGAAACATACAATGGAGAGATTTAAAAGCAGATTAGATGTAGTAGAAGAGATGGTAAATGGAATAGAAATTAAAGAAGAGGACTACAAAGAAGCTTAGGCACAGAGAGAAAAAAGAATCTCTAAGAATGAAAGAATATTGAGAGAACTGCGTGACCAATCCAAACAGAACAATATTTGCAATATAGGGGTACCAGAAGAAGAAGAGAGAGAAAAAGGGATAGAAAGTGTTCTTGAGGAGGTAATTGCTGAAAACATCCCCAATCTGAGGAAGGAGATAGTCTCTCAAGCCATGGGGAGGGACAGATCTCCCAACACAAGGGACCCAAGGAAGACAACATCAAGACATATAATAATGGAAATAGCAAAGATCAAGGATAAAGACAGACTTTTAAAAGCAGCTAGAGAGATAAAAAGATCACATATAAAGGAAAACCCACCAGGCTATCATCAGACTTCTCAACAGAAACTTTACAGGCCAGAGGGGAGTGCAAAGATATATTTAATGCAATGAAGCAGAAGGGCCTTGAACCAAGAGACTCTACCCGGCAAGGTTATCATTTAAACTTGAAGGAGGGATTAAACAACTTTCAAATAAGCAAAAGCTGAGAGAATTTACCTCCCACAAACCACCTCGACAGTGCATTTTGGAGGGAATCCTATAGATGGAAGTATTCCTAAGGTTAAATAGATGTCACACAAGGGCTAGACAAAGAGTACAGACTATGATTCTTAACATACAAAGAATGGAGGAGGAAGCAAAAGGAGGAAAAAGAAAAAAAGAAGCTTTAGGTTCTGTTTGTAATACCATACGAAGTGAGTTAAATTAGACTGCTAGATAGTAAGGGAATTACCCTTGCACCTTTGGTAAACACGACTCTAAAGCCTGCAATGGGATAATCACCTAAATGTAAATGGTCTGAATGTACCAATCAAAAGACATAGAGTTACTGAATGGATTAAAAAAACAAGACCCATCTATATGCTGCCTACAAGAGACTCACTTCAAATCCAAAGACATACACAGACTGAAAGTAAAGGGATGGAAAAAGATATTTCATGCAACCAATACTGAGATAAAAGCAGGAGTTGCACTACTTGTATCAGACAAAATAGACTTCAAAACAAAGAAAGTCACAAGAGACAAAGAAGGACATTTCATAATGATAAAAGGGTCAGTTCAACAAAAGGACATAACTATTCTAAATATCTGTGCACCCAACACAGGATAACATACATATGTGAAACAAATACTAAGAGAATTAAAGGGAAAAATAGAATGCAATGCATTCATTTTAAGAGACTTCAACAAACCACTCACTAAAAAGGACAGATCAACCAGACAGAAAATAAACAAAGAGACAGAGGCACTAAACAACATATTAGAATGGGTGGACCTAACGGACATCTACAGAACACTCCATCCAAAAGCAACAGGATACACATTCTTCTCAAGTCCACATGGAACATTTTGAAGAATAGATCATACACTAGGCCATAGAAAGAACCTCAGTAAATTCAAAAAGATTGAAATTGTACCAACCAGCTTCTCAGATCACAAAGGTATGAAACTAGAAATAAATTACACAAAGAAAATATAAAAGCCCACAAACACATGGAGGCTTAATAACATGCTCCTAAATAATCAATGGATCAATGACCAAATAAAAACAGAGATCAAGCAATATAAGGAGAGAAATGACAACAATCATTCAACACAACAAAATCTGTGGGACGCAGCAAAGGCCCTGCTAAGAGGGAAATATATTGCAATACAGGCCTACCTTAGGAGAGAAGAACAATTCCATATGAGCAGTCTAAACTCACCATTAACGAAACTAGAAAAGGAAGAACAAATGAGGTCCCAAGTCAGTAGAAGGAGGGACATAACAAAGATTAGTGCAGAAATAAATAAAATTGAGAAGAATAAAACAATAGAAAGAATCAATAAAAGCAGGAGCTGGTTCTTTGAGAAAATCAACAAAATAGATAAACCCCTAGCCAGACTTATCAAGAAAAAAAGAGAGTCTACACACATAAACAGAATCAGAAATGAGAAAGGAAAAATCACTACGGACACCACAGAAATACAAAGTATTATTAGACAATACTATGAAAAATTATGTGTTAACAAAATGTATAACCTAGAACAAATGGACACTTTTATAGAAAAATACAACCTTCCAAGGCTGACCCAGAAAGAAACAGAAAATCTGAATAGACCAATTACCAGCAAAGAAATTGAATTGGTAATCAAAAAACTACCTAAGAAAAAAACCACTGTACCAGATGGTTTCACTGCTGAATTTTATCAAACATGTAGTGAAGACCTAATACCCATCATCCTTAAAGTTTTCCAAAAAGTAAAAGAGGAAGGAATACTCCCAAACTCATTCCACAAGACCAACATCACTCTAATACCAAAACTAGGCAAAGACACCACAAAGAAAGAAAATTACAGACTAATATCCCTGATGAACATAGATGCAAAAATACTCAACAAAATATTAGCAATCTGAATTCAAAAATACATCAAAAAGATCATCCATCATGATCAAGTGGGATTCATCCCAGGGATGCAAAGATGGTACAACATTTGAAAATCCATCAACATCATCCACTACATTAACAAAAAGAAGGACAAAAACCACATGATCATCTCCATAGATGCTGAAAAGGCATTCAACAAAATTCAACATCCATTCATGATAAAAACTCTCAACAAAATGGGTATAGAGGGAAAGTACCTCAACATAATAAAGGTCATATATGACAAACCTACAGCCAACATTATACTTAACAGCGAGAAGCTGAAAGCTTTTCATCTAAGATCGGGAACAAGACAAAGATGCCCACTCTCCCCACTTTTATTCAACATAATTCTGGAAGTCCTAGACACGGCAATCAGACAAAACAAAGACATACAAGGCATCCAGATTGGTAAAGAAGAAGTCAAACTGTCCCTGTTTGCAGAGGACATGATATTGTACATAAAAATCCCTAAAGAATCCACTCCAAAACTACTAGATCTAATATCTGAGTTCAGCAAAGTTGCGGGACACAAAATTAATACACAGAATTCTGTTGCATTCCTATACACTAAGAGCGAACTAGCAGAAAGAGAAATCAGGAAAACAATTCCATTCACAATCACATCAAAAAGAATAAAATACCTAGGAAAAAACCTAACCAAGGAAGTGAAAGTCCTGTACCCTGAAAACTACAAGGCATTCTTAAGAGAAATTAAAGTGGACACTTATAAATGGAAATTCATCCCATGCTCTTGGCTAGGAAGAATTAATATTGTCAAAATGGCCATCCTGCCTAAAGCAATCTACAGATTCAATGCAATCCCTATAAAATTACCAACAGCATTCATCAATGAACTAGAGTAAATAGTTCTAAAATTCTTATGGAACCACAAAGGACCCCGAATAGCCAAAGCAAACCTGAGAAGGAAGAATAAAGCAGGCAGGATTATGCTCCCTCACTTCAAGCTCTACTACAAAGCCACAATAACCAAGACAATTTGGTACTGGCACAAGAACAGACCCAAAGACCAGTGTAACAGAATAGAGAGCCCAGATATAAACCCAAGTATATATGGTCAATTAATATATGATAAAGGAGCCATGTATATACAATGGGGAGATGACAGCCTCTTCAGCAGCTTGTGTTGGCAAAACTGGACCACTACGTGTAAGAGAATGAAACTGGATCATTGTCTAACCCCATACACAAAAGTAAACTCAAAATGGATCAAAGACCTGAATGTAAGTCATGAAACCATAAAACTCTTAGAAAAAAATATAGGCAAAAATCTCTTGGACATAAACATGAGCAACTTCTTCATGAACATATCACCCCAGGCAAGGGAAACAAAAGCAAAAAGGAACAAGTGGGACTATATCAAACTAAAAAGCTCTGTACAGCAAAGGACACCATCAATAGAACAAAAAGACATCCTACAATATGGGAGAATATATTCATAAATGACGTATCCGATAAGGGGTTGACATCCAAAATATATAAAGAGCTCATGCACCTCAACAAACAAAAAGCAAATAATCCAATTAAAAAAATGGGCAGAGGATCTGAACATACACTTCTCCAAAGAAGAAATTCAGATGGCCAACAGACACATGAAAAGATGCTCCACATCGCTCATCATGAGAGAAATGCAAATTAAAACCACAATGAGATACCACCTCACACCAGTTAGGATGGCCAACATCCCAAAGACAAACAACAACAAATGTTGGCAAGTATGTGGAGAAAGGGGAGCCCTCCTACACTGCTGGTGGGAATGAAAATTAGTACAACCATCATGGAAAGCAGTATGGAGGTTTCTCAAAAAGCTAAAAATAGAAATACCATTTGACCCAGGAATTCCACTCCTAGGAATTTACCCTAAGAACACAGCAGCCCAATTTTAAAAAGACATATGCACCCCTATGTTTATCGCAGCACTATTTACAATAGCCAAGAAATGGAAGCAACCTAAGTGTCCATCAGTATATGAATGGATAAGGAAGATGTGGTATATATACACAATGGAATATTATTCTGCCATAAGAAGAAAACAAATCCTACCATTTGCAACAACATGGATGGAGCTGGAGGGTATTATGCTCAGTGAAATAAGCCAGGCAGTGAAAGAAAAGTATCAAATGATTTTACTCATCTCTGGAGTATAAGAAAAAAGGAAAAACTGAACAAACAAAACAGCAGCAGACTCACAGAACCCAAGAATGGACTAACAGTTACCAAAGGGAAAGGGACTGGGGAGGATGGGTGGGAAGGGAGTGATAAGGGGGAAAAGGGGCATTACGATTAGCACATGTAATGCAGTGGTGGGGGACATGGGAAAGGAAGTATTTATAGAGAAGACAAGTAATGATTCTATAGCATCTTACTATGCTGATGGACAGTGACTGTAGTGGGGTATGTGCGGGAGACTTGATAATAGGGCTCTAGTAACCATAATGTTGTTCACGTGCTTGTACATTAACAATACCAAAATACAAAATGAAAAAATTAAAATTAAAATTAAATTAAAACCTCAAAGGCAGTTTGTAACTGAGGTAGGAGAAGAAAAACCATCGCTTAGCAATGGAAAATATCTATCAGTTGTTGGAGATAGAAGAGGCAGGCATTTTCTTTATATGAGAGATAGTTGTATCATGTTACGTGAAAGCAGAATTTGTTGCTATTTTTGTCATCTGCAAGTTAAATATGAGCCGAAAGGTGTGTATGGATATTGAACTGTCAAAGGGATAGGCTGAGTCAGATTGTCTCTGTCAAATCAACATAATCCACACCCTGATTTACACTTGCTTCTGCATCACAAGGGGAAGCTTCAAAACTGTATTTCTGAGATTCCAGTAACAACAGAGTTCAGGGTTAAATTTTGCCAATAAGAAGGATTCACAAGGTATTTGGAAGACATAAGAGAAGTAGAAGCTGCTATTATCCAGCAGCATTAAAAAGAGACTCTTGGGAGATTGCAAACATGAGCTTGCAGTAGACAGAGTTAGCTCCTATGGATCACTGGCTTTATTCTCCCAGCAGCTGAGATCCGCACCAGTGACTTCCACGTGATTTCCAGAATTCCTGAAAGCTAAAAGTGTTATTTCTTTGAATATCACTTCTCCGGCAGTTTATGAATGATGACTATTCCAATTCTCTATATTTAATCCCATTCTCCTTGAGATGGTTAGGGTAGCAGCTGTCATGCTCACAGATTTCTGATGGATACAGTCAGGGATCCAAATCTAATGTTGAAGAGGAAGGGTTTGGAGAGGTAGTAAGGAAAGTTGTTGAATTAAGTCAAAATTATGCTTGAAAAATTCTTAGTAAGCTAATGTATTATGGGACAAAATATTACCTAAGAGTCCAACTCATGATTTTTCCTACACAAGGGAGAAGGTTGCTGCTTCTTTAGTTTAGCACCAGATGAAGTGAATGGCTTGATTTTAGAAGATATATCATATGAAAACCACACATGTTTAAACACAGAAATTACAGTCAACACAGTTACTTTGTGGGAAGCGTTCCATAACTGGGACCTGCCAAGGTAACAGCAAGAGCCAATTCTCACCTTATAGTCTCTTTAGGCTGTGTTTTCACAGATTGGAACTGGTGGACTAAATTGCCCATAGTATTTGAATTTTTATTCTCTCCCTCTCTCTTTCTCCTTCTCTCTCTCTCTCTTCCCCCTCTCTCATCCTTGTTATCTCTCTATCACTCTCTTTCTCTCTCTCCTAAAAACACAAAATCAAATTTCCCTAAGTTAAATGTATATAAAATTTATGTCCATTGAATTTCCTTTTGTTAGTTGCCCTTCTATTTATGCCCTTGAATCATTCATTCCTAAATGTCAATATGAACATATTATAACCTAGACTTGAATAATTTAAATTTTTTCAGGAAATTTGTTGCTAAATTTACACCTACCCTTTATTTTGTTTAATAAATTGAATGAGGTAACTGTCATATGTAAATCTCTAATAGAGTTACATATATAATATAGATTTTGAGCTCTTGGTTAGCAATACACATTTCTTTGAACCACAGGGTGAGTACACTAAAGTGAAAGTGATTCAGAATCCATAATATGCTTATATGAGCTTTGGACTGTAGTTCCCACCACAGCTGTGTCAATAACTCCAAAGGGTCGCAGGTTTACCTTGTTTATAAGCTAATAAGCTAGTCTATTATTGTTTCATAATACTGGCATAAAACATAAGACTCCTGGGTCAGAGATAAATAACTTTATTACTCACAGCACAATAAGCAGCATAATCATCAGCATATTTGTGTCAGTTCTCCTTGTACTAAGTTCCACAAGGACAACACAGATTAGCCCAGATAGATGTCTGCACATACAGTGCGTTGCATTGCAGAAGAACAACCCTGATCTTAGTGAACGTGAATCTTCTTACAATGGGCAGGAAACATGCCTTCCTTTGTTGCTATTGAAGATGAAGACAGTGTTGCTATTACGGTAGAAAGTATGCAGATCTCTGCTTTCATTAATGGGAGACACTACATCTACCTTTTAAGGCTGGTCACTATGCAAGGATCCTTGAAGAAATAATTCAGAAAAAATACAGTGCCTTTGCTCATAAGATATCGACACAGGAGAGTCAGGGAAAACTGTCTCCCAACTGAATACTTTGTAGTCTCAGGCTGATCTCTTCATCGTGACTTGTTCCCCAGTGCCTGGAAAATGAATTATTGATGTAGAGTCTCTTGGAATATTTTTGACTTGAGGTCTTTATGTTTAATCAAAGGACCAGAAGAAAATGCGTCCCATGATTTTAAATAATGTGAACTCTCAGAAATCAAGTCAATAAAGGACCACAGCTCTGAGACTGACTTCCTGAAAGCTTGAAGCAAAATGGAGAAAACAAAAGAGCTTAGCCAAGATCCACTTTATTCTAAGAAAAGAAGTCCTATTCCACCATAACCAGATACAGAAAATGTCCTTTCCTGGAACCAGGGACTTCTTCTTTTTCCAAAAAACCAAGTTGTATAATGTAGTCAGATGCTGGGGGAAAACTTGGTTTCTTGGTCAAGAAAGTTGGGTTGGGAAGAAATACTTCCCCTCCCTCTATTTTATCCTACCTCTATTTTGTTTGGAAATTAAATAAGAGAAGTAGATTCTTGTTTTGTCTCAGAACTGAGAGAGACAGAGACAGGACCTTTGGAAAAAACATGCAAGGTCTTTACACAAAGATACACCTGGGTTTCAATCATAGTTCTGCCCCTTACTAGCCACATGTCTATTACAAAATAAGTCTCAGTTTTCTTATTTTTTAAATACAGTGCAGTCAAAAAATTAGAAATAATTTATATGAAATACCTAGCCCACACATGGTATTCAGAGTTAGCTATTCATTACAGAGAGTTGGTAATAGACCACTGAAAAAGAAGTCTGGCTAAAGCACTGAGATTCATCCCCATGAGGTGATAAATAAGCTGTGGAAGTGTATGAGCTCTCCAAAGAAGAGAATATAAATGAGTCAGTATCACCAGTCCCCAGAGATCAAACAAGGGCAGTAAGGTAATCTGTGATATTGGCTCCCCCCAGTGAATTCACACCCTTGGTAGTCTCCTCCTTATGAATCAGGGATAACTCAGTTTCTTCCTTCAACCAACAGAGCAGCAGAAGTGATGCTATTCCAGTTCTGAACCTAAGACTTGAAAGCTACTGGAAACTTCTGCTTTTGTGCTCACAGATACCCTGGGCAGGAGTCCTGCTAGAGAGACCATATGGAAAGAACATGTAGAGAAGCCATGTGGAGTGGGAGAGGCCTTAGGACTAGAGAAAGAACAAGAGAGAAAGAGAGAGAGACAGAGAGAAAGAGAGGGAGAGACGGGCCCAGACATCCTGGTATCTCAGCTATGCCTGAGATAGAGCACAGCCTTCCAGGAGCTAGACCTGTGCATGAAACATCTTGCTGAAACAGCACAAGGCATTTCAAGTGAAACCAGCTAAAGCACTGTCCAGCTGAGTTCCAGTCATCCTCAAAACTGTGAAAAATATTAAAATAATTGTTTTTAAGCCACTGAGTTTTAGAGTGGTTGCTAATACAGCAACAGATAACCAAAGCAGACATTAGAATGCTATATTAAATTTGTCTATAGTTCATCTGGCCCCAGTGTTTTTCTGTAGCAAGGGACATATTTTAGGAACATGATGGTCTTCTCCATAATATTATTCTCACAAATAAGTGATATGTTAGCATCCTTGATTTCCCTACTACTGATTTGGGATTTGCAATTTACCTAAACCATGCTTGAATGTACTTCTATCTTTCATATGCATACCTTTGGGCAAAAATATTACATATATTTACAATCTTGTGTCAATTGTCCACCCAACAAATGGTTCTCAGAGAAATTATTTTAAATGCCAAGCGATAATTCCATTTTTGCCTTTCAAGCCAATATTCTCCAAAGAAAAAATAATGGAGAGAGATTGAAAGAAAATGTAGATAATGTATCTGTAAATTTCACTAAAATATTTCATGATTTATACATCTGAATTTAAGTCAATTCCTTATTGATCTTTCAGAATTCACATGATATCCACGATGAAAGGGGGTTTGCAGAGTCTTTGATTAACTTCTCAATTTGCTTATTTAGCATACTAATATGCTAATATTGGTAAACTCTGTCTAAAATTATGTAACGATAAATACATTTAATGACTTCTTAATCCTCTTGCAGTAACTCCAGTGATGGGAAGCCTCTCCACTATTTTGAGCATCCATGTTATTGCAGGGATGCAAGTTCTTATTCTGTGCTTTCTTTGAATATTTTTTTAAGCCTCCATAAATATGTGGCTGGAGATTGGGAGGACCAGGGTAGAATGAGGGAAGAAAGGGTAAGGAAAGATGGGTTTACTAAGAACGGTTAATTTTATACCAAGCTTTACTGAGCATGGCCTAGACTAAGTTAGGGTGTGACTCGGTGTGAGGCAGCTAGAAAGTAAAGCTGGAATTTCCATGATCCAGATGTACATGTGAACCAAAGAGAAGATGAAGGAAGAGGCCAGAAGTCTGTTGGACAGGCAGGCATGGGGGTCATATGTGATGTCGAGGAAGAAGGCAAGCAGTGAGTCAAAGTCCAAACCCATTCACTCGGGTGTCAACAGGCAAGTGTACAGAAGAATAAGCAACAGCTGATGGTCAGGGATGGAGGAGGTCAGGAAATTAGTAGAAACCAAAAGAATAAATAGAAGAAAATGAAATAAGATTAACAAGGAAGATCAAGCAAGAAAAGAGATAGCTCCCCTCCTAAGACCACTGATTCTGTTTTGTCAGTTCTGGGCCCGAGTACAGTTCTCAGTTTTGACTGACACCCTTTATAAAGGGAGTGAGGTATGATGCCCGAAAATGGGCATACCTACTTTGCTCAGCTTTCATTGTAATCAACACTGAGAATTGGAATGCCCTGTCAACAACTTATTTTTAAGGGCAATAGAGCATTGCTGGTGGACCTTCTCTCCCTGCTTGGCTGCAGCACAAGAAATCATCCTTTGTTCCTTCCAAAACAAGGATAAATGGTGTTTTGTAGTGGATAGAATTTTTAAAAATCATACTTTATATTCTATCCGAAGAAGATATTAAATCACAGCTGAAAGGTATCACACAATCAGCCAGAGGTGCGATCTAAAATCAGGTCTCAAGACTTGCTCCTTTTAATAAGTGAGAAAAACTACATTTTCACCAGGTTTTAAAAATCTCAGTGACCCAAGTGTGACAAATGTGGGAGGGGAGGTCATTTCTTGGTCTTTAGTGCCTGGCATGGCGGAAAGTCTTGATTCGCCAAAGAGCTGCACCTGTGGGGGAAAGAGACTGTGCATATCACACGTGTTGAAGTGTGCTTGGCATGAATTCAGATGGTCACCATGACAACTGCTAGTGGAGAATTTTTGGTAGTGGTAGTACAGAAATTATTGAACACCACAACAAAGGGCTGGTGCTGGTCGTCTGGCCAAGTGAACCTAAAGCAACTTGACTTCATTCACTCCCATTGTGAAGTTCCCATCTTACCATAAGTGCCAAAAGCAAAGAGCTCAATAGCAGTCACTACACAAATAGCTTTGCAGATAACCTTGCCTCTTACTTTCCCAGCTTCAGAAAAACATGTCAAGTGCAGCTTTGCAGATGTGAATATAATGGAAAAAAAACACACAACTCAGTGCAAAACCATTCTGCATCTCTCCCTTCAAATACTGTTTTTGCCCACCCCTCGGTCATTTCCTTCTTGTTAAGAAAGTCTTGAGTATCATATTTCAGAGGGTTGCCTTGCCCTGACAAAAGATAAATACTGAGAACTTATTCATCTGCTGATCCAGCTGCAGAAGAGAGACTGAGAGAGACAGAGAGACAGAAAGAATAGTGTGGGTGATGTTGAGACTCCTAATGATTTCAATGAAAGCCCTTGTGTCCCATCTAAAGAAGGAAAAAGTCCATACACAAAATATACCATATAGGAATTAATTCTGAATACTATACTGTATACCAAATTCCAAGACACTGGTGAGTCATTGTCATTTTTAAGAATACTACTGATATAGGACTCCTAAATCTGTAAATGTCATTCCACTATGCATATCCTATGCATATAAACCACATTTACTTTTGTAATTTTTCAATACAGTATACTTCACAGCCTCCTCCAAGTGACTCTTGGTTAACACCTAGTTTCAGCTGGGTGGAACAGTAACTAGGCATGCTGTTCAAAGGATGGATTCTGCATAAGCTGCAGCCCTCTCCATATCCCCTTCCTCATGCACCAGCTTCCCTCAGTTCTCTGTGAGTGTATTATAGAATTACATATTCTGGGATATCCATTTTAGCCCTACATTACTGTCTTATGTTTATGTCAGAGAAGCAGCTTTGTGCTAGAAGCATTAAAGGAAGGATAGCGAACTGGGTGATGGTCCAAATGAGATACTGGGAATCTCTGGATGGGAAGCTAGAGTTGAGGCTTAGAAGAGATGACAGAGAATTGGAATAGGGGCTAAGATGGAGCACCTAGGGAATCTGTAATCAGTAGACTAGAGGGGGACTGATGAGGTTAGTCAGAGGATATTTAGGCACCGAGACAGAAGCCAACTGAGGATTCACATGCCCAGGCCAGAGAAGAGGACAGTTCAGAGGTCTGTAGGTGGAGTCTAATAGACAGAATCCTTTTAAGCAAAAGCCAAAATCAAATGGGTATAGGCCACACAAAAAGGACTTTATGTTCCAGTGACTACAAAGGCTGAAGAACACCTCTGTACTGGGCTTTCTGGTAATTATAAAGGTACCACCATTATCATTAAAGGACTGGATTACTGGCAGGGTGCCATCCCTTCAGATGAAAGAGACTGGAAAGCCCTTAAATTAGTTATTGGAAAAAAATGAGACAACTACCGTTATGTACCCATCCTGTGAGCTGCAAAATTCCTAGTGTTCTTCGCTTTTATGAATTATACATTTTAAACAGCTTTCCGTGATGAACTTCGGTGGAAATTACAAGGAGTAAGATCCAGTGCCAACTGGCTGATTATGAAAGCACTGGGCCCCTCCTTGTGTGTTATCCATATTACGTAATGGCCCTAGTGAACTGACAACACCCACGGCACTCATTGGCCAGGCCATGATTCATCTCTGTGATTTCCCACTGTTGCTCACAGTGCTTTCTTCTCCTGGACTTGAAATATCAAAGTGACTTTGTAGGTTTCCATCTGCAATATCTAAATGCACATTATATCTAGATAAAACATTTCAGTCTGAACTCCCAGGCCCTTCATGATGTGGCATCAGGCTCCCCTCACAGTAATTATCATCATCATCATCATCATCATCATCATTGCTAACAGTTATTTAGCACTTGTTATCTGCCAGACTCTTACATAATATCTTTATTCATTATAACAATGCTATAAGGTAGGCTACAGTATTGTCGTGAGTTTGCCAATAGGAGCTTAGTCACATTAAAAACCTTCCCCCAAGCACACACAGTCTGTAGCAGAGCTGGTATCTACACCAATGTCAGTCAGCTTTGAAACCTAGAACTAAGCAGTGTCATAGAAAATCAATCTTAAAAATTATAAACAAAGATATGCATAAATCAGAATATTCTGATATAGAATAATCTTGCACAAAGATGGAAGGAAGATGGAGAATGGACTTCTTGTCAGGGACAAGTACCAAAAAGTTGTTTTTTGGTGTATGCAGTTTCAACTAAAATTCTAAGAATCCCAGTGGTTTCTGACCAGCAAACTAGCTTTTGAAATAGTAAGTTTATTTTGGACTTCATTTCCTTATATGGTACCTGGACAAATTCTTTTCATCAGTTAATAACAGATATATTTGTGTGCTCCTACCCTATGTTCTCTTCTCTTCCCACCCTTTCCTTTTAGGAGCCCACTAGATCTTAGTTCACTTGACCTTCTCTTGGGCCTGATTCCCTGAGTTCACACATTCAGATTCCCTTTCACTTCTTCTTCTCTGGGGGCTAATTTCCTGAGTGCACACATGCAGGCCCAATCACTTTTCTCTTATGAATCCTTCATAGGACTCCCTTCCACTTGTCCCCACTTGGAGCTGATTCAATTGCTAAGCATCACCTCCATGGCATGGAGAAAAGAGAGGTTGGAATAAAACTAGTGCTTTCTTGTTTTATAGTAAACTAGAATTATTTACATAGAGAATATTGGGGGCTTTTTCAGAGGAAGGAGCCCAATGTCTTTTTGTTCTTGAATTCCTGAGATGTGTTTAGATATGTGACAAAACTTATTTTCCTTCCTAAAAGCAACTTATTTTACCTATGAAGGCCTAGAGCTCATGCTCTGGAGAGCAATTCTCTTACTTTAATGCAGCATCCATTGACATGTCCCTCTGAAAATTTGACATGTGGATCTCCTTTGCTTGGTTAAGAACCCAAGAATCCTCTCTCTACCTTAGGAATAATCCCAAGATTTGATGCAGGATGGCTAGAACTCAAATTCTAGGACCCAATTTCTAATTCTACATGATCTACAGTGTCTACTAATACCAACAAGTTTCAGAAGTTGGAGATAAGGGATGACTTGTTAAAATAAATCAGTGAAGTCTTTTGAACATCTATCAAGTTTGGTGAGTTATGAGAAGTTTGGTTCTATGGAAATAGAGGTCCTTATTCCCAATGTCAAGGATTTACAACCTGTTCTGTATGACATAGCTTGCAATGCAGGACATGAGCACCAGGACCCCCTGTGAGTCAGGCTCTTCTTCAGTCACACTGAGCCCAAATTGAATATCCTGTAATTGCTGTGGAAAAATACAAGTAGGAAATTCTGGGCAAAGGGAAAAGCAGGATGTACAAATAAAAACTGACCTCGGCCAAATTTATTCCAGGAGATCACTGGCTCTTCATCCTTCTACCACAAGGCCCTGGAAGCCTGTGAGACAATCAAAACAAAAGGACTAGCATGAAACAATACTTCTAACATGCAGGGTTATAAAGCATGCTATTTGTGAACTCAAACCATCTTGATTCAGGGCGGTTTTTTAAAATCGTTTTGCCCCTCTTCTTCAAAAGACATTTTGTTTATTTATTTATTTTATTTTTATTTTTATTATTATTATTTTTTAATAATTTATTTTATTTTAGTATCATTAACCTACAATTACATGAGCAATACCGTGATGATTGAACTCCCCCCTTCACCAGGTCCCCCCCACCAACCCCACCACAGTCACTGTCCATCAGTGTAGTGAGATGAGAATCACTACTTGCAAAAGACATTTTGGAAGCAAATGGATAGATTATTTCAACAAGAAACAGGATCATTGCTTCACTAGTTGATCACAATGTTCAAGGTCAATTTCTCTCTGAGTAAAAGAAAGTCAGCCCCTGCAAACGTCTATGTACTGCTTCAGAGGGCTCACAAGTTATGAGAGAATCACATCCCTGCCAAGCAACACACGCAAATTGTGGAGGCTCATGGCAATATCATTCTGGGTATAAAATTGCGGTATAGTTTGTGATGATCAGTTTCCTTCTCCACATAACAGAAAGAAATATGTTTTTTCCTAATTTTAACTATAAAAGAGAAAGCCCTCTTTACATGCTACGGGTGCAAATAAGAACACATAGGTTTTAATAATTAATTCAACATTTCAATGAGTTCCCGTAGCAGCACTGCAACACTCTGTATCCCTCCCAGCCATAGGTTCATAACCAGCATAATCCCACTCCTGTTATATGGATTGGAAAGCATTACTGGAATATTGTATTCTGTGGAAACTACCTCGCATTCAGATTTGCAGCTCAAAGAGAAATGGAGGAATTCTGAATCCCGCCATGGAAACAGATTCTAGACAGCTCCCAGTGAAACCAGAGACTAACGTCCATGCACAGAACTCTGGGGAGACTGTTCCCAAACCTCTATTGCCCTGCCAAGGTGACTCACCATAACCAGAGCCCACAGAGCCACATTTGACTGCATGCCACCCCTGCCTCACAGTGTTACTGCTAAAAACCACACGCTTTCAACAGTCTCATGTAATTCCTGTTTACTGATACAATGATACCTTTGCTGGTCCAGGCTTTCTTTTGGTTCCTGTTGCTATTAGGGGTTGAGAGGTGAGGAGGGTATGACAGTGTGGAGATAAAATGTTCTCTGTCCTCCCACTGCTACCATCAGCTCTGGCTCCACATACCAACACAAGTCATTATAACCTATGTTATAAACTACATTATAACCTGTCATTTTACTACATTTTACTATTAATATGCAGCCATTAATTTCAGAGCCCCATGATGTTTGAGTTATTTAGTCATAGGAAATTTTTAGATTTGACCTGTTTTGCTTGGAACCCCAGAGCTACTAACTAGCTGGTCGTTTACCAAACCCATTTCCTTTTCTTCATAGGTACCTTTTCTGACCTCCCTTGCAGCAGATGGGGTCATGTGGATAAACGTAATGGATACCACTTCCAGGCCCAACACAAAGAGTATCTCTTGAGCTATCCTCCACTTTCCTCTGTCAGACAATTAAAAGCTCAGCAGGAGAACATGAGGTCCTATGAGGCAGTAGCACTACAAGGAGGAGCCTGGTGGTGGCATCATTCCACTGAAGGGGACCCACCAAACACCTGTTTTGAACTATTGCATAGGCCAGAACTGGATTTGTGTTATATTAAGCCAGGAAGATTTGGGGGCTGGACATGACAGTGGTTAACATTCCTGGTCTCATTTATCCTACTTTAAGGCCCGATTTAAGCTTTAGTTACCACTCTGAATTCCTTCCTACACTCTCTCTGACTAATTCATTTATAAAAGATTTTCTAAGAATGTGGGACCCCAAATGGGAAAGGAGTCAGATCCTATATAGATCTTTTCTCAGAAGAATATTTGGCTCCTTTGCTAATTTGTCTGCTGTCTTTCCTGACAAACTGCCTCCTCCTTCAAAAAGTATGGAAATTGAAATCTATACAACCTCTGTGGCTGGATACATCATCAATTATGTAGCAGAAGTAAAACAAATTCTCTCTGAAAAATTGTATTCTAAAGTCCAAAAATCACTCCAGTTAAATCTGCACAATATGTAAGAACACAATAGACATGCACACACACACACACACACAGAAAGCAGCATAAATGGATAGTGATAAAAAACATTATAGTATCAGATCCATAAAGATTGCAGATATTGGAATTATCAGATATATATTTAATATAACTAAAGAAATAGACTATCATGAGTACAACTATGACAAATTACCCTATTGTTCAGCAAATATTTACCTCCCACCCCTACATGTGAATGTACATAGGATGTTTGTTGCCTCCGAGCTAGGCTACTGGAATATGACTGAGAATGTTAACTGGTTCCTCCTTGGGAAGAGTTCTTCCACAGCCCATCCCATTCAAGCTTGACTTGGTCATGTGGCTCACTTTGGCCAATAGAAAATGGGTGGGAGTGACAATTTCCCAGTTCAAACCTATGTCTTAAGAAGTATTTTGTGTTTCCACCCAACCTTTGGGGAAATTATGTTTCTGCTAGGAGAATATGTACTAGGTAGGCATTGCTCCTTCAACCTGCATCCAAAAATGAGACTCATAGGACAATCTCAGTTTGACAGAGCTGAAGCAGAGATTTTTCTAATCACCAAACGCATTTGTACTGACTGGCAATTATATGATTCATTCATTATTCTTTAAATGTGCTTGGGCAATTTTACATGCATAGTATATGATGATAATGGTGATGATGATGATAATGATAATAATAAAAGCAAACATCTTTATATGCTTCAACAGCTAAATTATTCATATTCTTTCATCAGTGCAGAGAATTTGAGGCATTTTAGGCTGACTACCTTGAAAATCAGTCAGTCAGTGTCAACAGCCATTTAATCAAAAGGAGTAAAGAGGAATACTCTATTTCTGTGTGCTAGTCCCCATCAAGGAAAGGATGAAAGTGACTATGATCATGCCGGCACAAGCTCTGAGTTTAGGAATGAAAGCCATCTGTCCCTTTGGTGAGATTATTTTAGCTACTTGAGGTTTTAGAATGTACATTTCAAAAACAATGTAAATAAAGGTGTCTTTGGCACTCTTGGGTCAATGTTCTAAGAACAAAAAAATAGGTAAATTTCAATGCTTGCTTAAAATAAATAAATGTGTATGTGTGTGCTCCTATGTGTATGCAGATGTGTATGTGGACCTTTGTTGTCTCTAAACTAGGCTACTGGAATATGGCTAATGCTGTTTACTGGCTCCCCCACTGAAGAGTTTCAGTTGAATCTTCTTAAAAACTGAAGAATCAGGGTTACAGTATAAAAATAAATATTCTTCTGGAACACACTCTGGAGAAGGAGGAAATTTGATGACCCAATTTTTGCCTACACAGCATTGCTGGGTATGACTTTTCCCTGAAAGTGCAAGTCAGCCAAACCCTAATTGTATTGCACCATTCACTTTGGAGGCCCTTGGGTGGCTGGTTCTCATTTCTTTTCATACCAGTGTTCACATTCCAAATAAAAAAGTTTACTTCCTTTCCTTAAAAGCTGACTTTCTTAATTTGATATGGGAACAATCATGGATCTAAGACTGATTTGGAAAATCTAGGAAATAAGTGACAAACTACTTTTTCTACAGGTCTCTGACCACATAATGCATAATGCCATATATTTGTCTTTGCACTTGGCATCAATATGTTTGCCTTGCCATCATCTGCCTTCTGTGTATACACAAAGGATAGCTTTGCAATTCTCGATGGCTTGAAAATTGCAAACTGAAACTTAACTCTTCAAGAACAAAACTTAATGAGAATTGTGTGATTAAAACTAGTTCATAGGACAATCCTGAAATCAGCAGGAAAGACTGTAATGGATGCATACATGATATGACTTTGGAGACCTAGCTCACTTTTCATTTTTTTTTAAATTAAGCATCAATTTGAATAAAATGCAGTTTTTATCATTTAACTGTTTATTGGAAATTATACCTAACAAAATTTGCCATTTTAACCATTTTAAGTGTACAGTTCAAAGGCATTAATTACAATTGTATTGTTGTACAACCATTAACACTATCCATCTCCAGAAATTTTTCATCTTTCCAAACTGACACACTCTATCCACTATACAATAATGTCCCATTCACTCCTCCCCACAGACTTTGGCAACCACAATTTTACATTCTGCCTCTATGAATTTCATTACTCTATGTATCTCATGTAAGTGGAATCATGTAATATTTGCCCTTTGTGGCTGGCTTAGTCACTTAGCATAATGTCTTCAAGGTTCGTCCATCTAGGTAGTAGCATGTGTCAGATTTTCATTCCTTTTTGAGATGGAATAATATTCTATTGCATGTATATATCACATTCTGTTTATTCATTCATTTGCTGATGCACATTTGATCTATTTCCACCTTTTGGCTATTTGGTAAGTAATGTTGATAGGAACATAGATGTACAAATATCTGTTTGATCCCGATTTCAATTCTTTTGGGTATATGCGAAAAAGTGGAGCTACTGGATCACAGGGTAATTCTGTTTAATTTTGTAAGTTATTGCCATACTGCTTTCCACAGTGGCTACACAATTTTATATTCCTACTAGCAATGCATAGTCCCAATTTCTCTACATCCTCACCTGTATCTGTCATTTTCTTTCATTGCCAAATCCATTGTCTTGAAGTTTTTCCCTAATTTTTCTATGAAAGTATTAATAGTTTTAGTTTTTATATTTAGGTCTTTGATCTATTTTGAGTTAATATTTGTATATGATATAAGGTAAGGGTCCAACTTCATTCTTTTATATGTAAATATCGTTTTCTCAACAGTGATTGTTGAAGACTCTCCTTTTCCTATTGAATCATCTTGAACCCCCAAGGAAAATCATTTAACCATACATATAAGGATTTATTTCTAGGCTGTCTATTCTATTACACTGATCTATATGTCTGTATTTATGGTAGTACCATATTGTTTTGGTTACTGTAGCTTTGTAGCAAGTTTTGAAAACAGTAAGTTTGAGTCCTCCAACTTTGTTCTTCTTAAAAATTGTTTTGGCAAGTCGGTGTTTCATATGAATTTTTGAATGGGTTTTCTATTTCTTCAAAAAATGTCATTGCAATTTTGATATGGATTACATTGAATCGGTAGATCACTAGTATTAACATGTAAATAATATTAACTCTTCCAATCCATGAATACAGGAGGTCTTTCCATTTATTTACTTTTTCTTTAAATTTTTTTACCGTTTAGTGTACAAGTCTTTTACCTTCTTGGTTAATTTTATTCCTAGGCATTTTATTCTTTTTGATGCTATTGTAAATCAGATTTTTTTCTTAATTTCCTTTTTGATTGCTCGTTATTAGTGTAGAGAAACACAACTAATTTTTGTATGTTGATTTTGTGTCCTGAAATGGCTTAATTCATTTATTACTTCTAACAGGCATGTGCATGTGCCATGTTTGTGTGTATGTGTGTGTGTGTGTGTGTGTGTGTGTGTGTGTGTGTGTGTGTGTGTAATCATTAGGGTTTTCTACTCACAAGGTCATGCCATCTATGAACAGGGACAGTTTTACCTCTTCCTATCCAGTCTATTGTCTTTTACTTCTTTTTCTTCCCTAATTGCTCTAGCTAATCTTCCAATATTACTTTGAATAGAAGGGCAAAAGTATTATAATGCACTTTTTAACATAGACCAACATCTATTTTCACTGAGGATTAAATCTATAGTCGCAGTTTATGTCAATTCTCACTGACAGGTGAAAAAAGAAAATAATTTGGGGATATTTACCTTCTCCCTGCTATTTAGAAGTTCAGAGACCAGCAGAAATTAAATAGGATGGGTGGGATGGAGAAAGGGTCTGGAACAAATAATAGAAATTAGAGTAAAAAGTAAGAGGTCAGTAGCAATGGCAGCTCCAGATTTTGTGGGATCTGAAGTTTACATAATTTGGGGGAACTTCTTTTAGGGAAAAAATACAAAATTATGAATGCAAAGTTAAGCAGGATATTGGATATTTATTTAAAGTGAGAAAAGAAATGGCAACAAATGTCTGTAGTCTTGGAAATTCAGATCTCCTCTGAGAAACTTTAGGAAATTTGTCAGCAATGATTATTTAGGTGGGTTTCCTGATTGCAATCTGGTTTCCTCTCCCAATCAGGAACACTCTAAAACTCCCAGGATCTCCCAGTATTCCAAGGAGTCCATGCAATTGAGGGGTCCTGATGACGCTGAAGCATCCTTTGCTTCTTCAGGAGTCCATCTGATCACTAGAATGCGTGAATACATATTTGCTCTAAAGAATAAGTAATGTCCTGAAGAATAAGTCTGGGGAGTTACACTGCATCACTTTGTACAGTTGCTCTAGGACTAAAAATGGAAATACCTGTATTGCATCTGTATTTGATTTTTTGCTTGAAATGGACATGATTCTGTAGACTTGTTATATAATGTCAGCCAATAAAAAGCATGATTTATTAAGCCAATTTGTCTTGAAAATTCTTGTCAAGGAAGCTTGATTACCAAAAATTCCAGAAAGATTTGCTGACCATTCTGACTTACCCACAGTATAACCTACAGAATCACACACCTCAGCATTATCTGTGACAAATTTTCACTGTCCTTAAAGGCCCTGTGCGTGTACATGAATGTGTATTTGTATGTGTGTGTGTAATTCCTGCTAAAGACTCTGATTTTTAGTTTCTTAAAAATACCGGAAATTCTGCATTAGTTTTCATAACCTCAGTAATGTGATATATTCAGTAATAACTAGGACAGAAAACATTGATATTTTTTGTTTTGTGGTTGTTACCACAACTGAGTGCCAAGCTATATTCTTGTATTTACCTAGTCAATTCTCCCAATGACCCTATTGAGAAAATTCTATTATTATTCCCATTTTACTTATAAGAAAGCTGAGGCACAGAGATTATTAATTTTTCCAAGGTAACAAATCTAATGAGTTTGTTGGCTCTGGAGAGTGTGAGCCCATTTCAACATTTTACTACCTCACCAGACTTCACTAACTAATGATGAGTAGTATTTGTTTGTGATATGAGGGTTGTCAACTATAAATGGCTATTCTTTCAACCCAGTGGAAGATGAATTATTTCACATCCTATCATGGTAGCCATAAGAGCATGTGGTTGTAAGTATATTTGACCTCCTATAGTCACAGTTTGGGGAATGGTTTGTTAGGTGTTCTTTAGAGTTTGGTGACATAGTTAATAGAAAGACTGATGCCCATTTGTGACTCATCTGTTTTCTAAGAAATCTTCCCCAGCTTTTGTGCTAAGACTCAACTCAACTCTGTCTTTTTAAATTTCATTTTGCTTTCCCAGTTAGAGATTGTGCTTCATGAGGTCAAGAACAGTATTTTCTATTTCCTTTGAATCTCCCAGAACATGACATGACGCTCATAGGAAAGTAAAGACAAGCATTATTTTATTCACTGAGATATTTCTAACAAGCCACTACTAAAAGTAAGTTTATCTGTGATTTGCATTTAAAAATTACATGAACCACACATTCCTTCAAACAAGATTTATAGAAGGTCTGTATGTGATAGGGATGCAACAAGAACTAAATACAGTTTGCATCCACTGAGGGCCTCATTCAATAAGTGTAATGAGTAAATAAATTTAGCTTTGGTAGGGATGGAGTACTAACTTCAATCTTGGTAAGAGATCTGACCTGTACACTATTAAAACTGAAATAAACTTTTAGGAAGTATTGTTGTCTATTCCTCACTTTATAAGCAAGAAACTAGAATGATAGGATGTTGAGTGGGATTTTTCCCTGTTGGTCTATGCTCAGCTATTAGGAAAAACAGCTGGAAACAAAAGACCCTATGAATCCAGTTAATCTGAAGAGGGCCTTTCTATGAACACCATCTTCTTGAAGGAATTTAGAGGCCACAGAATCAGCTCTACTACCATAATACACCCTCCCATCCCAAAATGGCAGAGACCTAGACACATGAAGAGAGTCATGCTTGACAGCTTCTGGAGTATGCAGGGTGACCAAGAAAGGTTCCTTCCTTCCCTTTACAAGTTTCTCCTAAATCCAGTTTACAGTGATGGATTTGTTTTAAAGGAATCACTCACAAATTTTGGCTGTCTGCAAGAAGAAGAGACTGAGATCTCATTTCCTATTCCCTCATCTGGATGTCCTGTTTCCACAGCTCAAGGGGAGTTATTAAAAAGTTTTGGGAATAGTTTGTTAGGTTGTTCTTTAGAGGTTGGTGGCATAGTGAATAGAAAGACTGATACAATTTGTGACCTAGAGATCTCTGAAGAATAGAGTTCTACTGCACTAGTCCAAGCCAGCAAGACTTCAAGAGATGCTGTGGGAGGGCTTGGAAAAAATATGGAGGCATCTTCATTCCATTCCAGTATTCCATAGCCCTTGGAGAAGGGGAGAGTAGCAGTGCCTATGGCTCTAAGAGAAGCTCCAGAGTTTTACAAGGCACTAGCTGGCCAAGCATTTGAACAGTCAACTCAGAAAAAGGATTGGATGTATGGAGATAGGCAGGAGGCCAGAAAGAGATACTACATTCCTTCTCTGTAGGGGTCCTCAGTGATGAAGTGATCCTGGGTAAAGCTGACACTTACCTAAGTATCCCTCACACCACCTACACACCAGTAACAAGAGACAGAAGTAGACCAAATCAACATGAAACATGGGGCTCCAAAAGACAGCAGTTATATACAAGCATCCCTACATTCCTAACTCCTTTGTTCTCAAACCTGGAGGGAGCTCCATGTGTAGGAGTTAGGTAGAGAGAATACCCCAGACACAGACCCCACCAACATGTATACACACACATAAAGTGCTACTGTGAGGGAAAGATATGAGAACAGATCACAACCTCTACCACCCCAGTCCTCTTTAGATACAAACTCAGCACAAATGTAAGAGCTTTAGAATAATAAGCATGATGTTAGAGTTTTATAGAGGACTAGAGAGAAATTTAATGCCCAGAGACAAAGGATTTTCCCGATATTTTATTCAAGGACTGAAAAAGGGAGAATTTGAGATTTCATGATTGAAAGCAGTTCACATGAAAACCATTACACATTTTATAATTTCAACAGTTCATAGTAGCATATCAAGGCCAGGGGTGGGGAACAGAGAAGCACTACACCTTGACAGAGAAAACTATTTTATTACTGACATTGTCTGAAATTACTGGGCCAAAAAGTATACAAACCTTGTTATTATTTTAACTTCTTCAGAGACAATGTACTGCTTGACTGGTTGTACTTGGGGCATTCTCTACCAAACTTCCCTTTCTATGTAGCGTTGCCAGTTGAGACTCCCCAAAATACATTCATCCTGGCTTAGTGACCTACTCAAAGAAACAAGACTTCTTTTCCTAGGGAAAGAAAATTTCCTAGGGGTAGAGAATTTTGCAGACATTTTACAATCTCTGGCCTTGATTTAAAATCATTTCTATTTTTCCTTAAATTAGTTACAGGTTAGGCAGATACAGTGGGTCCTTAGGGTCCTTTAGAAAGCAGCCATGGAGACAGAGTTATAAGCACAAGAAGTTTATTGTGGGATAATGCCTGAAAAAGATAAAAGTGGGAGGAGGGCAGAGAGACCCTCTGTCTACAATGCAGATCCGACAAAGACTCGGCCCTCAGTGGGAAGCTGGGGAGCAAGGTTTTCTTGTTAGACCTTACACTGGGCACAAAGAGCCAGGCTTTAGTTATCACAGTCTGCACAGTCACTGACCAAGGGCTATCCAGGAAAAGCATGGCATCTTTTGGAAAGCTGAGATGGGTCCTGAAGGCAATGTAGCTGGAGGCTATCAGGCAACTGCACCCCTTGCCACTGAACAGCAAGTTCTTCCTTGGAAGGAGATCTAAGCCACACATATCCCTGGCACCCACACCTAATCACACATTACATTTCCGTAAGCCCAGCTTTTCCATTAATTTTAAAAGTGTAGTAAGTGTTTTGTGATGCCTCATTAGCTACTCATCACCACTTCTATACAGCCAGATGACATCTGGATACCTACCCAGGATGGTCAGCTGTTGAGAAGAGTCAATTTAGTAAACATGGAACTGGAGTAATTGTGTGACTTGACTTGATTCTGTTTCACATTTCAGCTTATTTTTTATTAAATAAAGTGCAGATTCTCTGACAAAGAGGACTATCTTTTATTAATATTTATATCTTCTAACCCCACGCACAAAAAAATAGAGCCTAGCAGGGAACCTGCTGGCCAGAAGGGTCACAATAAATGTTCTGTTTAATAGAATGTCTCATTACAGAATGTTTTACCTTCTTGCCCTCACTTCATATCCATAGATATAAACTCTATGCCATTTGCTATTATCTTCATTTTCAAATCAATATATTTTGTCTACTTTCTTTATGAAAGAAGGAATAAAATTCCAAATGGTAAGAGGATTGGCTTAAAGATGGCAATGTGAGAGGTGAGACAGAAAACTCCTCCCAAAACCAAATATAATAAGAAAATATAGCAAATACATTTAATCCTGAAACAGCAACAGGAAAGAAGGCTGCGGCAGACTGCCTAAACCTGGGGAAAAAGCAGACCTCAAGGAAAAGGGTAAAGTACCAAAGCCTTGATCTGGCAGGACCCAAGCCCTTCCCCCACCCCAGCTCACCAGAGGGAGGAAGAGAAATGGAGGAGGGAGCGGGTGGAGGCCTAGGACTACTGAACACCCAGCCCTGGAGATCTGCTCTGGGAGCACAAACCTATGTTACATGGTGCTCTGGAGATTAGTGGGGTTGGAAAGCTAAGACAGGCGGAATACTTGGAGAGACTGAGATGCCAGCTGCTTGTGGAAACTGGCCGCTCTGGGACAAAAGAAAGGCAGGAAGTCTGAGAGACTTCCTAACAGCAAGAGGGCTCCTAAAGGGGCAAGGATTGCACAGAGCTTACTGCTCAGGAAAAAGGACAGATGGACAAAATTGTCTGGGTGCACTCTGCCCAGTGGGTTGGGTACTTTCAGGAGCTTCAGGTGCTCCACTTGCCTGGCTGGCAACGCAGCTATGAGATCCCCAACTAGATGCGCAGCATGCTGCTCCTTCCTCCCAGACAGCACCAGCTCGCAAACCAGCTGCCCCTGCCATTGCACCAGAACATCCAAAGGGCAGCTGAGCCTACGGCAGCTATAAGTGAATATAAACATTAGCAACTTTTCCTAAAAGCATCTACTCGGGCAAGGGAAACAAAAGCAAAAATGAACACATGGCACTACATCAGGCTAAAAAGCTTCTGTACAGCAAAGGACACCATCAACAAAACAAAAAGGCATCCTACAGTGTGTGAGAATATATTTGTAAACAACATATCTGACAAGGGATTAACATCAAAAATATATAAAGAACTCACATGCCTGATTAAAGCAAATAACCCAATTAAAAAATGGGCAGAGGATATGAACAGACAATTCTCCAAAGAAGAAATTCAGATAGCCAACAGGCACATGAGAAGATGCTCCACATAGCTAATTATCAGGGAAATGCAAATTAAAACCGCAATCAGATATCACCTCACTCACACCAGTTAGGATCGGCAACATCCAAAAGACAAACAACAACAAATATTGGTGAGGATGTGGAGAAAGGGGAGCTCTCCTACACTGCTGGTGGGAATGCAAATCAGTTCAACCATTGTGGAAAGCAGTATGGTGGTTCCTCAAAAATCTCAAAATAGAAATACCATTTGACCCAGGAATTCCACTCCTAGGAATTTACCCTAAGAATGCAGCAGCCCAGTTTCAAAAAGACAGATGCACCCCTATGTTTATTGCAGCACTATTTACAATAGCCAAGAAATGGAAGCAACCTAAGTGCCCATCAGTAGATGAATGGATTAAGAAGATGTGGTACATATACACAATGGAATATTATGCAGCCATAAGAAGAAAACAAATCCTACCATTTGCCACAACATGGATGGAGCTAGAGGGTATTATGCTCAGTGAAATAAGCCAGGTGGAGAAATACAAGTACCAAATGATTTGTCTCATTTGTGGAGTATAACAATGAAGCAAAACTGAAGGAACAAAACAGCAGCAGACTTATAGACTCCAAGAAGGGACTAGGGTTTACGAAAGGGGAGGGGTGAGGGAAGGTGGGTGGGGAGGGATGGAGAAGGGGATTGAGGGGTATTATGATTGGTACACATGGTATGTGGGCGGGTCACGGGGAAGACAGTGTAGCACAGAGAAGACAAGTAGTGACTCTGTGTCATCTTACTACACTGAAGGACAGTGATTTCAATGGGGTATGGGGGGGACTTGATAATATGGGTGAATGTAGTACCCACAATGTTTTTCATGTGAAACCTTCATAAGAGTGTATATCAATGATACCTTATTAAAAAAAATTAAAAATAAATAAATAATAAAAAAAGTCCAATGGTAACAGACAATACAAATAAAATACTGATCAGAAAAAGAAATGCTATATAAAAAAAATTGACTGAAGAACCATTTTCTGGGGCCTGCCACTCCAGTGACTACTCCAACAAGGTAAACCTTTTAATCATACCAAAGAGTAAGGTTGGGAGTGAGACAGGGACCATGGGCTTAGACAGAATAGGGTGAGGGCCTCTGGAAAAAGCAAGGCAGGATATTTGCAGTCAGAGCAATGTAACTACATGCAAGGAAACCCCCTACCAAAACTCTGTGTTAAACATTAAGCTCCAGGGTCATTCTTCAGTAAGATCAGTGGGTGTTCCCCAGATAAAGAAGAGTACCGCATGTTGTTATTATGCTAACCATTTGTAAGATTCACTTTAGCATGCTAAAAGGCCCAGGCCTATGTGCTGTCTTTCCTCTTTTAGATCTGATGGGGTGGTTTTGCAAACTAGGCAACTAATTTAGCATGCAGACCCAGCTGTAAACAACATATTAAAAGGCAAGAAAGATTCTACCTTAACGATAAGATTGCATTTTAACACCCAGGAAGTTTAAGAAGTAAGAATTTTAACTTGCTCTTTAGCAAACAGACAATATCTCAGCCCACCTTGGGGGCTGGGCAGGCTGCCTTTTGATATGCTCCTAGACCAAGACGCAGGTGTCCCAGAGAAAAGTCGGGCAGGAAATTCCTTGTGTTAAGTTAATTCTAGATATTCAGACACCACTTAACAAGTCCACACCCCTAAGCTTTTTTCATGTTCTTGAACAATCCTCATCTGCCTATAAAGCCCCCTAGACAACGTACCACCCCAGGCTCTCTTTTCCCCTCCTGGCGTGAGCCAGGAGCTCTGTCCCTTCACTTTATCTCTAAATAAAAGCCTGCACCTTGCTCTCCTACCTTGGGTGTTTGTAAAGCTCATTCTTCAGCTTCATGAAGAAGAACCCCGGCATCAGGAGCAAGATGTGTTGCAGATTGAGGGAGCCAAGCATTCATATGTCAACGCAAATGAAGGAAGGAAGGAAAGAAGGAAGGAAAGGAGGAAGGGAGGAAGGGAGGGAGGTAATAGAAAAGAATTGTTCACCAACATCTAAAGTTTGGGAGATTCCTCTGTGTAAATGTAGTACCAACTTTCATTTTGTCAATGGACTGATGATAGTTTTGATTGTGGGACATTTACTTCCAGGATCAGGACGTTAAAATAGAACAGCAAGGTCCAGCTGGTAGCTGGGACTGAAACATGAATGCCGGGATCCCTTAGTAGCTGCCAAGGAAGGACCTGTCCTCTGCCAGCTTTGGAAAGGGAGCAAATGATCACCGTCGGTCTGTAGCATCCCCTGGTGGTCAGCCACAGGGTACGTCTGGCAAGTCGTGAGGCCGACATTAAACCTAAATAAATAAGAACCATTCCCTTCAAACGCTGGGGCCTCATTTGCGAGGGCATCATCTGGGATGGATATTTCTCAGTGCTGGGAGACAGCCATCGACTCCTGACTTCCTCAAAGTACCTGGGGAGAGCAGCCCTCGGGGAAGCTAACACAAAGCCACATGGGGGCTGCCTGGAAGGCTCTTTGATACAACTGATTATGATGCTCAGCTGGATAATTTGCTTGTTTCAAGTGCATGATTAATGGAATTATTACTCATAATTAGGACCTGCCCGGAGAGCAAACAACACAAACTGCTCTGACTGGCTTTCGGCAACTGTCAGGCTCATCCTAATGATGCCCAGGAAATGAAAAGGCTCAGCATTTCCCTTTAATTTTATTTAGGAATGTGATTTCATAACAGCAACTGAGGGCTGTGGGTAATGTTTATCCTTCAGATAACGTCACCTCAAAACACCATTCCTCTTGGCATCCTTTGCAGAGTCCCCAGGAGGCCTTTCAGATAGTAGCGCTTAACTAATCAGGCCCTTTCAACTGGGAGGCTTTTTAGACAATACCCTCCTCTTCTCTTCCTCATCTCTTCCTGAAATCTCCTGTGTGCTGGTCCCGCTAGGAGACATTATTTTGTAAGAACAGGATCTATTAGCTCTCAGCCTGGCCGCTAATGAACAGCTTTGCAAGGCCAATCAACCCAGTTTGTTATGAAATGTCCTTGCTTTTTGTAGTGGTGGGGGGAAAAAGTCTTTGCTTTGATATAGTAGGAACTGTCCCAGTTTTTGTTTTCTTTTCTTGTCTTCTTTGCTACAACTAATCAAAATACTGTCATGCTCACCAGCGCAGAGTATTGCAAATGGCAATGAGCTGTAGAAAGCCCCTGGTCAGAATGAAGGACCTTTTGTAGCGGCAGCCACCCGCTGCTACTCCTGTAGGATCTCTTTTGGACTACAGCCATCAAAGAAGCCTGGGCTCGCTCTCCTGTGTGAGTGTCCAAAGAAATTCAGCAGGGATGGGAGGAAAGCGGATAACGGGCCTCAAGCACATGTGGCAGCTTGTTTCTCCTTTTGAGGGGTGCTCCATCGGATTTTCAAAAGAATGCATGGCTGCCATGCCAGATGCAGACGTTTGAGTTCTTACAAGTCCGGGAGTAAAAAAGGGAGGAGGCAGAGTGCACTGGTGTGGACCAAGTCAAAGCTTGCTGAAGGCAAAAAGTAGAGGAAGAGATAAAAAATGCTCTGCAAAGTTCACAGACACACTAAAGATCACATTTGGTTCTGCCTCAGAGCACTTAAAGCTGTAGTTGAATTTCACAATTTTATTCCAAAGTGGGTCAGTTTTGCTCATACCAAGCTAAAACACAAAATGGAAAGGGTTAAGGTAAGGTAGCTCATTCTACCAGCCCTTTGGGCAGAATCAATTTGTCCCTTCACAATGTCTAGCCCCTCATTATTCCAAGTATGGTGCATGGTCCAGCATCACCTGGGAGCTTATTAGAAATGCAGAATCCTGGGCTCCACCCCAGACCCACTGAATCAGAATCTGCATGTGAACAAGACCCTCAGAAGATTTCCCTGTAAACTGCAGTTTGGAAAGCCCTAGTCTAAGGCATGTGCTGAAGTTACCTCTGAAGTTTAGGAGGGATGAAGGCCCATACTGAGCTTCATGAAAAACCAGAATAAATCTATTTAATATCTTATTTAACTTTTTTTTCTATACAAACTTGATTTCCTTTTTAAAACAACTCGATGGCCAAAGTTTTGAAAAGATAAGATGTTGTAGCATGGGAATGAAAAGCATTAGACTTCTGCAAAACTGGGGAGTACTTTTTGTAAGTAATGGGCTATTTTTAGAGCAAACATATTGTTAGTCCAAATGTTACATGAAATAATGAAATATTATAAATAGTGAGATTCTATTTCTATCCAACTGAAGCAGCAAACAGACAAATTATGGGCCCTGCCCACTTTATCTCTCAGGGCTCTCTTTATCTCTCAATGGCCAGCACTCTGTTCTCTTTACCTCACTCTTAATTTTTACTATTTTCCATACCATTTATCACCTTAAAATGTACTTATTTTAGTGTTTGTTTTATGCCCACCATACCTCCCCCTGCTAGAAGTTACCTCCAAATAGGTAGATATCTTGTCTATGACAGTACTTGGCATATCATAAATGCTCAATCAACTGTGTTGAATGAGTGAGCATCTGTTCTAGAATAGGGATATTTCTTGGGCCTTTCCAGGTATCAGGCATAAATACCTTTAGGCTGTTTACTCACATTGTTCTAGGTTTATGCACACAAAGCAAATTCATGTATTTGTTTTCTGAGATGTCTGGAGAGTAAAAAAGAATGTATGGATTGGGGTTGAATGTATTTCTCTTTTGCTTTATTAGACAAGATGTTGTCTGGGGAAAATATTCTTCATTGATATTAACAAAGTGGTTTCTCTTTCACATAATAGTCCCATGTAATTTGGTGTGAATCCAGTGCAAAGGGACTGGTCTTTGGGTGCATTAATTACATTCATTTCTATGCCTGAAAAACTGATGTTGAGAACAGATGCTGGCACAACATGACTTACACAAGGTGCTAATCCTGAAAGGGCAGCCAGTTTGCAGCTTTATTTGACATCTATCACTGTTTCTCTACCCCTTTCTGCCCTCCACAGACATGGCAGACACTGTAGGCAAAGGGACTTAAGATTTATTATTCTGCAATGTAACTAAATGCTGAGAATCTTATGTTCTGGTTAATGGCACAGACCCACATATCATACTGAAACACTGAACAGGTTTAGAAAGAACCATGAGACCATGACAGATTCAGGCTATATAATATTCTTTTGTTTCTTCCTATTCTTTCTTTCTGCCTCATAACCTTAGAGAGCCCCAGTGTGCATCTTTGGCCCCTTCTGTATATTATACTCCCCACAGTGAACTTAACTCCCATGGCTTTAAATACTATCTAATTACTGACTACATTGAAATGTACATTCTAGCTTTGAACTCTGTGCTGGACTTCATACTTGTATATACAATTTGTACATTAGGCAATTCTACTTGGATGTTTAACATGCAATTCAAATTGAACATGTTTAAATTTGAATTCCTTGTCAAAAATCTCAGTCCCCAAACCTACTCCACTCACCATCTCAGCTGAGGACAACTCTATTTGCAGTGTTCAAGCCAAAAACATTAGAGTTACTCTTCAATCTTCTCTTTCCTTCCCAAGGATCATCTAAACTGCCAGGAAATGCTGTTAATGCTACCTCCAAAATACATTCACTAAGCCCACTTTTCTCCAGCTTTACTGCTATCCTGGTTGTAGCCATCTTTATTACCTCTTGCCTGGATTATAGTATCAACCTCCTAATTGGTCTCTGCTTCCAGTCTCAGGCCACAATAGCTGATTTTCAACAGCTGAAATATCCTTTAAAAAATTAAGTCAGATTACATTTACATCACTCAGCTCAACCCCTCCAACATCGTCCTAGTCCATTCTGAGTAAAAGCCAGAGTCCTTACAGGGACTTTTCTTCCACTTCAACTGCTGTGTCTTCCATGTTGTTCTTGGGATTTTGCTCAGTGGTTTCTTCTGCTCGGAACACTCCTCATCCCAGAGATTCATGTAACTTGCATCCTCACCTCCTTCACATCTTTCTGCAAAGGTTACCTTCACAACTAACTCTTTTTGAGTTACAACTCTTTTCCCCATCTTCCCCCACCACTCTTGTTCTCTCTGGACTCATTATCATTGTTGAGTTGTATTTAGCACTCACTGGCATGCTACATAGTTTAGTTATTATCTTTATTGTTTGTGGTCTGTCTTTCCAAACTCAACTAAAAGGCCCCTGAGACTACAGATTTTGTCTGTTTCATTCATTAATGAACTGCAAGTACCTACAATAGTGTGGGTTACTTATCAGGTACTCAATAAATTTGTGGAAGGTACTAATCTTTATTAAGTTTCACTTTTCATTGATTGAGGATTTGCCACCCTATCTTAAAACTTGACTTCTATTTTGCCCTCTAAAAGAACATAGGGAGAGCTTGCTCTAAATTTCTCAGGGTAATCCCTAGCCAGAGAGTGTATGTGGCTTTTTCCATATACAAAATCAGGTGCATCTTGTCTAGAACTTTTCATTTATTCCAGTGGTGTCTATAATTTTATCTCAGGCTTACCCTGCCAAACTTAAAGGTAAGTAGTGTTATCTTCCTAGCTTTATGATCAATACATAAGGCCTGTCTTCATGAATATGATTATGATTTCTGATCCAGCAATCCCTAGTCATTATCACCAAAGTCAGGAAGGACTGAACTGAATAATTTTACCCAATTATTGAGGCCATCAGACAAGTAGGCCCCAAATAACATTAAATCCAAGGGCATCTGTAAACACCTTGTGAGTCAATATTTTACATCTCAAATTTCCTTCTCCTCCTTCTGTAATTGATTTATGTAGTCAAGTTCCCTGAGTTGAAAGGTCACACCTAGCTGGAAATTATTCATGCATGAAAATCTTGGGCTTTGTCCAAAATATCCCAAGAGAATTTAGAGGTTCAGTTGAAATACCAGAAACAATTTAACTCATTATAGCAACGGGCATGTCTGGGAAGGAAGCCATTCAAACAGCATATGGTCTGCACCAGACCATAAAAGGTTGTTCATGCTCAGAGACATATGCATCCCAAATATTTCAAAGAACCCTTTGAAAGGGTTAATTATTTGAGATATTGTTTACACATCACACATCCTGATGTTTTAATTTAGGGATACAGAAGAGAGTTCTGGAGGAGAGAAGTACCTGGACGCTTATGCTAGAGAAGATGATAATAGTTAACTCCATTACAGCAAATAGTTAACTCTATTACAGCAATATAATATATATTATTATATATGTTATATACATAGCAATATATATATAACTATATAGCAATATAATAGTTAACTATTGCAGCTAATTTATACTTACAAATACTTACAAATTATAAACCTTAAAGTGGTATGCACAGCCATTCTATCTATGAAGAAATATTAGCATAAAATAAATTAAAAAGAGAGTTCTAGCATATCATATCAAATTCATAGAAACAGCATTGTTATTTCCACCTCCAAGTATTGTGAACTTAATCCCAGAATTTCTTTTATTCTAACAAAAATCATTTGAGTTTTAGAAGTCTTTTACTTTTCACTTAACAGAATGTCTATGTTGTTTCCATTTTCAATTATTACAAATAAAACTGCTCTGAACTTTTGGGTACATATTTTTGCGTGAATGGAAGTTTTCATTTCTTTGGGATGAATAACCAAGATTGCAATTGCAGGGCAATATGGTAATTTCATGTTTAGTTTTATAAGTAACTACCAAATCATTGCCCACAGTGTCTGTACAATTTTACATTTCCACCAGCAAAGTAGGAATGTTCCAGTTTTTCCTCATCTTTGGCAGCATTTGGTGTCGTTACTATTTATTTTTCTAATTTTAGGAATACTAATAAAAGATATGTAGTGATATCTCAATGTGGTTTTAATTTACATTTCACTAGTGGCTAATGATGTCAAGCATGTGTCTTCTGCTTTTCTGTCATCTGAATATTCTTTTTGGTTAAATGTCTGTTTTATATCCTAATTTCTGATTGGGTCATTTCTTGTTTCTGTTGAATTTTCATTTTTTATTCATTAATTTTTTTGTTTTTTTTATTTTGGTATCATTAATACACAATCACATGAGCAACACTGTGGTTACTAGATCCCTGTTTTTGTTGAGTTTTAAGAGTTCTCCACATAGTCTAGATACTACTACTTGGTCATATATATTTTTTAGCATATTTTCTCCCAGTCTTAAACTTGTTTTTCATCTTCTTAACATGATCTTTTGCAGGGCAGAAGTTTTTAATTTTTGTGAAGAGCAAATTATCATGTTTTATTGATTGTGCTTTGGGTATAAAGTTAAACAACTCTTCACCTAGACCTGACCCCAAAGATTTTCTCCTGTGATTTATTTTCTCATAAGGGTTTTATAGTTTTAAATTTCACATTTAAATCCATGATCATTTTGAACAATTTTTATATAGGTATAAGTTTTAGATCAGAAAGGTTTAGCATGAGGTCCAGGTGGGTATTATGTTCAGTTTCCCACTGGACCCAATTGACATCACCCCTGCAAAAGTAGAGCACAACATTCACACCTTCTCATTGCAAACAGCGGAGGTGGAAGTTCAGTTAGCCCTTCCCTCTGCTGACATCTTCACAGCAAATCTGTATCTCTGACTTTCACTGCCTGGCTGATGTGGGGGGAAATGTGTAAGTTTGACTCCTCACTGAGCCCCTCTGACACTAGGGAGGAGGGAAGTGGGGGGCTGACATACAATATTACAGTACCACGGAGGAGGGGAGCTCAGCTCCCTGCTGGTCCCCACTGATGCTCTATGATAGGGAAGCAAAGCATCAGTCACCTCTCACCACCTCATTCTACCTCATTGCTGGTGGGTGGGGATGAGGCTTTGCTCCCCATTATGCTCCACTGACACAGGGACAGCCTGTGAAGCCCCATGGGGACTGGCTCTGAATCGCACGATATTATTATTTTTTTAAGTCTTATTTTCTTCCAAGAAGATGTGAAGAATCTGTTTAGTGCTGGATCCCATGGACTATCCTGAGTGGGAGGGAGAATGGTATTACACCCAGCTTCTGGCTGGTGGGAGATGAAAAATCAGATCTCCACTCAGCTCCACCAATACTATTCCTGCAGGGGAATCAGTGCGCATGTTAGGCAGGGGATAAAGGACTGGCTCCCTGCTCTGCCCTGGGCAACACCACTGGGCAGTGGAAATCCTAGGGTTGCCACTTGCTTCTGTGGTTCAGGCAGGAGTGGTAGACTGGAAGATTAGCTTGTGATGGGCCCCTCTGGGACTGTGGGGGAGGGATATGGGACCTTTTTTCCATTGTTCCATTTTATTTTGGCTAGTGCCAAAAAGGTTTCCACTGTTAGGCTCCCCATTTTCTGGGCTTTTAGCTGGGGGAAACAGACTTTGGATTGTCTGTGCTTGTTGGTGGTTCTGGGTCGAAGGCTTTTGTAGCATCCTGGCTGGGATATATGGAGGTAATAAGAAAACCCAGGGAACTCACCACCATGTTGCTCCTCAAGCTTCTTGCAATTTAAACCTGCAAATAATAGACCACTGTAGGATGGAATTGGCTTCCTATGGATTGTTACTGAGGAATGACCCTTTTTCTCAACCCTACATGTTGCAGTCCTGAACCCTGAGGGCCCAGCAGTGTGACAATTTCCTTGATTCCCATTAAATTCCTCTTTAATGATGATTGAAAGGAGGGAGCTTCAACTCTGAGAGCTACCCTGGTGGCTCCTAGACTCTAGAAGTGCTATCAGCATCTAGGAGTGACATGGGGTGACATCAAAGGAAGCTCTGCCCTATGCCCTTGTAACTCAGTATCATCTAAGAAGAAAATGAGCTCCTGGCTTCTCCTTCTGCTTCTGAATGTGGCCTTTGCTGACACCCTTCCAAGTCCAACATGCCTTATGTTTCTTATTACTTAGCTAATATTTTCATATGCTTAGCTCCAGAATGGTCCTGGTAATTGATGGTGGGACCTCATAGGAATTATTCTTAACTTCTGCCCCTCAGTGGTTTACCAGCTTCCATATTGCCATGAGGGAAATGGAGGTTCACATGGTTATTAAGTGATTCATGCAGGACTCATACTGAAGTCTGACTCCAGAACTCAATTTGTCAATCTATCATCATTCAGTTGCTTCAATTTATGCTAAACTCATCTGATTTAAGGAAAAGTACCCTCTTGGTCTATTCAGGCTTCTATAACAATACCATACACAGGTGGCTTAAACAACATTTATTTCTCACAGTTTTGGAGACTGGAAGTCCAAGGTTAAGGCTCTGGCAGATTCAGTGTCTGGTGAGAGCCCACCTCTTGGCTCACAGACAGCCATCTCCTCATTGTGTTCTCAAATGGCAGAAGGATGAGGGATCCCTCTGGAATCTCCTATAAGGGCACTAAGCCCATTCATAGGCTCTACTCTCATGACCTAATAGCTTCCTAAAGGCCCCACCTCTAAATACCATCATACTGGGGATTAGGATTGCAACATATGAATTTTAGGGAGACACAAACATTCAATCTATAGAAAGCATGTTACTGGCTGCACTTATTTCTATACATGTAGCCAGTAATGGTGACACAATCTTAGCTCCTGTGGGCAAATATGGCCCAGGAAGATTCAGACCTCCTGCTGGAGTGCAGGCAGCCACATTTCCAGTCAAACTCCCAGGGTGATTAATGACAATAAGGATTTAAACACCACCACCTGACTCAATGTTCATGCCTGGATATGCACATATCTGTCTCTTGCCTTGAGAAATGTGGATAGTTTTTATTATATGCCTCCAACAAATTGTGGAGCTTAATGAACTATCAAGAGCTTTTTAGATCAATGTTCATTTAAAGTAACACATGTCTCTAAATAGTTCTCTGTATTATAGGTACATATTCACATGCATTGAGTAATTCACATGCAGTTATGATCCAGTGTTCAGAAATCTAAAAGTATAAAACACCTATGTGTGTTGAATAAAATGCCACTCAACATGTCATGAAATCTTATCCTAAACATCTAACCCTTACATTGCTCTAACAGTGATCGCCTTTTGAGACATAATCAATTTACTTACTGTGATAATAGGCCTCTCTGATAGTGACAGACATTATCCTCTGGACTTTCTGTGATAAGCACAGAATAAAAAGCAAAAGGTCAGAGAAGCATTACCTAAGATGAAACGTGAAAGTTACACTACTTTCTTACCACCGACCTGTGGCTTTTTAAAACATGACCCTTGTCTCTTTTCTTCAAGTTTAATTTGGGATAATAATGAGTAATTTTAGGGAATATTGTCAGTTGAGGTGTTCTTATCTAAGATCTATGAAGAAAAATAAAAACATCTACTTTACAGTACTTTTTATATTAAAAAACTTGTATCGAAGTTAATTAGTTAATTAGTATATGGAAAAATGCTCAACATTATCAGTTATCTAGATTGCAAGTGGAAACCTCAAAAAAATATCACTGCACTACCACCAGAATAGTTAGAATTAAAAGGACTGGTAGTGCCAAGTATAGGCAAGGATGTAGAGTAACTAGAAGACTTGCACTTTATTGGTTGGAGGTAAATTAGTAAAACCACTTTGGAAAACTGTTTAACAGCAACTAGTAAAGCTAAAACACAAATACCCTAGGATGCAGTAATTCCACTCCCAGCTATATACCTACCATAAATGTGTATGTGTGTGCAACAAAATGCATGCACAAAAATGCTCTTCCCAGCCAAAACCTGAGAACAAATTAAATGTCCATCCACACGTGAATGGATAAATACATATGATAGAGTTATGCAATACAGTATATTCATACAATGGGCTGTAACTCAGGAAAAAAAAACCTACTGATACATGCAAATATGTGAATGAAACTCACATACATAATATTGAGCAAATGAAGGTCAAACACAAAAGAAAATAAACTATATAATTCCTTTTATAGAAAGTTCAAAAACATCCAAAACATTTTTGAAGGATATAAACTATGAGAAGTTTTAACTTGGATATGTTCTATATATTGATGTTATTGTTGGTTTCATAGGTATAAAAACTCATCAAGCTTTATATTTAAGATCTGTTTACTAAAAAATATTTTTAAATAAAAGAGCTACAAATTTAAAATTGTCAAAATTCCCTGTTGAATTGATACTTCTAGACAGGCTGATTTCAGAGGGTGCAAACTTGGTCCCAGAGAATGAAAGCTTTTCTCAGTCACCAAGTCATATCTCTGGAGGTTCTACATGGGCAATGTATTTTCAATGCTCTGCTCAGGAGCAAATAATACTTAAATGTAGATTTAGTATCATCTCTTTTTATTAACAAATGCCACATGGGAAGTGGCAACATCTCATGGACCACATTTTGAGTTTAATACACAGTCATACAACTCAGAATTTTCTGTTCTTAAATACACCCAGGTTAACAACTTAAAAACAATGAACAAACTGCATATAGCTTATTGCCATCATAATTTACACAACTCCTTAAAAGCAATCATTTAAGTAATACTAGATTTATCCATTGTTGGAAAAAATATTTTCTTAATAAAATAGTCATCATTTTTTTCCTGAGATTTAGGAAAATGTCTGTATGTCTTATTTCATAATTTTTTTTCAGAGAGATATTTTTTTTCATACATACTCTATCATTGTCTCAATGAATTGTATGTAGAACCAAAAAAAAGGTATAGCCTTCATTTCCAACCCATATTTTGGATGGGACTATTTTCTACATGGAATGAATTATACTATACAGGCACATAAGAAAGGGAGGTGCTCTAGACCTCAAAGAGACTCCAGGCACAAGTATCTGCTGAGGCAACTGCATTTTGTTTTTGGTAAAGTTTTACACTGTCCTCTGTTGTCCCAGATACAAAATGACACAGGGCACAAATTCTCAGGAATTAAACTTAAGTCAAGGGTTTTGTTTGTCTTCGGAAACTTCAGAATGCTTTTTCAGCACTGCCTTTCTGATCTTTGAAATGGAGCAAACCTTGGTTTCTTGGGGTTAACTTTTATACCAGAGGATATTTTTGAATATAATTTTTCTTTTTGAGAAGTGTCTGTCCCTCACATTGTAGACGTGACATGCATTAAATGTGTCATCTCCCCCAATTAAAACAGACTGCTACAAGCCAGGTGCTACTCTCAGCACTGCAATGGCTGAAACAAGGTAGAATACAGATGTTTTATGTCTGTGGAAGTGGCAGAGGCAGAAAAGGAATTGGATTCCTTTCAGAGCATCTTTTATAGATCAGCAAATTCATTCAGTTACTTAAAAGGAGTTATCATTTCATTAGCATCTAACTCTGATCTGTGTCAGCAATAAGACATTCTTCAATCATTTATTCCAGTACAGAAGAAATGTTATTATTGTCTAAGAGGGCAGTAAATATTGAGTCAACATTAAGACTATTTTTTTACAGAATTATGAATATTGCACTTGATTCTAAGCTTCATTTAATTGAAGCACTTGGCTATTTTACTTTGGTAAGCAAGTTGATGATCAGGAAAGATGAAATAATTATTTTTTAAAGAATTCTAAAGTTAAGAGATTTTTCAAGATTTATAGCAATAAGTTAAGTACAATTACTTGGAGCTATTGTACAAAGAGTATGGGAAATGTTTGCTCAACTGATTTTGGACAAAGAAGCAAAAAAAAATTAAATAGAGAAAAAATCACCTTTTCCACAAATGATGCTGAAGCAATTGGACATCTAGAGGCAAATATATATACTGAACTTTAGCCTAAAGTCTCATATCATATACAGAAATTAACTCAAAAAGGACACAGATTTATCTAGGAAACTTAAAACTATAACATTTTTAGAAAAAAAAAAGGAGAAAATTTTGTGGGTATTAGGGCTAGTCAAGGAGTTCCTGGATTTGACACAAACACAATCCATCAAAACACAATCCATTAAAGAAAATAGTAATAATTTGGACTTCATCAAATTTAGAAACTTTTGTTTTGTGAAACACAATGTCATGTGGATGAAAACACAAGCTACAGACTGAAAAAAATAATAATTGCAACCAAACCATCTATCTGCCCAGAAGCCTACTATCTGCAATATATTCAAACTCTCAAAATTCAGCAGTACAAACAGTACAAACATACAACCCACCAGTTGAACTCTTGGACATTCATCATAGAGAAATAAAAATTTTTGTTCACATGAAAACTTGTATGTGAAAGTTCATAGTAACTTAATTTGCACTAGTCAAGACTGGAAACAACTCAGATATCCTTCAACAGAAAAATGGTTGCACAAACTATGGTGCACCCATGCCATGGAATACTACTCAGCAGCAAAAAGGAACACACTTTTGATGAAATCTCCAGAGAATTGTTCTGAGTGAAAAAAGCTCCCCAAAGACCACATACCGATATGATTCCATTTATTTAACATGTTCAACATGATATAATTGTTGAAATGGAGAACAGATTAGTGCTTGTCAGAGTTTAAAGAGAGGGTTAAGAATGGGAATGAAGTAAGCTTGGTCATTAAAGAGCAACATGAGACATCTTTGTGGTGATAGAATTATTATGTATCTTTATCAGTGTGTCAATATTCTAGTTATGATAATTTTGCAAGATGTTACCATTGGGGAAACTAGGCAAAAAGTATAAGGAATCTTTCTTTTTATTTTTCATGTGAATCTACAATTTCCTTAGTTTTTTAAAGTTTATTTAAAAAATAATATTCACAATGTGTTTGTAATTGTAGGAGAAAGTATGACCAGCAATGCTCTGAATAGGTAATACTTAGATTCTCTCACCTGAAAATACCATAAATCTCCACTAAAAAGCACTTTTCTTGGATATATTAAAAGGACACCACATAGGTTGTTCTCTTTTTCTCTGGCCATATATTTCATCATCTCACCCTGACATGACCTTGAGGCCATGAACCTTCTCTATCCTTTACCCATGCACCAGTATTCATGTGCTTCCTTTTTAAACAAATCCACGGGAAATTCACCTGGTAAGGTCATTCAGAGTAGAATCAGTACCTGAAGTTTGTGTAAACGAGAAATCTGTCAGAAGGATCCAGGTATATCACATGAAACCCAAAGATAAGTAATACAAACAGACCTCCCCAGTGATATGAACAAGCCACTGAAATGGTATTAGTAAGCAAGACACATCACAGCATCACCACTTTGTCTCTCTCTGTATGTTTACCTTATTTCTCTATGTAAACTTGGAATTTATTGATGTTTTTCATCATTCACTGGTGCATACAATGCCATCTCACAGTTCCCCAAATTTACCTAACTGAATAGTTGAAACCAAAATAGATTCTCCTATCCCAGCGCCAAATTCTTAGAGAAAGAATTTGATGGGTTTTTTTCCAAGATCAGTTCCCTGCTCTTTATGCAATTGACTGTGGAGTCATGCAGGAGGATGAACATGGATATGAGGACTCAAATTTAGAGTCCAGTGATATTTACCTTTTGAGAGCTATGATGTACTACATAAACAAGTTGGTAAGGAGAGAATTATAGACATGATTGAGGCAGATAACTTTAAATGAACCCTTTCTTGGTGTTTGAAAAACACCACAGCTTATACATGGAGTGGGGAATAGCTTCATCTATCTGTTACACAGATGCTACAAGTTCCTCTATCAGTAATATGGATAAGAGTGATTCATCAGCTTCTGTTAGTATCTCTGCCATACTCCCTCAACACCCACTGTCCAGTACCAGACAACCCTGCGCCACTGCAAACTTCTGCCTAAGGGTTTCATTCACATACGTGTGAATTAATGCCCTTAAGAAAATTAATGTTCTTAGGGAGTAGCCCTTAGCAATGACAAATGAGAACTAGAGAATAAATATGCACCCAACTTGCCCAGGCAAAAGGAAAGGGATAACTATTGTGGCTTCTAGAGAACCTTAATAAAAGTGGCACAGTTGTGCACAGCACTAACCTTCTAATAACATATATTTTCTTTGGCTTCCTCCCCTTCCCATCTCATGTCTCATTCCCCCAGTGGCACTTTCTGTGATTACTGAATAAATGATCTGCCTTCAAATTTCTGTCTAAGGGTTTAATTCTTTGGAATGCAATATAAGACAGGGGCATAGGACATGAGTTGCCAAATGACCCATCTTCAGGGCTAGCATGATGGAGGGGAAGAGGAAATGCCTGTAACTGACAAGGTAAGAGAGAGAAGCAGGAACCATGAGAAAGTCTCAGGTCTAAATGGACCCAGCTGAGTCAGAGCACAAATACAGCTTGAACACAGGAGGAAGATCTGATCTATGCAGAGAAGGAAAAAAAAAATCACTGGAGAAGAGCAGTCGAGATACTGAGTAAGACTCATTCCCATGGAATCTAAGCAAATGGGAACACAAAGGGAGCAGGGCCTGAACTCATTGCCTGAAAACATGGGGCTCCCAACCTGTAGTCAGTGACCTGAGATGTATTAGGGAAGCTTCTCAGCTGAGATCCAGGGGTGTGAATTAATCCATCAGTACAATCTTAGTTCATTTGACTAAATGATAATCTATCTAAGCATAAGGATGCAGTCTTACCCACAAATTAGATAATTGGCTGTTCTGCTTTAGATTAATATAGTGCTTCTTATAGTAGAAAAGAAATATCTTCTAGTAGATATAATTTTAAAAAAAGGCTCTCAGTTTAAAAGCTCTATAAAGCACAGTATGTTAAGTCTTCACAATAGTGTCACTGAGGAACAAATTAGTTTATAAGCAAAGATATAAAGATTCAACAATTTAATATTCAGTGAGAAGATGTTAACTCTGGAAGGAAAGGGCATAGCAAATTAACTAATCCTAAAATGTAGAAACCAAAGCTCTTCTCAGTGATACCTAAGGAAGATGAACCAGTTCCAATATCCTTAACTAGTTGATTGAATAGGAAAATGTTACATAACACTAAATGTTAAGCATCTCCTGAAAAGAGCAAAAATAATTTAGTAACTGATTATAATCTATAGGTGTAAATCTTTAAAAACTCCATATCCATTTCCACTTGAAAGTCACTGGATTTCCTTTCTTAATTAATTTTGGAAAACTCTAATGGGATGTGTAGTTAAAAATTACCCCAGAGGATTCAAGATGGCGGCATAACAGGTGAGACAGAAAACTCCTCCCAAAACCACAAATAGTACGAAAATATAGTTAATTAGTACAACTAAGCCTAAAACAGCAACAGGAAAAAAGGCTGAACCAGACTGCATACAGACATCACGAGCAGAGCAGACCTGATGAAACAGGGTAACATACGAAAGCCTTGATCCAGAGGGACCCAAGCCCTTCCCCCACCCCAGCTTACCGGCGGGAGAAAGAGAAATGGAGTGGGGAGGGGGTGGAAGCCTGGGACTGCTGAACACCTAGCCCTGGAGATCTGCTTTGTGAGCAGAAACCTGCTCTGTGTGGTGCTCTGGAGGTTGGGGAGCTGGCGGAGTGAGTGAGAGACTGACATTCCAGCCGTTTCTGGAGGACAGGATCCACATCTGGCTGCTCTGTGAGAGAGGAAAGGCAGGCTGTCTGAGAGCTTTCCTAGCAGCTAAACAGTAGGGTTGCACGGAGCTTGCTGCATGGGAGAAGGAAGAGCTGGACAAGGTTGTCTGAGCACACTCTGCCCAGCAGGTTGGGAACTTTGAGGAGCTTCAGACCCTTCATCCCCTTGGCTGGCTGCTCAGATCCAAGGCACCCCACTGTGACACTCAGCATACCGAGCCTTCCTCCTGGCCTGACAGCACCAGCTCACAAACCGGCAGTCACTGCACTGGCGTCAAGCCAGCCAAAGGGAGGCCCTACCTACATCAGCTAGAGACATGGAGCACAAAGGCTTACACCTCTGTGCTCTGCCCACTGGCTATGATACTGGAGACAGGCAGCGCAGACAGGAATCAGGAAACAGATCTTTCCTCCCTCCAGGCACCAGTTCCATTCCCCAATGACCCCCAACGACCCCTAAACTCACTCTAGGGGCTGAGCAGCTCCAGAGACTGGAGCTTCTGGGCACTAGAGGGCACCACATAGAAATATGAAACGTCAAAAGAACATGGTACAGACCAAAATGTCACAAACCCCAAAAAAAGGGCCAAATGAAACCGAACTCACCAATCTTCCTGAAAGAGAGTTCAAAATAAAAATCATAAACATGCTTATGGAGGTATAGAAAAATATTTAAGAACTCAGGAATGAATTTAAGACGGAGATTCAATCATTAAGAAATTTCATATCTGAAATGAAACATACAATGGAGGGATTTAAAAGCAGATTAGATGTAGCAGAAGAGATGGTAAATGGAATAGAAATTAAAGAAGAGGACTACAAAGAAGCTGAGGCACAGAGAGAGAAAAGAATCTCTAAGAATGAAAGAATATTGAGAGAACTGTGTGACCAATTCAAATGGAAAAATATACGCATTATAGGGGTACCAGAAGAAGAGAGAGAAAAAGGGATAGAAAGTGTCATTGAGGAGGTAACTGCTGAAAACTTCCCCAATCTGGGGAAGGAGATAGTCTCTCAGGCCATGGAGGTGCACAGATCTCCCAACAGAAGGGACCCAAGGAAGACAACATCAAGACATAGTAATTAAAATGGCAAAGATCAAGGATAAAGACAGACTTTTAAAAGCAGAGAGAGGGAGAAAAAAGATCACATACAAAGGAAAACCCATCAGGCTACCATCAGATTTCTTAACAGAAACCTTACAGGCCAGAAGGGAGTGGCATGATATATTTAATTCAATGAAGCAGAAGGGCCTTGAACCAAGAATACTCTACCCGGAAGGTTATCATTTAAATTAGAAGGAGGGATTAAACAATTTTCAGATAAGCAAAACCTGAGAGGATTTACCCCCCACAAACCACCTTGACAGCACATTTTGGAGGGACTCCTATAGAGAGAAGTATTCCTAAGGCTAAATAGATGTCACCCAAGGGATAGACAAAGAGTATAGAATATGATCAGAATATGATTCATAACATACAAAGAATGGAGCAGAAAGAAAAAGAAAAGGAGGAAAAAAAAAAGAACCTTTACATTGTGTTTGTAATAACCTATGGAGGTGAGTTAAATTTGACTGTTAGACAGTAAGGGAATTACCCTTGAACCTTTGGTAACCACGAATCTAAAGCCTGCAATGGCAATAACTACATACCTATCGATAATCACCCTAAATGTAAATGGTCTGAAGGCACCAATCAAAAGACATAGAGTCACTGAATGGATAAAATAACAAGACCAATCTATATGCTACCTACAAAAGACTCACTTTAAACCCAAAACATACACAGACTGAAAGTAAAGGGATGGAAAAAGATATTTCATCCAACTAATAGTGAGAAAAAAGCAGGAGTTGCAGTACTTGTATCAGACAAAATAGACTTCAAAACAAAGAAAGTCACAAGAGACAAAGAAGGACATTAAATAATAATAAAAGGGTCAGTCCAACAAGAGCATATAACTATTATAAATATCTATGTACCCAATACATGATCACCTACATATGTGAAACAAATACTAACAGAATTAAAGGGGGAAATAGAATGCAATGCATTCATTTTAGGAGACTTCAACACACCACTCACTCCAAAGGACAGATCAACCAGACAGAAAATAAGTAAAGAGCAGAGGCACTCAATAACATATTAGAACAGACGGACCAAATGGACACCTACAGAACACTCCATCCAAAAGCTAAATGATACACATTCTTCTCAAGTGTACATCGAACATTTTCAAGAATAGATCATATACTAGGCCACAAAAAGTCCCTCAGTAAATTCAAAAAGATTGAAATTGTACCAACCAGCTTCTCAGATCAAAAAGGTATGAAACTAGAAATAAATTATACAAAGAAAATGAAAAATCCCACAAACACATGGAGCCTTAATAACATGCTCCTAAATAATCAATGGATCAATGACCAAATAAAAACAGAGATCAAGCAATATATGGAGACAAATGACATCATTCAACACCACAAAATCTGTGGGAAGCAGTGAAGGCTATGTTAAGAGGGAAATATATTGCAATATAGGCCTACCTCAGGAAAGAAGAACAATCCCAAATGAACAGTCTAAACTCACCATTAACGAAACTAGAAAAGGAAGAACAAATGAGGTCCCAAGTTAGTTGAAGGAGGGACATAACAAAGATTAGTGCAGAAATAAATAAAATTGAGAAGAATAAAACAACAGAAAGAATCAATGAAAGCAGGAGCTGGTACTTTGAGAAATTAAACAAAATAGATAAACCCCTAGCCAGACTTATCAAGAAAAAGAGAGTCTACACACATAAACAGAATCAGAAATGAGAAAGGAAAAATCACTATGGACACCACAGAAATACAAACAATTATTAGAGAACACGATGAAAAATTATATGCTAACAAATGGGATAACCTAGTAGATATGGACAACTTTCTAGAAAAATACAACCTTCCAAGGCTGACCCAGGAAGAAACAGAAAATCTGAATAGACCAATTACCAGCAAAGAAATTGAATTGGTGATCAAAAAACTACCTAAGAACAAAACACCTGGAACAGATGGTTTCACTGCTAAATTTTATCAAACATTTAGTGAAGACCTAATACCCATCCTCCTTAAAGTTTTCCAAGAAGTAGAAGAGGAGGGAATACTCTGAAACTCATTCTACAAGACCAACATCACTCTAATACCAAAACTAGGCAAAGACACCACAAAGACACCACCTGATGAACATAGATACAAAAATACTCAACAAAATATTGGCAAACCGAATTCAAAAATACATCAAAAAGGTCATCCATCATGATCAAGTGGGATTCATCCCAGGGATGCAAGGATGGTACAACATTCAAAAATCCATCAACATCATCCACCACATCAACAAAAAGGACAAAAACTACATGATCATCTCCATAGATGCTGAAAAAGCATTCGACAAAATTCAACATCCATTCATGATAAAAACTCTCAACAAAATGGGTATAGAGGGCAAGTACCTCAACATAATAAATGCCATATATGACAAACCCACAGCCAACATTATACTTAACAGAGAGAAGCTGAAAGCTTTTCCTTTAAGATCGGGAACAAGACAAGGATGCCCACTCTCCCACTTTTATTCAACATAGTTCTGGAGGTCCTAGCCATGGCAATCAGACAATACAAAGTAATAAAAGGCATCCAGATTCGCAAGGAAGAAGTCAAACTGCCCCTGTTTGCAGATGACATAATATTGTACATAAAAAACCCTAAAGAATCCACTCCAAAACTTCTAGATCTAATATCTGAATTCAGCAAAGTTGCGGATACAAAATTAATACAAAGAAATCTGTTGCATTCCTATACACTAACGATGAACTAGCAGAAAGAGAAATCAGGAAAACAATTCCATTCACAATTGCATCAAAAAGAATAAAATACCTAGGAATAAACCTAACCAATGAAGTGAAAGACTTATATAGTGAAAACTATAAGACACTCAGGAGAGAAATTAAAGAAGAAACCAATAAATGGAAACACATCCCCTGCTCATGGATAGGAAGAATTAATATTGTCAAAATGGCCATCCTGTCTAAAGCAATCTACAGATACAATGCACTCCCTATTAATATACCAACTGCAGTCTTCAATGAACTAGAGAAAATAGTTCTAAAATTCATATGGAACCACAAAATATGCTGAATAGCCAAAGCAATCCTGAGAAGGAAGAATAAAGCAGGGGGAATTATGCTCCCTGACTTCAAGCTCTACTACAAGGCCACAGTAATCAAGACAGTTTGGTATTGGCACAAGAACAGACCCATAGACCAAGGGAACAGACTAGAGAGGCCAGATATAAACCTAAGCATATATGGTCAATTAATATACAGTAAAGGAGCCATGGATATACAATGGGGAAATGACAGCCTCTTCAACAGCTGGTGTTGGCAAAACTGGAAAATTACATGTAAGAGAATGAAACTGGATTATTGTTTAACCCCATATACAAAAGTAAACTCAAAATGGATCAAAGACCTGAGTGTAAGTCATGAAACCAGAAAACTCTTAGAAAAAAACATAGGCAAAATTCTCTTGGACATAAACATGAGCAACTTCTTCATGAACATATCTCCCTGGGCAAGGGAAACAAAAGCAAAAATGAACAAGTGGGACTATATCAAACTAAAAAGGTTCTGTACAGCAAAGGACACCATCAGTAGATCAAAAAGACATCCTACAGTATGGGAGAATATATTCATAAATGACATATCCGATAAGGGGTTGACATGCAATTTATATGAAGAGCTCATTCACCTCAACAAACAAAAAGAAAATAAGCTAATTAAAAACTGGGCAGAGGAGCTGAACAGACACTTCTCCAAAGAAATTCAGATGGCCAACAGGCACATGAAAAGATGCTCCACATCGCTAATCATCAGAGAAATGCAGATTAAAACCACAATGAGATATCACCTCACACCAGTTAGGATGGCCACCATCCAAAAGACAAACAACAACAAATGTTGGTGAGGATGTGGAGAAAGGGGAACCCTCCTACACTGCTGGTGGGAATGCAAATTAGTTCAACCATTGTGGAAAGCAGTATGGAGGTTCCTCAAAAATCTCAAAATAGAAATACCATTTGACCCAGGAATTCCACTCCTAGGAATTTACCCTAAAAATGCAGGAACCTAGTTTGAAAAAGACATATGCACCCCTATGTTTATCACAGCACTATTTACAATAGCCAAGAAATGGAAACAACCTAAGTGTCCTTCAACAGATGAATGGATAAAGAAGATGTGGTATATATACACAATGGAATATTATTCAGCCATAAGAAGAAAACAAATCCTACCATTTGCACGACATCATGGACCTAGAGGGTATTATGCTCAGTGAAATAAGCCAGGCAGAGCAAGACAAGTATCAAGTGATTTCACTCATCTGTGGAGTATGACAACAAAGTCATACTGAAAAAAAACTGAAGGAACAAAACAGCAGCAGACTCACAGAACCCAATAATCGACTACAGTTACCAAAGGGCAAGGGATTGGGGAGGATGGGTGGGAAGGGAGGGATAAGGGGGAAAAAGGGTCATTACGAGTAGCATGTATAATGTATGGCAGGGAAATGTTGTTCATGTAATTGTACATTAGTGATAGCAAAATAAAAAAAAAATTACCCCAGAGACACCAATAAAAATGGCACACTAAGTTTCTTCTTTGATGTACAGACGTCAGCTCTACCAACTTGGCAATGATGGACAAATTATAAAAATAAGGAATCAGAGAAACTTAGATAAGATAAACATCTTCATAGACCAGAGACAAAACAGAAAGCTGGAATTATAAGTGGGCCTGAAGATCCATTCCAAAGCAGACAGTGGGAGCTGTAAGTTCACCTCCTTTGGGTAAAGAAGGACTAGAAGGCCTCTGTGTGAAATGGAAAATTAGAGTCAGACTCGCTGCTTAAAGTCAGGGGCTATGAGACGTAAAAGCAGGGTGCAAGAATACTGACAACTGCTGCCTGGGGATACAGTTTACAAGGAGCTGCCGGGCAATGTAAGTCTGAGGATAAGGACACAACCTCAAGACAGAGCTGCCTGAGGCTCACTAACCAGCTCTGTACATCCTTCACATCCTGACTAGAGAGGAGGCCCAAGTCTTCTTTATGAGAGCTGCTTCTCAACCAACGGCCCCAGGACATTCATAGAAGTAGCCTCCTAACTACTTGTCAAGGAGGAAGGAGCCTAGAGAAAGAAAGAAAACATTGCAAAGCAAAAAATACGTTCCCCTTAGTTAAGTCTGTGATCCCCAAATCTAAAATGCATGAAGAAATCTACAGCTAGAGACAGCTATAACAATAAACATCAGAACAGGAGTTATTTTCTTATGATGTAAATGTTTCGGAATGTTAGTCAAATGTTTTAAAATAGGCATGGTTGGGATACTCAAAGGCATGAGGATATAATGTTTATTAAAACAAGCTATAATATATTAAACAAGAAGCTCTACACATAAAACAAGGTGGGTAGGAAAAAGAATCAAATTGAAATATGAAAAGCAAAAATATAACAAATAAAAAATAAAATTAATAGGATAAACTAAACGGAACACCACTGAAAAGATTATTACTGACTAAAAGCACTGAATACTTCGCCTACCACACAGTGAAAAAGAGATGAAATACATGCAGGAGCAGTTAAGGCCTCACAAAATCAACTTGAGATCTTTTATACTTAAACTTCACTAATTTCTTCGAAAACAGGTTCTAGCATATGGAGAATACAGGCAATGGCAGGGAAACAATATGATAAGATATTAGCTGAGAATTTTCTGACACTGAAGAGAGATAAGTATTCAAATTAATAGTGCACCTGGAGTACTAAGCAGAATAATAATAATAAAATAATAATACAATAGATCCATAGTTAGATATATAATAGAGCAATTTCAAGAAATCAAAGGTAAAAGAAAAAAGTTAAAAGCTAGAATAAAGAAAAGTCAGTTTACTTAAATGTTAATGGCAACTTGACAAACAGTGCAGTTTTCATTATACAAGAAAGGACAAAGAAAATGGGATAACAGTTTCAAAATGCTGAGAGGAGAAATAATTATGAACTCTAAATTCTATACCCAGCAAAATGTAATTCAAAAGTAAGGGCAAAATGAAGACATTTTTAGAAATAAAAAGACTAGATGAAGTAGCCACAAACAAACCTTATAATATTAGCTTTGCTTAGGATAAAGACCCTAAATAAATGCCATTTTTTCTTACTGCAAGTACATTTCAGTAAGGTGTTTACAGGGGGGTTAGTCTTAGAACTTTCCCCAGACTCCTTATAATCCCCATTCAATCCTTTCCTTCCACAGGGTAAATACTCCCTTGTCCAGTCTGTTCAGGATCTATGCACTGGTATGTTAGACTCAATGGACAGGCCCGAGTGGTATACCTTCACCTCAGGGAGCAGGATCTAGATTTTTCTCATTCTAACCAGTTTCTTCTCAGTTTATACCACCGGCTCTTCTCTGCTCACTGGTCTGTCAATGTTTCTATTTTTCAGAGTTGTATCTACACTCTTCTTCCCCTATTCAATATTTTGTCTCGTTACATGAACCTTCCAATCACCTGGAGTACTTGTTAAAATGTAGATTCTTGCATATAGCCCCAGATACTAAGTCAGAATGAAGGAAAGTGAACCTTTTAACTGCATTTTTTAACAATCAACTCAGATCATTCTAATGTATGCTAGTTTGAGAACCACTGCTTTTACAGGTTTTCTCTATGCATTATCACCCTCAGCTTTGCTTTTGACTTATTAACAATTCACCAGTAAGTCACAAAATTTATATCAGAATCAAACCCAAGTTCTACGTTCCATATGAATGTATCCACCTGGAACTGGCCATTTCAGTATAAATGTCCTATATCTATCTAAAAAAGTGCATCCAAAATTGAATCCATCTTCTTACCCCTTTATTCCATGTAGTCCCTGAGCTAAGAATGTTTCCACCTACATTTGTTTCCATATTTTCTGTCAGTCCTCAATTCATTTATTCTGAGCTCCAGCCATTGCTTACTGGTTCCCTGACATGGCAAATTTGAGAGTTCACATCCACTTCTACACATGGAAGACTCCAAGTCCATGTCTTCTGTTCAAACACAACCTCTTCTTTGAATTCTTTTCTCACTCCCTAGCCAGGTCCCACCTCTGTTTTCACTCCAAGGCCCCAATCACAGCACTTTCCATATGGTCTGGAAACTACCTGCTTTCACTTGTCTTCCCCACCAGTCAGGGCACACTTGCAGAAAAGGTCTGATCAGGGCTCATTTGGTTTTATATCTCAAGGCTGAGTACAGAACCTAGCTCAGAGCAGTACCTATCACCTGTTTATTAAGTTAAGGGCATAAACACATGAGTAAATTGATAGATATTGACCAACATTCACAGAATCTACAAATTCCAGCATGCTTGTTTTTTTGTTTTTGTTTTTTTACAGAATAGTGTAAGTTTCATGCAGAGCATTTAGATTCCCAGAAAAATCTTATCTCCCATTCTGTAGGAAATTCATGCACTAATGAGCAAATTGTGATACTTAAATAAGAAACTCCAAGTAAAACCTTTGACTGTTTTTTCAGATTCCTTTTTCAATATGAAGCAATGAACATCAACACAATATAGCATGATCCTTGTCCTCTAGTAATAAGGAGGAAGTTTGTTGACTTTGTTAAGACATTTTTCTGATTACTCTACCTACTTCCCATGTAACTATTCTAGTTTTTGAAGTGTGATGCTCTTTGATTTTAAGATCTGTTGATATTCACAGTGCAAGACTAAGAAATAGTGGAAAGTATACAGTGCAACAGCTTCTCCCTGAATCCTTTTCTATCATCACTGGATTCTCAAAGTAAAATAAAATAAAGCAGAAAACTGGTCTTGCCTGAAGAACCTTCAAGGTTTTATTGATTTTATGTTGGCCATAGGTTATCATGGGAACTAGAACCATAGCTACAGAGAAAACAGACATTCTGAACAATGTTTCTATAAGAGATTGAAAAAAGAAAAACTGCCAAAGGAACATTTCAAATTCCTGATCTAATTTCAAATCCCTTCCAATATTAAAATAATCCACAAAGGATGGGGAAACAGAGAGCATTTGACACCATAACCTTGCTTCTTAGATCTTCTTAACACATTTGGTGTCTTATGACATGTCTATAAGTCCTAAGGATTCAGATATTTTTTGACATCTCGCTACATTTGGGACCACTTCAAACAGATAAACATCAAATTTTTCAACTAGGGAAAACATAAAACCCATATATTGTGAAGCAAATAAAGATAGAGTTACTTGCTATATGGTTCTGATAATGGATGGGACTTTGAGAGTAAATGTACTAGAAATGCCTACCAGTGGAGAGAGGAATCCAGAATCGTCCTCCAGATCCAACTAAAGTTCCCACATTTTTAAAATCATGGTTTTGATTTATTTTTCTCCCTTACTATCACATTTATTTTCATTAAAGTTAGCCGAATCTCCCCACATTAGTCATCTCAATGGACTTTTCTGGGATTTAAGAATGACTCTTGCATGTTACCTTTAGCAAACATCAAAGAAGTAAAAAAGAAAACTTTGTATGTTGAGTATGTAGCAACAGTGTGTGACTGGTTTATTCATCTTTTGGATGAACACCTTGACAATCCCATGTACACATGTAATAAAATGACTTTTATAAGATACACATCACAACCAATTAATCTATGCTCATATCCTGTGCGCTCCTCAATGCAACATGACTGAAAATTCATTGATTGTGTCTTGTCTATGTAATAATCACTCCCTAGTGCTCACATAGAAGGGTTCATTAGTATGACATCAAAATGCAAAGACCAGCAGTGCTGATAAAAACAAACAGAACTTACTGCTTTCCAGGTCTGTGCCTTGAGAGACAGGAACGTCACCCAAGAGACAGGGTCACACGGTCTCACCTAGATAAAAGCAAGATATAGAGAATGAAATATTTTCCCAAATTAATTTCTGAAGGTCATGATTCGAATGAATAAGGAGAGAACTATTTTGGAATTGGTCAGTGTGCCAGTTTACATCATAAAAGCGGGACACAGAGAGCACACATTTAGAATAGCAGAGAGAATCATTTTCTACTTGCAGAGCAGAGTCCACTGCAAGTTCATGAGCCAGGACTTTGTTTCAACTGGCTCTATACACCAACACCATATACCTTGTGTCATGCTGGGCACATAATGACTGCAAGGAATAATTTTTAAGTAAATGAATGCAAAATAATAAAACAGCCACAATTATGCATGATCCTCAGAAATCTCTGCTGCATGAATGATTACTTCCGTGTTCACCGTAGTGCTGTGCTTGTCCACGTCAATGCTTCATCTCTAGGAGATTTTCTACTTTGCTATGGGTCTTTGCATGGTTTATACCTGATTCTTTGTCTTCAATTTATTTGCACACTCTGTTCTCTCTGGACCCATATATAAATCCACTACAAAAAAAGGCCTTTTAAATGAAAATGACGGCAAATACCAAGAGTGTCTCCTGAGGACATATCATCTAGCTCCCTGGATTAAGGCTAGAATTTCACTTTGTTTCCATCCCTTTGTCTCAATTTTGTTTCTATTTTCCTCGAGGATATTAAGGCTTCTTCATCTTTCTTTCACATGTGCAAATAGAAATTTAAATTAAATACCCACTATTCATCGTTTTCCTTTGACAGTTACTCTGTCAAAGAGCTGCTTAAGCAACTCAACAAATACTTACAGGGTACAGTGGCTCAGCACAGGTATGACTGATGCTCTTTGGCTTAATAAATCAAATAACCCAAGTCCAGAATGCAGTCAGCAGACACCATGGCCCTTTGAGGCCCTCAGATACTCTTATCTCTGCCTCTTTCCTGATCTCCTCCCTCCCTCCAGTCAGGAAGGTCCTGCCTCAATACTCTTGCGTTCTGCAGTTTCTCGTTGGCGCACAGAGGGAAGCTGGCCACTCGCTCACCACTCTCCGTTCCGCCCAGGAGAGTTCGCTGCCGCCTATCTCAGCACCCCGCTGTGCTGCCTCGGGGAAAAACAGCGCTGGCAAAGTTCCTCTTACCTTATCCAGTGTGTCCAAACTCCCTGTTTTTTTTTTGCTCCAACAGATTTCTGGAATGTCTCCTTGAAAGCAGGACTTTTGCAAAGGCTCTCTGGTCCATGGCCGTCGGCCGTCACCCTCTCCGGGCGTTCCCTGAGCACCGTCGAGAGGGGCTGAGGCGGGTTCGCGGGCTCCTGCTGTTCCCACAGCCGGTGTCAAAGTCTTTCCGCCTCTTACCGGATGCCCAGGCGGGCAGGACTCTCTCCCTTGCTATATAGTTCTGGATCCCACGACTCCCACAGAGGCACTTTTGTTCACAGATTTACGTCAGGAGGGCACAAAAAGAAGGAGCATCGGATGCCACCATGATGCTGATGTCCCTCCACAGTTCCTATTTTAAACATTTTACTGGGACTTTACCTTTAAAATTCAAGTACGGAAAGAACTTCAATCCAAAATGGAGCCAGAGAATAGGAAATGGAGAATTTTACGCATGCGCTGTCAGAAAACCGAAACTTAAGAATTGGGAGGTGAGTTTCTGATAAATCTTAATTTACAGAACACCGAGATTTTATCTCCTGGCCGGTATCTACCAAGACTCTCTTCCCATCCTTCAAGCCAGTGAATTTACTGCTTCGGCTCCAACTAGACTGTCCCCGCTTTGCCCTCCTTGCCCATAACGACAGCCCACCCCAAACCCTCACAGAGTCTCCTGAAGCTGTGCTACAGTGTACGGGTCCCGAATTGCAATTCCTCTGCTGTTCCAGAGTAAACTTGATTTCTGGTAATTTGATCTTGCTTCAGTTTATCTCTGTTTAGGCTGATGGTACCTTATATATCCTTGAACATTTTTTAAGTTAGTGGGCATCTGATGAAAGTAAAAGCAAAGGGAGTGTATCTTAGGACTTTTTGCAGGAAATACTATGAAAAAGAAGGAATGTTCTTTTTATGCATAATTTTTTTTTCCCTATATTTTCTAATGTTTTGACACTTTAAAAATCTTGGTGGCAGAGAGTGACTCCCACTGCCAGGACTAGCCCTTTCTCAGAAATAGGAAAGTGCTCCAGTTAGGAGCATGTCTTTCTTATACTGCAAAATCAACGAATCCTGAATCTATAGCCCCCACCACCTCCTTACTGACTCTCACACACAAACCAATATTTCCTCTGCCCTAAATCACCCCAGGTCCAGGCACCAGATAACTAGCCCAAATCCTGCTGTAATTACTGAAACTAGCCAATCCTAAACAATTTTCTCTGCCTTGCATTGCTTTTCCACAGAAACCCCAGTAAAGGTTCTGCCCTAGGTGTTCCTGTTGCTGCTATTTTTTTGCCACCTGACCAAAACCTGGAGCTTCCTCTGCGTTCTGTGTGGCATATGGTGACTCTGAGACCTGTGAGTATAATAAGCTCTTTTCTTTCAAGCTTTGTTCTTATTTCCTCCTGTGCCACATTCACTTTACCATACTATATCCAACATTTACATTCTTAGAGCACTTTATCCGTCTGTTTGAAACTAAGAATGGAACAGGTGTAGTAAAATGCCCCATGAAGAAAGAAACTGGAGCTGCTGGGCCACCATGTATAACCTTGAAATGGAGCTTACACACAGCAAGAGATGAAAAGAAACTGTCTTGATGACTTTGTTTTTAGCCTAAGTCTAACCACAGCTGAAGCTGCCTCTTGCATTTACAGTAACATTACCTAAAAATCCACTTTGTTACATAATCCAGTCTGATTTGGGTCTGCTGCCACTTGCAACAGAAACAAACCATCTGATTCTAAAATTAGCACCAATATATGGAGTGCTGAACGTGATAGATCCTAAATTATTCAATCATCTGAGCAGAAGTTAGATGGAAACCATGAAGAATCTGATATTTTGGCCTTGAGATTTGGTGTTTCTTCTTTTTTTTTTGTTTGCTTTTTACAAATAGTATGAAGACTGTAGGTTAACACATTGCCTTCTTTATTTAAGACTAAAACCATTTCATTGAGGCTGCAGTACTGGTTTGTGAAGTAAAAATTCAGGATGCACCTTGGAGAATGTTCCCTGTTTTTTTAAATCAGTTTCACCTAGGATGTATAATAAAGAGTCAAGCTGTGCCATCCAGGCATATGTATATACCAAGGTAAATCTTTAGTTGGCATTTCTTGTTTTGAGCCCAAGCCTGCCAGATATATATTCTCCTGGATATCTCACCAGAGATGATGTGAACAAACTCCAGTGAACAAAAACAAAATTACCTGCTTGTCTAGTCTTTATTAATGGTCTGCAACACTTTACAACTCGCCCAGCTTAAAAATGTAAACAAGTTTGTACTTCTTTCATCATTCTGTATATTGTCTCTTAGCAATACAGCTTCTTCACTCCCAAGGCTTCCCTCTACTGACTTGTAAGATGAAATATCTTATCTTTATTTGGTGTCTATTTCTTACATTGATCATATCCTCATGGCATAGCCATATCAAACTTATCTAATGCATGAGTTGCTTTAATTGTTCTCCTATTCAAACATCCTAATATCTCCCCATATCGAATATGTACCTTATAGTCTGCCAGTTGAGCTTTTGCAAATGACTGCAACTAAACTAAATTGTCTACCCCATTCCTATACAGATACTCATAGAGAAATATCCATGGTTTGACATAATCACCCCATAATTTTCCTGCCTCTGTGTATGCTGTTCCTTCTGTTTTATGTGTTGATTTCATCAGTCTCTTATTCCTCAGTGTCTAATTCATGTTTTGTCTCCTCCAGAAAAACAGTTCCATTTCTACCCCAACTATCAATGGCAATTCATGCCTCTCTCAATGTTGGTTATCATATTCTGATTTGTAATGAATGTTATTTTTTAGTTTACCCTTCAAACTATAAATAGCTGTAGGATAAGGACTATAAGAACTATGCCTTTAGGTCTGCTTCCCAACTCCAAGTTATGCTTTAGAGTTTTAGCAAGTTTTTCATATTTCATGGGCATGTTTAAGGCTCTTTGCAACTTCAAAAATAAGTTAAGACTGTAACATAATCAGCTTAAAGTGTGTGTGTCTTTAAATGTGTGTCAATAAGCTGACCCTGAACGTCACTCCCACAAGTGAAGTTGTATATAATGTTTTGAACAATAGAAATACTGCCATATATATGGTTCTTGAGTGTATAGCAAATACCGTGTCAAAGAAAATAAAAATGATTTACATCAAAGCTTCAAAGTTAAGAGTATTCAAAAGAGGCTTCATTACTGGGGTGAGCCTTGAAAAATGAATAGGTAGACAAGAAATTGAAGAAAAAAGTGAAAAAGGAGAAGCAAAAGCACAAGAATGAAAATAAATGGTGATTTTGTAAAGGAATAGAAGGAAATTGAGTGTGAAGGAGAAGGAGGTGGAGTGGTAAATAAAGCTGGATGAGCAGGGTGAGGTCAAGTTTTACAACACTCTGAAAAATAATAGAGAGATTTGGACTTGATGTGATAATAATTGGTTATACTTATAAAATGACTTATAATTTACAAAACAATGTATTTTCTTCCATTTAAACTTCAGTTTGTGACAGGAACTCTATTATAGGCAAGAACTAAAAGCAGAGCAGTTAAGAGTCTTACGAAAATCACATAGCTAGTAAAATGCAGGACAGCTGACTTACTACTGAGTGTTCCTTTTTGTCTACGCCACATTATCTTACGATTTTTTAGACAAAAGGTTGAAATGACCAGTATTTTAAGAAGTCTGTTCTGTCTGTGTTAGAGAGACTCTATTGGAAATATCCAGTCTGCATGTAGAGGCCAAAGATATGTTCTATGTCTGAAACAAAGTAGAGGTTAATGGGGCAGGGGAACCAACACAAGGACATTACAAGTTGCATGAATAAGATTTTTGTGGGGAGTATCAATTGGAGCAAACAGTTTCTTGTAATGGCTACTTTAATGGTGATAGCAAAGCAACATTTCCTCTGCACATCACAGTTAGAATGTGTAACTACATTTCTTTTCTAGAATAGTGGTTAACATAAAAAGAATGTACTGTAATCTGTGAAGAAAGTAGATAATAGCATGTAGGAGAGAAACGCCTGACAGGAAAGCTGTAAAGTCAGGATTCTGTATTACATCAATAAAAACAATAAAGGAAAATACTCCTAGAAAGGTTTATGAGACTTTTGCTCTATTTCCTCATATTTCCTTCAAGTTGACAGAAAGTCATTCCTATAATGAGGGATGATCACATACCATGTTTTTCAATTTAGACTTGCATATATGTAATACAAAATCTTACTAATTCTGGTGGCTTATAGAATTCAGTCAATTAATATTATTAAATCAATGGCTAAATTAATAAAATTAGAGAAAGAATGGCTGTTTTACCTTTTACAGAAGATAAAATGTGTTTCTGTATTTTAAAAAAGACAAATGAATTCTCCTGCAAAACAGTGAATCAAATGTGCATAATAAGCAGATGGAATATTAACAGGGGACAAAGAGGAACAGGGAGTCATAGATGAGTAAACTTTTGCACAGCAATAATATTGCTACCACTGACAATAAACAGAATGTGTCAGGGGATTTATATGCCAACCCTATATTGACAGTCCTTGTAAAATAGTTATAAAATGGCTTAAATAAATAAAACTAAGCAAGATAAAGAGATGATATTTTAGTGCCTCTAGAGTCAACGAGTGGGCTTGTTTATTTGCTTGATGGGGGTGTTGTTAGTTTTTTTTAAAATTAATGAAAATAGATGTCTACAGAATAAAACCATTGACTATGAAAGTGATTATAGAGAATAAGCTATTGGAAGCTATTACAAGCCAAGTTTTAAAGAGGAAAGAATGTAATAATAGGGGTGCACTGTGGGCTTATACTCAGATTAGTAATTTTATTTTCTAATTTCTTATTTAAAAGATGGGAATTGCATAAAATATCAGTAGTTAAAACCTTCTAAGGCTATTATCAAAAGTGACAGCAATAATAATGTCATTTCTGATATATCTTAATAGATAGAAGAATCAGTTGGAAAAACTGCCAGGCAATTTTGAGATCCTGCTCTTTAAAGTGTAAACATTGACATGAAATTCTGTGGATCAACTGCTTTTCAGCTGCTGTGCACCAAGTTACTAGACATTTAAAACATATTGCACCATCAATTTCACTGAAAATTAATCCAATTTATCAGTAGCTTTCCTTAGTTGATTATTCTGACTGATGCTGAATAGAAGCAGTGATCATATGTGGTAGTATGAAGAAAGATAATTTGATACAAACAAGTCAAAAGGCATGAAGAACCACAATCTGTCAATGAGTTCATTTTTTTTTTCTTCTGGATCCTGAAGTACAAGCTAAGCTAATCAGTTCAGTGTTCACATTTTTAAATCCTAGATACCAGACACTGGCAGTTTAAAAAGGCAGACCTTAAAAATAGTGAAGCATTGATCGCTGACATGGTATTTTCTTTGTCTCAAGACAAACACTATCTCGACTAGGGCTAATAAACTTTTATTATTTTGAGGAATAATGTCAGTCCACATTCACAAATCAATATTAGCATATAAGGATAAACAGCATGATTACAGTCCCTAACATTAATAAAGTTTTTTTGATAACTACACTTTGGGGGAAGAGGAATACATTCAGAAACAGTTACTGACATAAAACTAGCAGGAGCTTATGTCTGAATAGTACAGTTGTGGGGAGCATTGTGATATGCACCTAGATACCTCTTTGATGAAGGACTTAACACCCCAGGTGCATTAAGGTTGTTGGCAGATTTCAATTACATGTGGTTGTAGGACAGAGTCGCTGGGCTGCCAGCTGGGTACCACCCTCAGTTGCTAGAGATTGCCCTCAGGTATTTGCCACACAGCCATTTCCATAGCTTCCAACATGGCGTTTACTTCTTTAAGACCAGCAGATTAATCTCTCTCATTTTGAATTTTCTTGCCTTGAATTCCTCTCTTCAGGAAAGACTTGGATCCTCTTTTAAAGTCAAGTTCAGCCAAGATAATCTCACTTTTGATTAACTCAAAGGCAGTTTATTGGGAGGCTTGATTACATCTGCAAAATTGCATCACCTTTGTGGTATCAGGTAACCTAATCAAGGAGAGAAATCTCATTATATTTACAGTCCTGCACACACAGTCAAGGGGAAGGGATTATATATGTGGGGGAAAGAGGAATTTCAGAGTCTGTATTTGAATTTTGTCTCCCACATATTTGTTTTGTGTTTATAAAAGCCATATTTTCATACAGATTAAATAACTTCACATTTGTACTTGTTTCATCTCATGCATTGAAGCTTTATAAGGCAGTTGACATACATTTTATCTGATGTGTATGTGTATGTGTATAAATTATCAAAAATTGGAAATAGAAAAAAGGAAAAAGTTGGGAGAGGGGTAATGTTCTTTCAGTATTATAGAGGAGTCACAGATCCACCTAAAGATTATTTAGGAGAATGAACTTTGACTCAGTTTACTATTGATTAATACTCCCAGGCATGATGATGTTACATGTTAAATTATAGATTTTCATTTGGTATAGGTACCAATAATTGATAGAAAGGATAGCCCAGAAGCTAACAGTTTATAATTGTATAAATCAATAGCCAATTGTGTATATAATCTAGCAATTTTATGCACTCCATTATTACATTAATTCTACATAGCTTCTCAAATTCTCTTTTAAATTAGTCTAAACATTGTAATGGCTCCCTCAGTAAAAAACCATTTAAATAAATCTTTGACCTCGTATATTTGTATGAAGGTCATCCCAATTACAGGAATTATTTAAATAGTTGTATAATCCAGCTATTTTCTGAGACTTAGGTGTTTTTTATACTCCTGCTGCCAAAATCACCCTAAATTTGAACGTCAGTGGTGGAGCTCTATTTCCTCATGCTTTCTTTTAAGTTTAAGTTGACAAAAGTCCTACCTATAATGAGGGATGATCACATACCATGTTTTTCAAGTTATACCTCCATGTATGAAATACAAAATCTTATTCATTCTGGTGATCTATAGAATGCACTCAATGAATATTGTTGAATCAATGTCTAAATTAATAAAATGAGAGAAAGACTGGTTATTTGAGGTGAAGATTTTAAAGAACAATATTACATGGCAATCTGTAAAAGTTTTATAAAATGTTATTTGAAAGGTTAGAAGTCCAGTTCATTTGGCTTAACTAGCAGTAATCCATTCCTCAAAACCAGATGTTTTGCATGAAAATGTTAACAGAAACACATTCACAATTATTTTATTGTTACACAGGTCCTTGAGTTCTGTTTTTTCCCAGTGTTTTTCTTTTCTTCAGGTTGTGTGATTTCTATTGTTCTGTCTTTAAATTCACCGAGTCTTTCTTTTGTTATCGTAATCTCCAGTCTGCTATTGAGCTCATTCAACAATTTGAAAAAAAAATTTTCAGATATTGTATTTTTCAGTTCTAACATTTTCATTTAATTCTTTATTTTAGAGTTTCAGTTTTTCTGTTGATTATATGTATCTTTCTTTTCATTTCAAGTGTGTTCACCATCACCTCATGGAACACTGAACATGGTTATATTAGACTGCTTTAAGTCTTGTCTGATAACCCAGCCTCTGTGCCATCTCAGGGCTAGCATCTGCTGAAGGTCTTTTCCTTTAAATTTAATCAGATTTTCCTACTTCTTTGTATGCTAAGTAAGTTTGGACTGTATCTTGGATATTTTTAATACTGTGCAATGAGACTCTGGGGTCTGTTAATATCCTTTGAAGAATGTTGCTTTTGTGTGTTTGTTTTAGTTGGAAATCAACCTAGTAAGTTTCAGAACGCAAATTCTGTCTTACCTTCTGTGTATGGTGGTCCCAAAATCAGTTAAGTTTTCAAAACTCCTTTATGTTCTTTGGGTCTGACCACCACATGTGCTATTCAGAGGCTATTCTCTTACTTGGGCAGCTGCTCATATGGTAAATTTCTTGAAGCCTTTGCTACACTTCTTTGGGTCTGTTCTGCTCATTAACAGCCTAAGGGTCAGCCTGGAATTAATGTTACTTCACAGATTTAAGGGATGCTCTCCTCTGGGTATCTTCTCTCTGGGTTTTCTCCCACACACTCCAACTCTCCAGGCCCTTTTTATTGACTCCTTTGGCTGGAAAATGAAGTTCTCTTTTAGAGTTCTAGCCTTTCACATGTAACTGAAGTCTCCTTTAGGGAGATATGGCAAAAGATAAAGAAAAAAATAACAAGTATTTTCTCCACACTCTTTGGACAACAAAAGTCCCTGCTCCTGTTTCCTGTGGACGAAGAGACAGGTCTTCTTTGGGGTTGTAGGCACTCGTGTTGCAGCCATCACAGCTGTGCATGTACATGACTGGGGCTGTCCTCAGGACAGTGCTAGAACAAAAAAGGGAGGGAAAACGGAGATTTTCTTTACACTCTGACATGCAAGGAGCTGCTCTGGCTAAAAATAGGTGGCTTTTGCTGTCAGCACACAATGTACTCTTCCAGGATTTGGATCAAAGCCAGAAGACAAAGGGAAAAAAACAATATTAATTTCCATTATGGGTTATTAGTTTTTATCTTCAACCTGCCTGTTCTTGTTTAAATTTCATTTTCTTCAGATGGTTGCCTTTTCTGTTCATAATTTTTAGTTGTAATCAATGGCAGATATAGGCCAACTTGGCTGGTGTCCAGTTATTTTCAATGGACAAAATATGTTGCATATCTAACTCAAATTCCCAATTTTATAAAATGTAATGAATCCACCCATAGATAGATAAATAGATAGATACATAGATAGAGATATATTATCATATTGCTATGTCAAATGTGATTTTTTTTATCATCATATAATATGGTTAATATGGCAAATAGTTGACATATAAATAATATCTCATTTTTTTCCATTGTCATCTTGTTGTCTCTCTCTTTGCTTCCCTCTCTAGAATTTTCTTCAGCTAAGCAAAAACAAGATCTAAATGTGATACGTTCTGTGGAAATGCTCTCATAAAAAATGAACTGAATATGAGACTGTGATTCCACTCTTTTTACCATGAATATCTATGGGACAAATCTTTGTTGAAATTCAGAATGCTTTTGCATATAATTTAAGACTCTAGCACCCCTTCTTTTACCAAAAATATATTGTATCTTTGGGGTATAAATAAAGATTGACCAAAAATGTTATATTTAGAGGTATGTTTATTCTACCAAATTTGATATTAAGCACTAAGAGACATTGTACTGGAAACATGCTAATTGGGAGAGATAATTTGCATGTAATGCTTATATAACAACTCTGTCTTTTCTCCATAATTGCACATGAGTTAATGAGGGCAAAGTTATAGTGCATTTTATTGTGCATAGGTCAGAATTACAGCATTAAACTGAGACTGGATGTGACTATGAAGGGCAGCCCTGTTCGTGAAAGATATAAACTGATGTTGGGTGGATATTTTAATCAAACTTGAGATTTGGTTAGCAGGTCAGGATCTCTGTTGAATTATTAATTAGAAGATAAGAAGCAGCTCTACCCATAAACATGAAATGGGTCAAAAGAAGTTCAAAGACTATTGATGCGGAGAGCAAAAAGAAATAAATACAGAAACAATGAATCCAAAACCAAAATAGAGTCTCAGGTTAGTAAATCCAGTTCTATGTTTTGCACATGAGGAAACCTAAGTTCTAATTAAATAAAATTATTTGCTATAGGTCATACGAGCACTGGGCGACACAGAGTTCAGCAAGGTTAGGTAGGAGTCAGCACACTTTTTCTGTCAAAGGGCCAAATAGTAAATATTTTAGATTTTGTGGGCTATGTGATATCTGTCACAACTAACCTCTCCCACTGCAGTGCAAGAGCAGCCATAAACAATAGGTAAATGGTAAACAATACATAAATGGAAATGGTTAAATTCCAGTAAAAATGTATTTAGTAACACAGGTAATGGGCCAGACTTGGTGCATGGGCTGTGGTTTGCTGAATTCTGGTCTGGAGCACAAACCTCTTGATTCCCCATTGGATATTAACTGCATACTCCTGTGCAGGCAAAGGGGACTTTACTTTTATAGAAGAGTACTTTTATAGAAGGAGATTAAAATTTAATATGTTAGGGGTGAATTTTTTGCTCTCTGCAACTTACTTTGAAATATGCATTTAAAAATAAGATGGATTGATGGATAGATGAATGTTATAATCAACTATAGTAAATGTTAATTATAGAATCCATATGAAAGGTACACATATATTCCCTGTATAATTATTTCAATTTTTCTATATGCTTGAAAATGTTAATAATGTAATATAGAAAAAAATGTAATATCGGCCAAGTTCAAATTCCTTAAAATATGTAGTGTTGTCTACAAAAAAAAGGTATTCCTTATTAAAATTACTTTAGTGGAATAGTCTTACAGACACATTAGAAATGTACAGTTTAAAAAGCAATATTTTTAAAGAATTATATATTATACCTAATACTAACAATAGGATTTATACACTATGTCTTGATATAAATTTTCATTTATCACAGAGGTTAAAGTTCAGTGTCCCCCAAAAAAGGCAGGAACAAATGGTTAAGTTAAACGACATAAATTTGGTTACCAATTCAGTGTGTAGGATTCATTTTATTCACACAGTCATATAAACACTCCTTTTATCTAGGGTTTAAAAGTAAGTCATATTGTAATTTTTATTCAAAATTCTGTTAAGAATAAGAATATATGAGAAAACATAACATGATTCAGTGCATATACAATGAGAAGTAAAGACAACCCAACTCATGGGTGGTTAACTGAAGCATTCATATATTTTTTCCTAAACTATATACAACTTTTTTCTCAGAGGAGAAAGTTAAATGAACATAGAAAATGGCTTCTTGCCACTCACTCTGTTATAATAGTATGAAAGTTATTACTGTTGTTGTTCAGGTCTAATCCCATTAGAGGCAAATGCAGATTATTTACCATTTTTAGCAAAACATTATTCTTAATGATACCAACCATTAGAATCTAAATAGATTTTTAGAACATTTACCTTTAAGTAAGTATATAAATCCTAAAGAAGTTATAATATTCAGTGTATTATGTTAAATATTTTGATCAACCTGTGAAGTATGAAAACAGTTCACTAATATCTTGTATCTTGCCATCTTAAAAAATCAGTGAGGAAGAGAACCATGGAGTCACAAAATATGTTAACCAACCATGAAAACAATCTCTCCCTCTCTCTCCACTATCACTTTCATACTCTGATGTGATGTTGACATTATTATTGATGATATCCTTTGATATAAGCAGGAAAAAAGTAGTCCCAAAGCTACATCTACATAAATATCACAAAACTTTCAAGCTGTATAAATATTACAAATAGTAATAATTCTCAAATTTCTATATATCTTAACACTACTAAAATCAGGCCAAAAGCATCTTCACTTTGCCTAGGATGCTCAGGTAGTCACCACCCCACCTTTGAATTAATAGCTCATGATTTTCAGCCTTCATTTTTTTTTTTTAATGACAAGATAGCAAGTTAAAAAGGAACAGTGGAAGAAATCATCTGAGATCATGTTCAGCCATAAACAGTTCAAGGGAATAAAAATTAGCAAACTAAGGATGGGATCAGGCCACTTTTTAATCATTGAGTTAGTAGAGACCAGAGTTGCATTTGATCCAAGCTTAGCATAGCTCAGTAATACATCTTTAAAAAAATCAGATTTCCATTCTTGGTTATTCCTCTCTGAATGGTTACTTAGCTGCTTCATTATGAATAATAAATAAGAAGGCAAACGTAGTTCAAATGCACCTGGAAAAGGATGCTCAATGACACTATCAGACCAAAACTTATAAATAAGCAACAAGCAAAAATTCTGAGAGATTACATAGATGCTATTGTAGAACCAGAACTATGCAGTCAGAAGGCATACAAAAGAAGATTAAAGAAAAGACTCTGCCTTCCTTATTTTTGCCACCTAGTTAAGAGAAATTAAAAGTGACAACTTAAACATGGTACTGTTTAATGTTGATACAACTGCAGTAGAATTTGTGTGGTTTCTTTAATATATCCCCCTAATTAAGTGGGCTGTTAAACATACTGAACATGACACAAATAATAAAGTTTCTGTTTTTTAAAATTCTTTTTAAAGTTTTTATTTTCTTGTATTTAAATACAGCTGCAATATTTTTAGTTTGGTTGATTCTCTCATTTAGTAGTTCCCTAGGATACACTGATGTCAGAATAAAGAGGCAAGGAGAGCACTGAAGCAACCTTCATAAAAATTCACACCCATGTTACTTGCATGCTATTAGTGGAGCAATAGCACTCGTTGGATCTACTACACATTCTAACACTAGGTCTTAGGTTGATGAATACTCTGTCTGATGTAATGAACTGATTTAATGGTCACTTAAGCCCCAGTTAAAGTCCCTGCTCTGCCATTCAGTAGCTGTGTAATCATAGAAAAACTACTTTACTTCTTTGAGTCAGCCCTTTCCCTCAGGGTAAATTACCTCTACTTTTTCAGGGTGAATAAATGAGGAAACACATATGTTATAAAACAATTCAAGTACTCATTAAATAATAGTTCTTTTCCTTATGCCTGCTTCATCAGAATTAGGTTTAAAATACATTTAATGTTTTTTCAGCAATATGGCAGACTAGATATCCTGGAAAAAAAGGAAATTAAATTTTTAGCTAAGCATCTAGCAATACTTAGTTTAAAAATATAGCGAATGCAGAGACAGAGAGTTTAAATAGATAAAAGAATCTCACAGGGAATGACAGAATTATAAACACAAATGAAGGGTAGAAAAAAAAAGAGAGGTAAGCAGGGGCAGATCCTAAGGCAATCTTGACATACATTTGCTGATCTCAGATTTTAAAGGCTATACAGGAATGAGAAGCAAGCTCCACATGGTAGGGAATCAAAGCTGAGGCTGTAATTTAAAGCCAAGGCCCTTGAATAGCTATACCTTCAGTGAAAGGGTAGACAAATAAAAATCTATGTGCTAGAAAAGGATATGATAGGAAAATTGAGAACTTATAACCGCACACAAATCTTCATGTTGTGCTGGTGTTTGAATGTACAATATCACTAGGATTTGAGAAATCCCTAAACCAAGATAGTACCATAAATTCAATGCAGATTGACAGTGTCTAAAGCAAATCCCTTCTAACAGGATACATCTTCAACTAAAGTCATCTAATATTCCCACAGTTAGAGTCCCGCTAAACATGAGATCACAAACAAAAATTATAAACACATGAAAAAATAAGCTATATGAGCAAAAGGAAAACTTTTATTATTTTTTAATTGAAATGTATTTGACATGACAATATTATATATGTTTCAGATATACAACATAATATGAACAATATATGCATTACTAGATGCTCACCACAATATCTATAGTTGCCATCTGTCAACATACAAAGATATTAGAATATTATTGACTATATTCCCTATGCTGTACTTTCACCCCTGTGACAAATTTATTTATAATCAGATGTTTGTATCTCTTTATCTCCTTTACCTATTTCACCTATCCCTGACCCCTGGCAATTGCCAGTCTTTTCTCTGTGTTTATGAGTCTATTCTGTTATGTTCATTTGTTCATTTGTTTTGATTTTTAGATTCCACATAAAATGAAATTACACGGTATTTTTCTTTCTCTGTCTGACTTATTTCATTTAGTGTAATACTCTCTAGGTCCATCCATGCTGTTGCACATGGCAAGATTTCATTCTTATTTATGGCTGAATAATATTCAGTTATATATGTAACATATTTTCTTTATCTACTCATGTATCTATGGGCATTTAGGTTGTTTCCAAATCTTCACTATTGTAAGTAATGCTGGGATAAACATAGAAGTGTGTGTATCTTTTTGTTTAAGTGATTTTGGTTTCTTTGGGTAAATTCCAGAAGTGAAATTACTAGGTCATATGGTATTTCTATTTTTAGTTTTTTGAGAAACCTCCATACTGTTTTCCATAGTGGCTGCACCAATTTACATTCCCATCAACAGTGTAGGGGGTTCCCTTTTCTCCAAATCCTCACCAACACTTGTCATTTCTTGTCTTTTGGATATGGCCATCCTAACCGCTGTGAGGTGATATCTCATTGTGGTTTTCATTTGCGTTTCCCTGATGATTTGTGATGTTGAGCATCTTTTCATGTGTCTGTTGACTATCTGCATGTCTTCTTTAGAAAAATGTCTATCAGGTCCTTTGCCCATTTTTTTGAATTGGATTATTTGTTTCCTTGGTGTTGAGTTTTGTGAGTGGTTTATATATTTTGGATATTAGTCCCTTATAGGATATATCATTTGCAAATATATTCTCCCATTCAGTAGGTTCTCTTTTGATTTTGTTGATGGTTTCTTTTGCTGTGTATAATCCTTTTAGTTTGATGTCCCACTTGTTTATTTTTGCTTTTGTTTCCCTTACCTGTGGAGACATATCCAGAAAAAAATTACTACTGCTAATGTTCAAGAGTGTACTGCCTATGTTTGTTTTTAGGAGCTTTATGGCTTTAGGTCTTATATTTAGGTTTTTAATGCATTTTGAATTCATTTTTGTAGTATGGCTAAGAGAAAAGTTAGAAACATTTTGAATAGCAGGAATGGAATTCTAAGAACTACCATTAATTGGATATAGAATTTAAAATATGGCTTGGGGGTCAGCCAATTGAAAGTTGGGGGTATGGAATGATGTCTATTTGTATCACAAAGCTCAGAGGAGATAAACAGAATGTTCGGTTTTGCTAGAAATAAAAGATATAATGTGTATCAATTATCATCATCATCATCATCCTGATAGTGTTATAGAAGATAGTAAATATTGAGACTCAGTGTGGAGTCCTGGCTCTGTCAAGAACTAAGTCTATAGCCTTGGGACAGCTACTTTATTCTCTGTGTCACAGTTTCCTCACTTGTAAAATTAAGATAATAATATCTGAGATAGTGTTTTTATGAGGACAGAATGAGATTGTAAAAGCCCACAGTTAGTCGTTCAGTACATATCAATAAATATTCAATACGGATATTTAAATGCATTCAAAACATTTTAGTGTGTGATGAATAAAGATTTAAACATTGTTAAACAAAACTGGTTAAGGCAAAACCAACAGGTGGGAAAATAGGCATATAAACTAGCAATTATAATGCAGTATTTTTAGCCTTAATATAAATGCATAGAAATTAAAATTAAAATCTTGAAGAGTGAAAGGCAAAGATTTCATCATGATATAGTCTGAAAATGCCTCATATAAAAGGAAATATTCAAACTGAAAATGGTTAATAAGAATTTCTTGGCAGAAAAGAAATGGAAAGGAGAGAACACTGTGGGCAAAGTAAATAAGGCACCCAAGATTATGTCAAGAAAATGGCAAGTAGTGCCTTGTGGGTAAAGTTTAATATATTAAAGGGAATATGGAAGAAAATAAAGAATGCAGACTAAAAGAAGATTGATATGACTTTGTATGTGAATCTTAGGAGACTATAAACAGTATTAAATGTTAGAAGATTTCAATTCTTTTTTTATTATTTTTCATCTAGACTTTAGCTTTAGTTTTTAGATTCACAGTGAAATTGGATGTATGATACAGAGACTTCCCATGTATTCCCTGCCCCCACACATGCACTACCTCTCCACCATCAACATCCTCTACGGGAGAGGTACCTTTGTTACAATCAGTGAATCAACACTGACACATCATTATTACCCAGTCCATAGCATTCACTCTTGGTGGTGTACATTTTATGGGTTTGGGCAAATGTGAAATAACACATATCCAACATTATACTATCAGAGTAGTTCCACTGCCAAAAAATATCTCTGTGCTCTCTCCCTCCTAACTCCTGGCAACCTCTGATTTTTTTCCTATCTCTTTAGTTTTGCATTTTTCAGAATGTCATATACATGGAATCATACACTATGTATCCTTTTCAGATTGGCTTCTTTTACTTAGTAATATGCATTTAAGTTTCCTTCATACCTTTTCTTGGCTTGATAGATCATTTCTTTTTAGTGATTAATGATAATCCATTTTCTAACTGTGCAACAATTTAGTTGTCCACCTACTGAAAGACATCTCAGTTGCTTCCAAGTTTTGGCAATTGTGAACAAAACTTCTACGAACTTCCATTGTGTAGGTTTTTGTGTGCACATAAGTTTTCAGTTCCTCTAGGTAAATATCAAGGAGCATTACTGGTAGATCATATGGTAAAACAATGTTTAGTTTTGTAAGAAATTACCAACTGTATTCCAAAGTGGCTGTACCAATTTTGCATTCTCACCAGCAATGAATGAGAGTTCCTTTTGCTCCACATCCTTGCCAGCATTTGGTATTCTAACAGGTATATAATGGTACTTCTTTGTTGTTGTTTTTTTCCAGCTTTATTGAGATGTAATTGAAAAATAACATTATGTAAGTTTAAAATGTACAAAGTAGTGATTTGATACATGTATATGTTATGAAATAATTACCACAGTAAGATTAGTAAACACCTCTATAACATCACATAATTACCAATTTTTTGAGGGGGTGAGATCATTTAATATATAGTCTCTTAGCAATTTTCAAGTACATAATACAGTATTGTCAACTACAGTCACTATAATGTACATTAGATCCCCATAATATATTCGTCTTATAACTGGAAGTTTGTACCCTGTGATCAGCATGTCTGCATTTACCTCCCAGCCCCTGACAGTCACCATACTACTCTGTTTCTTTGAGTTCAGCTTTTATAGATTCCACTATGAGTGAGATACCCTATTTGTCTTTCTCTAAAACGTTTTACTTAGCATAATGCACTCAAGGTCCATCCATATTGTCACAAATGGCAAAATTTCCTTCTTTTTTTTGGCTGAATGAATTCCATTATTATATATATATATCTTTATCCATTCACATGTGGATGGACACTTAAGTTCTTTCCATGACTTGACTATTATGAATAATGCTGCAAAGAAAACAGAGTGCAGATATATTTTCAAGAGATTTCAATTCCTTTGGATATATACCCAGAAGTAAAATTTCTGGATCATATGATAATGCTATTTTTAATTTTTGTGGAACCTCCATGATGTTTTCCATGCTGGCTGTATCAATTTGCATTCCCACCAACACAGCACAAGGTTTCTCTTTCTTCACATCTTCACCAATGCTTATTATCTCTTGTCTTTCTGATGATAGCCAATCTAACTAGTGTGAAATGATATCTCATTGTGGTTTTGATTTGCACTTCCCTAATGTTTAGTGATGTTGAGAAACTTTTCATGTATCTGTTGGCCATTTGTATACCTTCCTCAGAAAAATGCCTACTCAAGTTCTCTACACATTTTTTAATCAGATTGGTTTTTTTTTTCGTTACTGAATTGTATAGGTTCCTTATGTATTTTGGATATTACCCTCTTATCAGACATATGGTTTGCAAATATGTTTTCCCATTCCATAGGTTGCCTTTCATTTTGTTGATTGTTTTTTTTTTTTTGATGTGTAAAAGCTTTTTAGTTTGGTGTAATCCCACTTGATTCTTGCTTTTGTTGCTTGTACTTCAGGTGTCATCTCCATAAAATCATTTCCAAGTCCAATGTCCAGGAGCTTTTTCCCTATATTTTCTTTTAGGAGTTTTATGGTTCTTATGTTAAAGTATTTAATCTATTTAGAGTTTGTTTTTAGGGGTGGGGTAAGATAGGGACCCAATATCATTTGCATGTGATTAGCCAGTATTCTCAGCACCTTTTATTGAAGAAACTATCCTTTCCCCATTGAGTATTCTTTGTTCCTTGTCATATGTTAGTTGAACAAATATGCATGGGTATATTTTTTTAGGCTCTCAATTCTGTTCCATTGGTTTCTGTATCTGTTTGATAATTCTCATGCCTGAAATTTCAAATTTTCTATTGAATGCCTATAGTGAATTTTTCGTTTTAGTTATTGCATTTTCAACTCCAGAATTTCTGTTTGGTCGTTCCTTATATTTATCTTTTTGTTATTTTTTCTTTTGATGCAATATGGTCATTATACCTTCCTTTACTTGTATAATCATGGTTTTCTTTAGTTCTTTGAACATAAATGGCTACTTTGAAGTCTTTGTTAAATCCACTGGTTGCTCTCACAGGTAGTTCTGTTTCATTCCCTATTTTTTTTTAAGAATGAATAAGTTATACTTTTCAGTTTCTTTGCGTGACTCATAATATTTGATAATACAGCAACTCTGGGTACTGATCCCTTGACCCCAGCCCCAAGGCATTATATTGTTGTTTACTTGTTTAGCGACTGGTTGTATTTTTTTCCTGAAGTCTACAAGTCTACACCCTGTCCTTTGATGTGAAATCTCTGATATTGTTATTTAGGGGGTACAGCCTTGGGAATTCCCACAGTCACCACTAGGATGTAAGTGATTTTGGCAGGCATCTTTAACTTTCGTTGACCACACCAAGCTGTCAAGTACCACTAAGTGTCACCTGATTGCTTTTATTATTTTCAACAATTCCCTAGGGGATTAAATTGCTTCACAAAGTAATCCAAATTCTAACCCTTTTAAAACGATGGTTATGGAGGTCAGTGTTTGAGATCTGACCAAGGAGGCTTCTCCCCAACTATCTCTTTACAGGTTTCTCTCCAAAAAACCTGCCAGCCCATATTGTAGCCTTTATCTCTAATGAATCTATCAGTCTCCTTCCAGCTGCCTTTCACCACAACTCCCACTTTTGTTGAGAGTGCCATAGGCAGGATCTTCTTCAAACTGTTTCAATTAAAGTCAGTACCTTGGAGAGGAATTTGGAGCTCTCTATTATTGTATGACTTGCTTCTCTACCTCAGGGAAAAATCTCTAAGGCCAGGTTCTGGTGCTGGGAGAAGGAATAGTGTGCATGTCTTTTTGAGTGAACTCGCTCTTAAGAGCTTAATGCTCAGTGGGTTGAGTATCAGCAGCACCAGGTCTCCTTGGTTTGCTTCTTTTGGTATGGAATCCTTACCCCACGAGCTGGGACAAGGGCAGTGAGGGCCTCCATATTCTTAGTGGTGCCATATCCAAGGTAGAGCCTTTGTTCAATGAGTGGAGTGTAGAGAAAAAGAAGCCTCAACCTCTTGGCCACACATGCCCAGGTCATAACCCCAGCAATGAGTATCTGGGACCTGGATCAGAAATGCTGATATTCTGTCCCTCTTGGAAAGATAGTCCTATGACCAGGAATTAGGAGGAGAGGAAGGTTTTTTTCTTGCTTATGCCAGTGAAGAGTGGAGCATCCATCTCATGAACTTGACCATGGGAGGAATGATATGAATCTTGGTTCAAATACCAAAGACTCTCACAATTTTTACCATGTTTTCTTAGATTTTCTTGAATAAGTGTTCTTCATTTACAGTACGACCTTAAAGCCATTCTTAAAGACATTAGGTGGTTGTCTTTTTAAGTAATTTTTACCAGTTTCAGTGGCAGGTGGATGTGTGGAGCTCCTTACACTGTCATGCCAGATGTAGAACCTCAGTTCTTTCCTATCATGACCTAATTTAAGAATATATTTTACATCATGACTCAGCAAACACACACGCACACACAAAATTTAAACCAGATTTACAGAACAATGCTTTTCCTTACTAAGTTTGATTTTCTCCAACATTTTTCTATTTTCTTTTGCTTAATTAAAGAAGTACTAGTTGGCAATATCTGACTGATATTTCCACCCACTAAAGATTGTGACTGACAGATTGAAAAGTATTGTTCAACTTGATTTGCAGTGTTGATTTATTTCTCTGTTCATTTATTCTTTTTTCCCCTTTATTTATTTTTTATTAAGGTATTATTGATATACACTCTTGTGAAGGTTTCACATAAAAAAATGTGGTTACTACATTCACCCATCTTATCGTGTACCCCCATACCCCATTGCAGTCACTGAGATGCCACAGAGTCACTATTTGCCTTCTCTGAGCTACACTGTCTTCCCCATGACACCCCCACATCATGTGTGCCAATCATAATACCCCTCAATCTCTTTCTTCCTCCCTCCCCACCCGCCCTCCCACAACCCTCCCCTTTGGTAACCGCTAGTCCCTTCTTGGAGTCTGTGAGTCTGTTGCTGTTTAATTTCCTCAGTTTTGTATCATTGTTATGCTCCACAAATGAGGGAAATCATTTGGTAATTGCCTTTCTTCGCCTGGCTTATTTCATGGAGCATAATATCCTCCAGCTCCATCCATGTTGTTGCAAATGGTACGATTTGTTTCTTTCTTAGGCTGAATAGTATTCCATTGTGTATATGTACCACCTCTTCATTATTCATTCATCTACTGATGGATAGTTAGGTTGTTTCCATATCTTGGCTATTGTAAATAGTGCTGCAGAAACATAGGGGTGCATATGTCTTTTTGAATCTGAGAAATTATATTCTTTGGGTAAATTCCTAGGAGTGGAATTCCCGGGTCAAATGGTATTTCTATTTTTAGTTTTTGAGGAACTTCCATATAGCTTTCCACAATGGTTGAACTAGCTTACATTCCCACCAGCAGTGGGGGAGGGTTCCCCTTTCTCCACATCCTCACCAGCATTTGTTGTTCTCAGTCTTTTCAATAATGGCAATCCTAACTGGTATGAGGTGACATCTCATTGTAATTTTTATTTGCATTTCCCTGATAATTAGTTATGTGGAGCATCTTTTCATGTGCCTGTTGGCCATCTGAATTTCTTCTTTGGAGAATTGTCTGTTCAGATCCTCTGCCCATTTTTTAATTGGGTTATTTGCTTTTTGGGTGTTGAGGCGTGTATGTTCTTTATGTATTTTGGATGTTAACCCCTTGTCAGATATGTCATTTACAAATGTATTCTCCCATACTGTAGGATGCCTTTTTGTTCTGTTGGTGTCCTTTGCTGTACAGAAGTTTTTTAGTTTAATGTAGTCCCATGTGTTCATTTTTGCTTTTGTTTCCCTTGCTCGAGGAGATGCATTCAGAAAAAAGTTTCTCGTGTTTATATTCAGGAGACTTTTGCCTATGTTGTCTTGTAAGAGTTTTATAGTTTCATGACTTACATTCAGGTCTTTGATCCATTTCGAGTTTACTTTTGTGTATGGGGATAGACAATAATAATCCAGTTTCATTCTCTTACATGTAGCTGTCCAGTTTTGTCAACATCAGATGTTGACGAGGCTGTCATTTCCCCATTGTACGTCCATGGCTCCTTTATCGTATATTAATTGGCCATATATGCTTGGGTTTATATCTGGGCTATCTAGTTCATTCCATTGGTCTATGGATCTGTTCTTCTGCCAGTACCAAAATGTTTTGATTACTGAGGCTTTGTAGTAGAGCTTGAAGTCAGGGAGTGTAATCCCTCAGCTTTATTCTTCCTTCTCAGGATTACTTTGGCTATTCGGGGTCTTTGTGGTTCCATATGAATTTTAGAACTGTTTTCTCTAGTTCGTTGAAGAATGCTGTTGGTATTTTCATAGGGATTGCATTGAATCTGTAGATTGCTTTAGGGAGGATGGCCATTCTGAAAATATTAATTCTTCCTATCCATGAGCACGGGATGTATTTCCATTTATTGGTATCTTCTTTAATTTCTCTCAAGAGTGTCTTGTAGTTTTCAGAGTATACGTCTTTCACTTCCTTCATTGGGTTTATTCTTAGGTATTTTATTCTTTTTGATGCACTTATGAATGGATCTGTTCTCTTTCTGCTAGTTCATCATTAGTGTATAGTAATTAAACAGATTTCTGTGTATTAATTTTGTGTCCTGCAACTTTGCAGGATTCAGATATTAGATCTAGTAGTTTGGGAGTGGATTCTTTTTATGTACAATATCATGTCATCTGCAAACAGTGACAATTTGACTTCTCCTTGACCAATCTGGACGCCTTTTATATCTTTGTGTTGTCTGATTGCTGTGGCGAGGACCTCCAGAACTATGTTGAATAAAAGTGGGGAGAGTAGGCACCCTTGTCTTGTTCCCAATCTTAAAGGAAAAACTTTCAGCTTCTCACTGTTAAGTATGATGTTGACTGTGGGTTGGTCATATATGGCCTTTATTATGTTGAGGTACATGCCCTCTACACACATTTTGTTGAGAGTTTTTATCATAAATGGATGTTGAATTTTGTCAAATGCTTTTTCAGCATCTTTGGAGATGATCATGTGGTTTTTGTCCTTTTTGTTGATGTGGTGGATGATGTTGATGGATTTTCGAATGTTGTACCATCCTTGCATCCCTGGAATAAATCATACTTGATCAGGATGGATGATCTTTTTGATATATTTTTGAATTCAGTTTGCTAATATTTTGTTGAGTGTTTTTGCATCTATGTTCATGAGGGATATTGGTCTGTAATTTTCTTTTTTTGTGGTGTCTTTGCCTGGTTTTGGTATTAGAGTGATGCTGGCCTCATAGAATGAGTTTGCAAATATTACTTCTTCTTCTAGTCTTTGGAAAACATTAAGGTGGATGGGTATTAGGTCTTAACTAAATGTTTGATAAAATTCAGCTGTGAAGCTATGTGGTCAAGGAGTTTTGTTCTTAGGTAGGTTTTTGATTACCAGTTTAATTTCGTTGCTGGTAATTGGTCTGCTCAAATTTTCTGTTTATTTCTGGGTTAGCCTTGGAAGGTTGAATTTTTCTAGAAAGTTGTCCATTTCTTACACGTTATCCAGTTTGTTAGCATATAATTTTTCATAGTATTCTCTCATAATTCTTTGTATATCTGTGGTGTCTATTGTGATTTTTCCTTTCTCATTTTTGATTCCGTTTATGTGTGTAGACTCTCTTTTTTCTTGATAAGTCTTGCTCGGGGGTTATCTGTTTTGTTTATTTTCTTGAAGAACCTGCTCCTGCTTTCATTGATTCTTTCTATTGTTTTATTCTTCTCAATTTTATTTATTTCTGCTCTAATCTTTATTATGTCTCTTCCCCTACTGACTTTGGGACTCATTTGTTCTTTTACTAGTTTCATTAATTATGAGTTTAGACTCTTAATATGGAATTGTTCTTCTTTCCTGAGGTAGACCTGTATTGCAATACACTTCCCTCTTAGCACGGCCTTTGCTGCATCCCACAGAAGTTGGGGCTTTGTGCTATTGTTGTCAATTGTCTTCATATATTGCTTGATCTCTGTTTTAATTCAGTCATTGATCCATTGATTATTTAGGAGCATGTTGTTGTTAAGCCTCCATGTGTTTGTGAGCCTTTTTGTTTTCTTTGTACAATTTATTTCTAGTTTTATTCCTTTGTGATCTGAGAAGTTGGTTAGCATAATTTCAGTATTTTTGAATACACTGAGTTTCTTTTTATGGCCTAGTATGTGGTCTATTCTGGAAAATGTTCCACGTGCACTTGAGAAGAATGTGTATCCTGTTGCTTTTGGGTGTAGAGTTCTGTAGATGTCTGTTAGGTCCATCTGTTCTAATGTGTTGTTCAGTGCCTCTGTCTCCTTACTTATTTTCTGTCTGGTTGATCCGTCCTTTGGAGTGAGTGGTGTGTTGAAGTCTCCTAAAATGAATGCATTGTATTCTGTTTCCTCCTTTAATTCTGTGAGTATTTGTTTCACATATGTTGACAGTCCTGTGTTGGGTGCATATATATTTATAATGGTTATATCCTCTTGTTGGACTGACCCCTTTACCATTATGTAATGTGCTTCTTTATCTCTTGCTACTTTCTTCGTTTTGAAGTCTATTTTGTCTGATACAAGTACTGCAACACCTGCTTTTTTCTCCTTGTTGTTTGCATGAAATATCTTTTCCATCCCTTCACTTTTAGTCTGTGTATATCTTTGGATTTGAGGTGAGTCTCTTGTAAGCAACATATAGATGGGTCTTGCTTTTTTATCCATTCTATTAGTCTGTGTCTTTTGATTGGTGCATTCAGTCCATTTACATTTAAGGTGATTATTGATAGATATCTACTTATTGCCATTGCAGGCTTTGGATTCATGGTTACCAAAGGTTCAAGGGTAGCTTCTTTACCATTTAACTGTCTAGCTTAACTCTCTTATTAAGTTATTATAAACACAGTCTGATGATTCTTTTTTTCTCTTCCTTCTTATTCTTATCTAGAGCAGTCCCTTTAAAATATCCTGTAGAGGTGGTTTGTGGGAGGAAAATTCCCTCAGCTTTTGCTTGTCTGGGAATTGTTTAATCCCTCCCTCGAATTTAAATGATAATCGTGCTGGATACAGTATTCTTGGTTCAAGGCCCTTCTGTTTCATTACGTTAAATATATCAAGCCATTCTCTTCTGGCCTGTAAGGTTTCTGTTGAGAAGTCTGATGATAGCCTGATGGGTTTTCCTTTGTAGGTGATCTTTTTTCTCTCTCTCGCTGCCTTTAATACTCTGTCCTTGTCTTTGATCTTTACCATTTTAATTATTATGTGTCTTGGTGTTGTCTTCCTTGAGTCCCTTGTGTTGGGAGATCTGTGGGCTTCCGTGGTCTGAGAAAGTATTTCCTTCCCCAGCTTGGGGAATTTTTCAGCAATAATTTCTTCAAAGACCCTTTCTATCCCTTTTTCTCTCTCTTCTTCTTCTGGTACCCCTATAATGTGAATATTGTCCCTTTTGCATTGGTCACACAGTTCTCTTAATATTCTTTCATTCCTAGAGATCCTTTTATCTCTCTCTGCCTCAGATTCTCTGTACTCCTGTTCTTTGATTTCTATTCCATTAACAGTCTCTTGCCCTCGTCCAGTCTGCTCTTAAGCACGTCAATCGATTGTTTCATTTCTGTAATGTCCCTCCTGACTTCATTCCTTAGCTCTTGCATATTTCTCTGTAGGTCCATCGGCATGGCCATGACTTTTATTCTGAATTCTTTTTCAAGAAGATTGTTTAAATCTATCCCACCAGGTCCTCTCTCTGGAGTTGTCTGGGTGATTTTTGACTGGACCAGGTTCTTCTGTCTTTTCATGGTGATAGAAGTGGTCACAGGCAGGTAACATGTGTCCCTTTCTGCTTGCTGTTCGCCTTGCCCTTCTCCACAGCCTGTGCCAGTTACCACACACTGGGAGGCAGTCTCTGGGATAATCCCCTGGGCTTCCATGGGCGGGGCACCCTCAGGCTAGCCTAGAGCACTGCTGGTGCGTCATTGCCAGGACGGCCCCTTTGCGCCTTCCAGACCTTGCTCTAGCTTCCGCTGTCATTCCAGGTTAGCTGCACACTGGGAGGAGACTCTGTGTGGTTGCCGTGGGTGGGGCCTCTCTCCGACTGCTCCGCAGCTGTGGTGGTTCAGCCATCCCAGGCAGGGGTAAACGAATGGCAGGCTGCTTATCCCCGTGAGGCCCTTCTGGGCTGCTTTACCCAGCAGTGGGTTAGGGGGCCCTAAATTCCTCGAGATTCCCAGCCTGCTGGGATGAGTGTGCTGGGACGATTTTGTTCAGTTGTTGGGCCCTTGTCCCTTTAAGACTTTTAAAAAGCTCCCGTTTTTCTTTTGTCCCAGGGGAGCCAGCTGTGGGACCCACTCACAGTCTCCATCTCAGATCCTGCCCTTCCGTTTCTCTAATCTCCGATACACCATGTGATGTGTGTCTGTGCTCCCAGTGCTGATCACCAAGGCTGGTTATTTGGCAGGCCTGTGCTTCCCCTCCCTCCCCACTCTGATTCTTTTCCTCCCACTGGTGCACTGGGGTAGGGGAGTGCTCGGGTCCCGCCGGGTCATGGCTTTGTATCTTACCCGCTTCGTGAGGCGCTGAGTTCTCACAGGTGTAGCTGTAGCCTGGCTGGTGTACTGTATCTTCTGGTCACTCTTTTAGGAATAGTTGTATTTGTTGTATTTTCAAGAATCTATCTGGTTTTGAGAGGAGATTTCCAATGCCCTGCTCATGCCGCCATCTTGAGCCGAGTTTCTCCATGTTTATGATTTTTATTTTGAAATCTCTTTCAGGAAGATTGATGAGTTCAGTTTCACTTGATCCTTTTTCTGCTGTTTTTTGGGGATTTTGGTTTGAGCCAGGTTCCTTTGAAGCTTCACATTTTTATGTGGCACCGTCTAGTGCCCAGAAGCTCTACTCTCTGGAGTTGCTCAGCCCCTGGAGCAATGTTGGGGGTCGTGGTGGAGTGACGCTGGTGCCTGGGTGAAGGAAAGAGCTGTTTCTTGTTTCCCGGGTGCTGTGCCTAACTCCACTGCCAGAACCAGTGAGCCAAGCACCCAGGTGTAAGCCTCTATGCTTTGCATTTATAGCTGCTGTAGGCAGGGCTTCCCTCTAGCTGCCCTGATGCCAGGGAAGGGGCCTCTGGTTTGCAAGCTGGTGCCGTCAGGTCGGGAGGAAGGCACTGCAGGCTGCGTGTCATGGTGAGTGGGCCTTGGAGCTGTGAAGCCAGCCAGTGGGTGGAGTGCCTAAAGCTCCTGAAAGTTCCCAACCTGCTGGGCAGAGTGCACCTGGACAATTTTGTCCACCTGTCCTTTCTCCTGAACAGTAAGCTCTGTGCAATCCTTGCCCCTTTAGCAGCCCTCTTGCTGTTAGGAAGACTGCCCACCTTTCTTTTGTCCCAGAACAGCCAGATGTGGATCCCTGTTTTCCAGAAGCAGCTGGAGTCTCAGTGTCTCCAGGTTTTCTGCCTTTCTTAGTTTTCTAACCCCAGTAATCTCCAGAGCACCATGCAATGTAGGTTCATGCTACCAGAGCAGATCTCCAGGTCTGTATGTTCAGCAGTCCTAGGTCTCCACTCCCTCCCTGCTCAGTTTTTCTTCCTCCTGCCAGTTATCTGGGGTGGGGGAAGGACTTGTGTCCCGCCAGATCATGGCTTTGGTACATTACCCTGTTCCATGAGGTCTGTTCTCTTCTCTAGGTGTATGCAGTCTGGTACAGCCTTGTTTCCTATTGCTCTTTCAGGATTAGTTGTATTAATTATGTATTTGTAGTATATGTGGTTTTGGGAGGAGGCTTCTGTCTCACCTCTCATGCCACCATCTTTAATCTCATTCTTATCATTAGATAACAATTTAACTTTTTATTGTGTCTTATTTGTTATGTGAGACAACATGGTATTGTTGTTAAGAGTAGGCTTTGGGGTCAGATAGATGCAGTTTGAACCCTGACTTTTTGATTCTTGGTTTTGATACATGGAATAATTTTAATGAATCTCAAGGGCATTGTGCTTAGTGTAAAATACCGATCTCAAAACGTTACATAGTATATGATTCCATTTGTATGACCTTCTCAAAATGACAAGAATATAGAGATAAGAGAACAGATTAATGGTTATCAGGGATAGGCAATGAGTTATTGAGTTGGATTGGATTATAAAGGAAGTTAGTACAAGGAAGTTCCTCTGCAGTGATGGAACAGTTGGTATCTGCTTGTAGTTGTTTTTAAATCCGTACATGGGTTCAAACTGGCTACACAGGCACACACACACACACACAAAAAAAAATGCATGTAAAAATTGGTGAAAATGGAATAAAGTCTGTAGTCTTGTTAGTGGTATTATATCAGTGTAAATTTCCTTGTTTTCATATTTTGCTACAGTTATATAACATCACTGTTGGAGACAACATAACAATAAGTGTTCTCAGAACTCCTACTATTTTTCAACTTCCTATGAGTCTATACTTATTTTAAGATAAAGATTAAAAAGTATGAGAATTACAAAACTATTGGAAATTTGAACACTAATGGATATTTAATATGTGTTGATATTAAGGAATCTATTAATTTTTAGATATGATAATTGCATCATGGGTTTTTTTTTCTTCACTTTTAGAGGTTAAGAGGGAATATTTGCAGGTGAGAGAATTTCTGGGATTTTTTTCAAAACAATGTGGAGGGTGGGAAAGAAGGTGGGCATATATCTGAAGCAGGATTGGCCATAAATTGATAAGTATTCATACTGGATAATATGTGCATGAAGATTAGTTATTTTCTCTATTTTTGCACAAGTTTGGAATTTTCCATAAAAAGAGGATCAACAAAACTGTGATTTCCCATATAAGTTCTTTCAAATTTTATGACTTCTAACTGAACATATCTTGTTCTCAGTCAATGCCATATACCAACTTACTCTTTCACATAAAACCTTCCATTCCTCTGCCAGTGATTTAATTGTCAAATCAATACAGGGAAACCAGGCACAGATTTTGTTGATAAAGTCCCCAAGTAGTTAATTTTGGAATTGTACACTGTACGCTAGACAAAATAAGCACCATTTGAACTTGCAAATCTATTTTTAAAGGTGCCATATAAGCCCCTTAGAACAAGTATATCATTTCCTTTCTTTCTTCTTTTTAAAATTGAAATACAGTTGATGTACAATGTCATATTGGTTTCAGATGTACAATATATTTATTCGGCAATTATATACATTACTAAATGCTCACCATGATAAATGTAGTTACCGTCTGTCAACATACAAAAAAATTGATATTCACTATATTCCTTTGTTGTACTTTCATCCTTTTGACTAATTTACTTTATAATTGGAATTTTGTACCTCTTTGTCTCCACCTATTTCACCCACTTCCTCCTCCACCCTTCCCTGTGGCAACCACCTGTCTATTCTCTATATTTATGAATCTGTTTCTGTTTTGTTTGTTTGCTTTGTTTTGTAGATTCTACAGATAAGTGAAATCATATGGTATTTGCCTTTCTCTGTCTGATTTATTTCACTTAGTGTTATACCCTCTAGGTCCATCCATGTTGTCACAAATGGCAAGATTTCATTCTTTTTTATGGCTAAGTAATATTCCATGTGTATATATATACCACATCTCCTTTATCCATTTATCTACCATGGACACTTCGGTTGCTTCCATAGTTTGGCTATTGTAATAATGCTGCAATAGTCACAGAAGTGCATATACCTATTCAAATGTGATTTTGTGTTCTTTGGGTAAATTCCCAGAAGTGGAATTACTGGGTCTTGTGGTATTTCTATTTTTAGTTTTTTTTGAGAAACCTCCATACTGCTTTCCATAGCGGCTGTACCAATTTACATTCCCACCACCTGCGTATGAGGGTTCCCTTTTTTCCACATCATCACCATCAGTTGTTATTTCCTATCTTACTGATATTCTTACTGGTGTGAGGTGACATCTCACCGTACTTTTGATTTGCATTTCCTTGATTTGTGTTGAGCATCTTTTCATGTGTCTGTTGGCCATCTGCCTGTCTTCTTTACAAAATGTCTATTCAGATCCTTCACCCATTTTTTAAATAGGATTATTTGTTTTCTTGATGTTGAGTTGTATGAGTTCTTTATATATTTTGGATGTTAGTCCTTTATAGGATATATCATTTGCAAATATATTCTCCCATTCAGTAGGTTGATTTTTCATTTTGTTGATGGTTTTCTTTGCTGTGCAGAAGCTTTTTAGTTTGATGTAGTCCCACTTGTTTATTTTTGCTTTTGTTTCCCTTACCTGGGGAGGCATGTCCAGAAAAAAAATTACTATCAGCGATGTTCAAGAGTGTACTGCCTATGTTTTCTTTTAGGAGTTTTATGGTTTCAGATCTTGTATTTAGGTCTTTAATCCATTTTGAGTTTAAAATGTTTGTGTATGGTATAAGACAGTGATCCAGTTTCATTCTTTTGCATATCTTCATTTCTTAATAAGCAAGTTCAACAACCACTTTAAATCAAATATCAATTCATGCAGAGGGCTATGTGCACCAAGGCTCCAGAAGTTTTATATTTTTATTATCTGGGTTGTAAGAACTCTTAGAAAGATGAAAAACAATAATTTTTTCAAGTATAGTCAATATTTTTCTTTTCTCTGTTTTAAAACAGTAGCAACACATTTTTCTGCTCATGGCACTGAGTAATTAGTGCTGACTTAAAAGCCTAGTAACCACTTTGGCATCAGTAGTCGTGTGTTGAAACATAACTATACATCCTTTGTGTCTGTGCTATGAAAATAAACAGTGGCAACAGGCATATTTTCATAAACAATTTGAAAATTGTCCTTAGCTGAAAAGTTCTTACTAGAATATATGTGTGAAATTTTATAGAACAATTTTGCCTACTTGTGAAATTTGCAAAATTGTATTTACCTTTACTATTATTGAAATGATTTTTTAACAGACTTTTATATGAATAGGTCATTTTAGGTTTTCTTATTTCAATTAAAAAGGTTTAATCTTGTATTTAATTTTCTTTACCACGTTAAACTCAACTTTTTTATTTACAATACCATATGCCTTAATAAAAATTTGTAAAATCTACATTTCAAATTACCTATACCTAATAAAGTCCTTGAAAAGAAAATTATAGAAGATAGTCATTTAGTCAAAATCATTTTATGGTCATAATTTGTTTCTTCCACCTTTCCTTAATGTGGAAAGGAAGTAATTTCTTACTTTGCAACTAGTTTGACAACCTTTTTGTTATATTCTGTAATTAAAACTTTTTTTGCTGGACAAAAGAAATGTAAAATAAGACAGAAGATTTTTAAAAAATCAACTTTTGCAAGGTAATATTGTTATTATTTTTCTGTGACCATTGGGTAAAACCTTTTCTTCTTAGTTCACTTAATGCCTCTAGTGATATCAATCATCCTTGACTACTACCATTATAGAACTCACCTGTAATAGTAATACTGCTTTGTATTTCTTGCTGTATATTTGGGTTTTAAATCCCACACTGATAAGAGTTCTATCAGTATCCAATGGAAAAAACTCTCCAACCTGAGGTTTTTACCAAAAACTCCAAATCACTGCCAAGTAGGAAGTTTGTGGTAAATGGCTCAGCACTTCTGGAAAAAAATGTAAATATCAACCTATTAAGTTTGATCGTAACCCCAGTTCCCTTTGTGAGACCTTGATGTATCCTGCTGCACTCGCACTGCAAATAAGCATGCATGCCTCCATGCAGCTATGAGCCTGATGGGAGCTATGAGTTCCTTTATGGGATGCTTCCAGAGTAATAGTGAGGAGGCATTTTAAAAATTACTGAAGAACGTCATTCTTCCCAGAGTAACAGAATGGAATCTGAAAGATTTTTTTCAGTCTCCTCTTCACATTTATAATGAACAAAGAAAACAAAAAAAACGAATCCCTGTGAAAATTGAAAGAACTCAATGTCCCAAATGAAAATTCAGTCACCTGTAAATTCATATGTAAAATGACTGACCAAAACAGCTGTCAGATCTTTTGTTTCTACAGCTATTCCATTGTGATATTTACTCACTCCCCTTTAGCTTTCTGCTTGCTAAGTGAGATGAAATCACTTTACAGGCTCATTAAGTATTCTTAGGCCTGAAGATGGGTTGCAATGATCTAAAGGGAACTAAGTGACATTTAAGGCTCAAGGGACCATCTTCGTGCCAAGGTTGATTGCATTGGAGATGAAGACCATGAAAGAAGTTGAGGAACTCCTCCACAGAGTAAGCAGGGCAGGAGCACACTGCATGGGAGGTTGTACGTGAGATATTTAAAATCCAAACTGATGGGAGATGCAGGTAAAGCGCGGCCCCAAAAAGAGGTCTGACAGTGAAAACAGAAAAGGAGACAGGGCACATTTAGGTTGGCACTAACTGAATCATTCAGCACATTTCTACTGAATATTATGGAAGAGGGTTTGAAAGCGGACTGTGGATTGAAGTCCTGGTTCTATTTAGGTGCATGATTGTGGGTCATTTAGTTGACCTTTCCTGTAAGGCATTTATTTACTTATTTCAGTTTTCTCATCTGTTAAGTGAACTTGAAAACACCCATATAGCCATCAGATCAGTGTTTAACATGTGGAAAATGTCACAGATAAACCAGTATTACTATGGCCATCATTATCATTGTTTTTATTGTTTAATATTTTATTATCAGTGCTAGGCAATGATGCATGATCAAATAAATGAGAAGAATAAGACAGGGGTCCATTCTTAAGGAGCTCAACCTAGTGTAGTGTTTTTAAATCATTGATTTAAATGCAACTGACGATTAAAAAATATACATTTCTACAATATAAAATATAAATATATGGTATATAAAATATAAGTTAGTTATTGCAATTAAAGTTGTAATAGGGAATCAATCAGAATATACCATGCTGTCATAATGATTATTCTTTGGTTTCTAACTGTCTAGACATTAAGAATTGAGTTTGTGGCTTTGGGTAACCCAGTGCTTCCTAGTATTTTGCTGGGATGTTTTCATAATCATAGTGTAGGAAGTTTCATGTCTCTGAACCAACTTCATCACCTGTGATTTCTAATCTTTTTTACAATCCAACAGAAAAATACCTAAAATATCTAAGAAACTTAAAAAAATAAAATCTTAACTACAAAAAACGAGGAACTTAAAAAGTCCCATAGACCTAGAATCTAAGTATTAGTGACATAAGAATTACAGATATCAGAACTTTATTTTAATATCCATGGCTATATAGCTTATCTCTATGATAGGTTTATGAATAATGAGGCTTCTTTTTTAAAAGTTTTAAAAATTAACATGTTAGTAAGGAATCTTTGTGTTATTTATAGCAGAAGTTTAAAATTTGGTATAATTCTAAAGAACAACTGTGCTTTGAAAACTATGACCCATTCTTGTGTATTTCTTAAAGATGAGACACAGAAACCAAGTCTGGGATCTTCAGGGGAAAATATTATGGACATCAGTGAGCTGTGCAATTTGTTCTTTTTTAAGTATATGCTGTGATTTTTTTAAACAAAATTCAAGCAGAACATAAGACTTTGCCTGGAACTGAGAAAAACTATCATTGATTCATGGTTCTACCCATGAATAATAAAAGTAATAGCCATCATTTATTAAACTTGTGTCATATCAGAGTTCAATCAAACCTCTTAAATGAACTTGGGAGACAATTTTTAAACAGAAACGGGGGCAGATTTAGACTGGTTTTCAGGAGATGCAGGGCAGACAGGAGCTTGGGGCCTAGAGCTGTATTTCCTGGGGAAATAGGAAAGAGGGATCCTCTATGGAAGCAGAAGCTACAAGTACTGCTGTGTAGATGTGAGTGAGAGGGGCTGATGGATTGGGAGATTTGGTCCCAGTCTGGAAATGGTGGTTGTCTTGCCCTTGACACACAGCAGTACCTGCTAGTTGTGAGAGCAGTCACTACGAGGGGAAAATTCACTACCGAACAGCCGTCGCAGTTGTCCCACTCCTGTCTCCTCTGTGATCACGCAAGCACACAAACTTCTCCAGGCTCTGCTGGAATCCTGGGCCCCTACCAAATTAGGAGAAAGCCTAAGCAGGGGCAGTATTGGCCTTGAGGAAGATGGAAACATGAGCAGACAAAGGGCTCTTCAGGAAGCTCATGGGGCCTCCTGTAGAGCCATGTCCATCAGGCAAAGAGTAGTGTGGGAAGGGGAAGAGGATGGCAAATGTGAGACACCTCAGAAATTCTCTCCCTTTAGAACCAGAGAGAAGAAACAAGACGAGTCCAGACTAAAAAAGAATAGGATGTGTTATAAACATATATCCAATCTGTAATCTTAAATTCAGGTTTTGCACTAATCCCTGCCATACAGACAGCGACCAGTGCATTACTTATTATTATAGTTTTGCCATTATGATGTTCAGATCCAATTGCATAATAATATAATGATCTAGATTTCCTTTGTGAGATAAATCTTTTCAAATGCCTGCTTTTAAACTGACTTTCCAATTACATGCCTTTGTTCCCTGGTACTGACAGATGTGGCTGTGTAGTCTCAAGAGCTCATGAGAAGCACTGACATTGCCCTAGCAGAGTCATTTGTAACTTCACAAACTTGTGAGGCACGAATTTGAATTACACAGACTGGGGGAGAAGTAGCAAGTCACTGAGCCTGTCCTGTCCTTGAGCATACCCAGTGAAATATTGTTCTGATTTAGTCATCCCATGTGCAATTATAAATCAGTGTTTTATTTTGGAAACTAGATCAAAAATTAAAGATGTCAGCTATTGCTAATGCTGAGAAAGGATAAAAATTGAAGCAATCAGTGAATTTATGACTTTTAGGGAGAAAAACAAAAATGCTGGTTACATTAGAGAAGGCAGTGTTGAAGCAATAGTTTCAACTTGTGATTCCTAATGTGAATGGGCCTTGTATAGGTTATATGAGAAAACAAGTAAAAGGATTTTCTGAAATGACTTTCATGGATGCTCTGGTCTGTGCAAAACACTCTCATCCAATTAAAAAAAAAAGCATTAGATATAATTGGAGAGTAATCTTAATGGAGGTTGAAGAAATGTGTGTTTGAAGATAAATACAATTCAAGAGACACTCAGCAGGTATTCCTTCATCACAATTCCTTCAACTTTGTTAGAATCAGCCAAGTCTATCTTTAACCTTACTAGAGTTAAAATATGCTGTAAGATTGGGTATGGTAGTGGCAAAATTTATTTCAATAGGTTTACAGAAAATGTATCCTATATTTATAGTCACTGGGAATTTTAAGAGATTGATTTTAATTTTTCTTGTATGTTACCAACCTTTATGGGGAAATGATATGCTAGAGTTATGTTCACAATATTGGAAATTAAACAATTTAAGGCATCTCCATTTAGAATATTAAGAGCATCTTTTACCTTGTTATTTCATTTATTTGGCAAACATACTAAGTCCCTACATTAGTTACATATCCTTAATGGGAGGGACACAAAGAAGTATAACAAATGTTCTTGTATTCCAGTAGCTTATAATCTACTTGGGAAAATGAGCCATATAGACAAATACCTGTAAGAGCAAAACCAATTAAAATTTGAGAAGATAGCACATATCAACAATGAAATAAATGCTGCAGAAAATAAGGATTTTAGGAACTCATAGGAGAAAGGAATCTAATGAGGTAGACTGGTCAAATAAATGGTGGGAAGTCATGATTTTATAGAATCACTCTGGCTATTCTGAGGACAGACTATAGTAGAAAAGATAGAAAGAGACCCCTAATGAAACTTCGCAGGAATCCGGGCTAAAGATGTCAGTGGCTTAGATCAAGATGGCAGTAGTCGTAGTGGTGAAAAGTACTTGAATTTTGTAGATTGCACTGACAAATTTGCTAATGGATCACATGAAGAGTGCAACAGAAACAGAGGAATTAAAGTTTGCTTGAAGTTTCTTGGCTTGAAAGAATGCAAGAAAGAACCTTCACTTACTGAAATGGGAGTTCTTTAAAAGAACCAGTTTGGGGAGAAATTCAAGGATCTGTTTTGGAGCATGTTATGATAAAAATGAATATTAGCACACAAATAGTGATGTTGAGTATGTAATTGGTTATATGAGTCTGAAGTTCAGGTAAGAGGCCTAGACTCAAAGTACAATTTTTTGGTTTCTTCAGAACACAGCTGGTAAAGTCATTAAAATGGTGAAATCACCTAGAGAGGGAATTTGGATAAAAGAAATGTCTGAGATTAAGTCCTGGGGCACTACAGTGTTTAAAGATTATGGAAATGAGAAAGGATAATGGAAGTTAATCTGAGAAAGAGTGGCCAATAACAGAGGAGGAAATCAACAAAGTATGATGCTCTGAGGGTGATAGGAGGGCAGTGGTTCAAGCAGGGAGGTGAACTGCATCAGATGATGGACACAAGTTAAGTGAGATGAGAAGTACAAATTGACCTTTTATTGAAAGTGGAGAGAGTAGAAAAACCCAAGGGACAATGGTACAGGATGCTTCATCTAGTGGATATTATAGTTATGGAGAACCATGCCACGGATGGTGCAGGGAAGAGTGGCACTGAACTTATTTCTAAAAGGGAGTCACTACAATGTCTTTAAAATGACTGTATCAAGGAAGACCAGAGATGGGAGATTCTAATGTCATGAGCTTCAAAGCTGGTATTTGGGTGAGGAGGAAAATGAATGATACAGAGTGGCAATAGTGAGGAGATACCTGCCCAACACCAGGGCCAGTGATCAGTGGAGTTCTGTGGATGCTCCTTCTCCAAGGCTTTAAATGTCTGTAATACCCAACTAAACACTCCTCTATGGATTTTTAAATTCCTCCTAAGAAGGGTATTAGGGCCCCTGGTTGAAAAATCACTGGACCTAGTTCCAAAGCTCATTTTCTTACTCTTGCAGCACCTCAACCATGTGACCTTTTCCAACATGTAAAGTTCTATATACAAGATTATTTATATCCAAAATATTATTTAAAAGATTATTTATATACAAAATTATTATATCTATATACAAAATACCAAGATTATTTTCACAAAGCCCGACCATCCATTTTAATTGGGGTTGACCTGCTTTCCGGGAGACTCTTCTCTTTACCAAGTGATTTGAAAGACTTGTATTTTTTTCTTTTTTACATTTTAGCCATGAACTCCTTTGCTCAAACAAGTTATTTAGGAGCACAAATGAATAAAACAGATTAAGTAGAGTTTTTCTGTTCAAATACTAAGGTTTTGTATGTGTTTGGGGGAAGGGTAGTTGGGGGAGAAAGTAGGATAGAAAGTTTTAAATATAACAACCATAATACAAAAAGTTGACGCTGCAGTAGAAGAATTCCAGACCCTGGTGTGTGATGACAGATATTTATAGAAATTATCCCTTCCTGTATGTGGTATTCCTTAAATTATACAGTCCAGTAGGATATCCATTCTGCCAACATCTGCCAAAGCTAATGTTGGAGATAGCTCTAATGGAACAAGGATGTTTAACAGCTTCCTCAGTACTTGTGGTATTGAAAAATAGCCAGAAGAACTCTACGTTCTTTATTATACCACAGATCAGAATGGCCTGAATCTGAAATTCACAGAACACCAAGCTAGAGTAAGAATGTGAATAGGGGTGTCTCTGATGGAAAGGAGCTGGAGGGAAGTGACAAAGATTCTCTCCCTCTCTCCTTGATCTAACTTTAGACAAGCTCTTCTGTGCTCTCTTCTCAGCTAGGACTTGACCCTGGGCTTCCATATCCATCCTTGCCAAGTCCAATCCTAGGAAGAATCTGTTAAATTATAAGTTAGAATCCTCCACCCTTGATATCTGATCACCTTGGCATGCCTTCAGTAAGTCCTGTTAAGTTGGTTTAAAAAGAATCCCCCTACCATGATGTCTCCTAGTAATTTTCTATCCACTGACACCCTCACCTTGCTCTTTGTCTGTAAGTTCCCACTTATCCTTGCATTTGGAATTGAGCTCAGTTCTATACTGAAGTTCTGTACTTTTCCCTGTTACAATAGTTTCTGAATAAAATCTGTCTTTACCACTTTAGGTAATGTCTAGCTCTGGTTCTCTTTAACAAATTCTTAGTGTCATGACTCAGCTATGGATCAGAACCACCATCAGACCTTCAGACATGACAACTAGACCCCTCAGGAGGCACTGAGACCCTTTGTCTCTAATCGGCTTGCTTATTTGGGTTATCCAGTGGTGATTCTGATTCCAAATTCAAGTGCTCTGGATAAATATCCATTGAAGCATGGTGAGGACAGATTTTGATTATTAAAAATCAAATATATTTTAGAAGTTGAGTTAGAGTCTCAAGACGAACAGAAAGTGGATTGGAGTAACCAGGCCTCTCTATTCATGAGTGTAAATATATCATTAGTCAAGAACATGATAACTTCTTTTCTTTTCTTTTTTTAATTTCTTTTTTTTTTAATTTTTAAAATTTTTATTAAGGTATCGCTGATATACACTCTTATGAAGGTTTCACATGAAAAGCAATGTGGTTACTACATTCACCCATATTATCAAGTCCTCCCCACTACTTGTCTTCTCTGAGCTACACTGTCTTCCCCATGACCCCCCCACACCATGTGTACTAATCATAATACCCCTCAATCCCCTTCTCCCTCCCCCCACACCCACCCTCCCCAACCCCTCCTCAATCCCTCCCCTTTGGTAACCACTAGTCCCTTCTTGGAGTCTGTGAGTCTGCTGCTGTTTTGTTCCTTCAGTTTTGCTTTGTTTTTATACTACACAAATTAGTAAAGTCATTTTTTTCCTTTAACAGCACCACACCCTCATTGAACTCAGCCTCATAGTGATAGCAGACATTGCACAAGTAAGGACAGCAGCACGGATTACTAAAGAGATAGGCTAACATGTTGTCATATGATGTTGCAAGTACAATAAGGACATTTATGGTAGAGCAGGAAAATAAAATGGAATTAATGTGTTACCCGATCATTTCTGCTTAAAGCATTTTGTAAGACAGAACCTCTAAATCTTAATGGGAAAAAAAATCCATGTATGTTAAATAAAATGCATTGGGATGCCCACTGAGAGCCAATGGAAATATTTTCCTAAACAAACAACATCTAGTTATTTCCTTTTGCCTCCAACTTTTTTTCTCTTTACTTTGCAGACACTATAGTTTAACAAATATTCTAAATGTAGGAAGTTTGAACATAGAAGCAATGCTGTTCTGGCTTAAGAAACAAAAGAAGACCCAGTAGGATTTTTCATCTTAAATTTTGTTTCACAGTTGAGTATAAATTGCATTAGTAAAACAGAGGCACACACTTTTGTTTGATATATTTCCTTCTATTATGTGTTAGCCTAAAGCCACTAATAGATGATTTAAAGAATTTAAAGACGCTGAGCCATTCAGTGTCAATGACACCATCCACTTCAAGTGCAGTGATGACCAACTTTATGTGAAACTTCCAGATCCTATCATGCATTCTATTTTCACTGTGACTTGAGACACTGAATAAGAGATGTATAAAAAAAATGCCCATTAGGAAAACAAAGAAAGAACCATAGCACTTAAATCAATATCCAAGGTGAAAATCTAAACCTTGAGAGGCAAAGCCATTGTGTGTTTTAATTCTTTAAAAAATGCAGATAGCTGGAAATTAGATCACAAATTTTTCTTATAGTACAATTTATATTATTATTTTCCCTCTACAAAGATCATTTTGAAGGGCATCTTATCTAGTTTCACCTGTTTACTAAGAACTGATAGCTTGTATCTACTGCACTGCAAATTTAAATAGCAGATAATATTTTGTAAAGAATACAAGGAAAGATTTGGAAAATAAGCCCAAGAATTAGTAAATATGCATGATATATGAAGGTTTTTTGTTCAAAATGGCTGATTATGAAATATTCACTTTAACTCTTTTTGTTTCTTCACATAGAAAATAATGTTGTCTGTGGATTGCAAACCTTCATGACATTGCCTGAGAAAGACTTCTATTTTTTTAAATTAAATTACAATTACTGATGACCACAAATACATTACAGCGTAACACCCTATTATTAACATCACTTCTATGGTTTAAGGGTACTGAGAGGACAGCTTACTGTACAATAGGGAAAACAATTTTAAAGTCAAATGGTAAATTTGGTGGTTATGGAAAAGGGAGAAATAGAATATGATTTGCTGACTGTTACCAGCTTTTGAGCTGAAGGCTTTTTGAGACACCTTTTTAGGGCCAACATTCTTTTTCCTAAGTTCACATTTCTTTGTGGACTTTCACCCACATACTACTGAGACACAGATCCCCAAACATGGACAGTAATCTGTGATGCCAAAGCCTATGGCACAGAGGGAAGCTGCAGACAACCTCGCTGGGCTCAGATGCAAATGACACTTTCCCTGCTAATCTGCTGTGGTAAATTTCCCCAGGAAAAACTCTCACCAGTGTGGCAGTTGGGTTTTGTTTAAAGTAAGTGCTTCAAGTGCTGGCTTGGCCTAGCCAGGTATTTAAGTAAGGTTCACCAAGATCTCCCATCACATCTTTTAAGCCACATTTAAAGGAAGATCCCTTTTACAGTGACATTGTAGTTTCTTTGACTCTTCTATGGGTAAACTGCTAGTCATGTTATGGTTGGGAGAAACTAGAATTTGAGATTAGACAAATATGGATTGTATAGTTTTGTAACATACTGTAACACCCTTGGACAAGTTAGATAATTCTTTAAAGTCTCAGTTTACTTCTATTTATATCACAAAAATTTACTATGAGATTAAATAACATATGTAACACACATAAGACAATGTTTGGCACATCATGAATGCTCTAGGTATGTTAGCTTTCTTCCCTTTCTGGTATATGTCCTAATTCCAAAAAGCAAAAGAAGTCAAATTGTAAGTAACTGTGAAATCTGACTTCTGAAATATGTAAATGAGTACCATCTGTGTATCAGCAAATCAAATTATGAGTTTGACCTTAGTTGCAGCTGACTTTCGTATTATTATTAGAATGGTTTTGGCAGGTGTCTTCTTTAGACACCTTTTACCTTCTTTCTTCCTTTTTTTTACCTTTTACAAAATGAGGTAGATTGTACATTCACTGAAATAAGTTTTCTTTGTGCCCCTTCCCAGTCAAACACTGCATCCACAAGGCAACCTGTCTTCTGCTTTCTATTACTATTAGTTAGTTTTACCTGTTCTACAACTTTGTAAAAATGGAACCATACAGCGTGTACTCTTCTGCGTCTGTTTTTGCACACTGCATGAAATAGTTGAGATTCAGCCATGTTGATCTACATATCACTAGGTGGTTGCTTTTCATTGGAGAATGGTACTCAATTGCATAAATATATCGGAGTCTGTTTATCCATTCCTCTCCATTTTTGTACTTATTTTTTTTTGTTAGTATTTCAGTTTGGAAAGTACTATTGTTCATTGATGAGCAGTTAAAAGTTATAGGGATCATTAAGATAAGTAGTATTTCAGAATATTCTCCAAGATAAATGATGTGTATGGGCCAAATCCCACCTACCACCTGTTTTATAAATAAAGTTTTATTGGAACACAGCTATGCCATTTACTTGCAAATCGTTTGCAACTGCTTTCATGCTACCTTGACAGAGATGAGTAGTTGTGACAAAGAACTTTAGACCCACAAAGTCGAAAATATTTCTGTTTTACCAGAAGAAGTTTGTTGATTCTTGTTCTAGAATGATTATGAAATTGATTATGCTCTATGAGCTCTGCATCCAATCAAAATGTCTTCACTGACTTATGTTATCATTAGGTGTTTTTGATTTTTACTTAAAATCAATATAAAATGGCCAATGACCATGTAAATAATATTCTTCTGCCTTTCATAAAAAGATATTAATCTTAAATAATTGACCATTATGATGTAGTACAATGTATCTCAAAATATTTAAAAAGAAAAATTATGTAGAACTTATTAAAAGGATACATTGTTAAGAAGCAATAGTGCATTTTCTTTTACCAAACCATAAAAATATGTAATGCACAGTAATTTCCTTTCTACTTTGCTATCCAGGAAGAGTTTAATTTAATGCTCTATGCTAAGATTTTGCTGTAATTATTTATTTTTATGTTTTCATAATTTGAACTTTTTATAATTTTGCTTTTATATTTAATTTTATTATTTATGTGTGTCTCTTCCAGTGAAGAAATCAAATACATTTGCAATAAGGAATGACAGAAGTTAACTAATATATAACATATGCATAAAATTGAATTGTTAAAATACACCAGAACATCAAGCAACACTCAGAAAAGTATGAATGTCATGTACACAAAATCTCCTAAATAGGTTTCCAAAACCTTACCAAGAAACTCTAAATCCACAAAAATTTGAAGTAGTAAAAGTTAAACACAGAAAAATGTGAATATCAAAGAAAAGATAAAATGGGGTAATGTTGATGTTTATAACTTAGGTTCTTGAAACTTAATTTTATTACTGCTTCCTGAATACTATTCTGGTATCATTTGTTGATTAGGCATAAATATGCAAGGACATTTTAAATACGTTCATGACCACATTAATAGATAATTTATATTAATGGTCAAAACATAGTCATAATTGAAAAACACATAATTGATAATCTTGATTGTTTCAGGGGTAGGAAAGTTCCTGGTCACCAATCCTATAACTTACTTCTCAGGAAAGATAAACTATGATAGCACAGGTGAGAACGCGTTCCCCTTCACTGAGCAGGCCAGGAGGGGTCACATATCTTTGGGCCTTGGGGGACAAAGCTTCCAGAAGACCTTCTGCAGTTGGAAGAGGAGGGTTCTGGGAGGAAAGGACTTAGACATAAATGATAATTTTGCATTAAGAGAAGGCCATATGCTTCCATGGATCTTCTCATGAGGCTTAAGGTGACAGAGTGGGTTAGCAATGGAGGACAGACCGCCATACCCTATAGCACTCTGTAAAAAAGGCAAGGGAAAACCTAGAAGTAACCTCCTTAACAAGCAGTGCCGTCTTCTTCTTGTCTGTGATTATTAAACGTTCACAGCAAATCATTGGCTGCAGAAAATTAGCATTGTTAGTTTGAATGTTTTGGTTTGGTCATTTTGTTTTTGTTTAATTTATAAATCGATTACTTCATTTTTGTAGCTGCATAGAAGTTGTAAGTTAAAGTTATGCTTTTTTATGTATTTGTTAGAACATATTTAAGTAACTGGCTAGTAAAAATAATCGAAGCCCACAGAGAGAGACCAAAATAACTTTTCCTTTCCTGAAATTGTCTGAAAAATGACCAGGTTTGAGAAGCATGACTTTAAAGAAGTAACAAAGGCTGTTAAGGTGGTCCCCTTGACAACAGAATAATAACAATCATCCTGCCAAAACAAGCTTGAAAATACAAATGAAAGCAGCACTGAGACATTTCCCCTCACCTGTCAGAGTGGCAAAAAAATCAAAGTTTGCCCTTTCCCCTTTCTGGGACATTCTGAAGCACCGGGCACTGCCCTATACCATTAGCATCAGGGCAAAATGGTGCCTTTCTATGGAAATCTGACAATATTTACCCAAACTGCCATTTGATACAGCAGTCCTACTTCTAAAAATCTACCCTATAGATACAGTTGCATATGCGCAAATTGACAAGCTTTTAGCCAGATCTGTGATTCTGAAAGAAGCAAAGGAGAATGATTTTGCCTTCCCCTAGGGATATTTGTCAAAGACACGAGACATTTTTGGTTGTCACAAATGGGGGAAAGAGCACTACAGGTCTCTAGCAGGTAGAGGCCAGGGATTCTGGTAAACATCGTACAGTGCACAAACACAGTCCCCCAGACAAAGATTTATCTCTCCCGAATGTCAACAGCACCAAAGTTGAGAAACCCTGATATAGATAAATTCTTTTATGATAAACTACGCTACTTTCGATAATTCATATCTTCCAGTTTGCTCTCAGACTTTAAGTATATCTTTTGTAGTTCTAGTCAGCATTTATAGTTTAGGTTTGTTTTGCTTTGATTCCTACATGATAACGATGAACTTAGATTATAAATAGCTAATAAGTTAAAATACCTTAATAATTACAGCACCGTGAAGAAAAAGTCTAAACGCCAGAACAAAAGCAATTGCAGCATTTATTTGCTGCCCCTTACTTAGTTTTTTTTGTATCCCTGCACTGAAAATCTAATTCACAGTTTTACAACCAGCAAAATGCAGTTAGATTTTCATCAGATACACAAACTCTAAATGGTACTACATTATTATATTATCCTTTTGTTCTGTGAATATGCTAAAATTTGATTCCAGAGGGTTCTTTGACACAAGTGCTGCCTCAACAAAGTGACAAGCGCTTGAGGCATAGAGGTTGTGCACCCTCACTGAAAATTGTGAGCGTGATGACTCACGTATGTGATCACTGTGCATGAAGCCCAAAATCTTTTCAAATGTTTATTAAGATCAGCTAACATATAAAACATCAGAAAACTACAAGCTGCCTTATGAAAGTATTATGCTGTGATAACTAGCACATAAAGTTTACATGTACTTCTCAAAAAATACATACATTTTATATTAAAGAAAAATTAAGATCCTTTATCTTTCTGTTTCTGAAAAAATATATAAAAGTCTATTTTTAGGTGATAACATTCTCTCTTCCTTTCCATATAGAAATATTTTGAAATTGAGGAAACCTCCACAAAACAATCAACCATTCCCTAATTTCCTTCCTTTCACTCCTGGATCACTCCATTTCCTTCCAGCCTAACATTTTCATTATATATAGTAACCTACTTCCAGAGACGCAAATACTGTTTGTACTTGATATCCGCATATATTTCAGTTTAATTTTTGAATCCTTTATGGTAATAGCAGAGTCAAAATGAAGCTAAGAAATGAGAAGCTAATTTTAGTTTCAGAAGCATTGAACCTCTTGTAGGGATCTGTCTCTATGGCTACAATAATTCTGATTATAAGAATATCTATTGGTAAAAACAGAGATTATATCATCTGGGGGTAGAGGGTGGGACAAGTAATAATCACATGAGTATATTTTTCATAATACATACATCCCCGTTGTATATAACTCAAATATATGGCATATAGGCGTGTAAGGGAGGAGAGAATCACCAGGGACAAAAGTCATGATAAACCGACATTCTACTTTATGTCTTAGAACGGATCTGTTAGAGTCTTAGTATTTTTTTTTTTGGTATCATTAATCTACAGTTACATGTGCAACATGTAAACTGCCCACTTCATCAGGGCCCCCCCACCTACCCCATTACAGTCACTGTCCATCAGCATAGTGAGATGCTATACAATCACTACTTGTCTTCTCTGAGTTGTACAGCCCTCCCCGTGCCCCCCCAACATTATGTCTGCTAATCGTAATGCCCCTTATTCCCCTTTGTCCCTCCCTTCCCACCCATCCTCCCCAGTCCCTTGTCCTTTGGTAACTGTTAGTCCATTCTTGGGTTCTGTGAGTCTGCTGCTGTTTTGTTCTTTCAGTTTTTTTCTTTGCTCTTATGCTCCACATATGAGTGAAATCATTTGATATTTGTCTTTTTTCGCTTGGCTTATTTCACTGAGCATAATACCTTCTAGTTCCATCCATGTTGTTGCAAATGGTAGGATTTGCTTTCTTCTTATGGTTGAATAATATTCCACTGTGTATATGTGCGACTTCTTCTTTATCCATTCATCTACTGATGGACACATAGGTTGCTTCCATTTCTTGGCTATTGTAAATAGTGCTGCGATAAACAAGGGGTGCATATGTCTCTTTAAAACTGGGCTGTTGTATTCTTAGGGTAAATTCCTAGGAGTAGGATTCCTGGGTCAAATGGTATTTCTATTTTGAGATTTTTGAGGAACCTCCATACTGTTTTCCACAATGGTTGAACTAATTTATATTCCCACCAGCAGTGTAGGAGGGTTCCCCTTTCTCCACATCCTCGTCAACACTTGTTGTTGTTTGTGTTTTGGATGTTGGCCATCCTCACTGGTGTGAGGTGATATCTCATTGTGGTTTTAATCTGCATTTCTCTGATGATTAGCGATGTGGAGCATCTTTTCATGTGTCTGTTGGCCATCTGAATTTCTTCTTCTTTGGAGAACTGTCTCTTCATATCTGCTGCCCATTTTTTAATCGGGTTATTTGCTTTTTGGGTGTAGAGGTGTGTAAGGTCTTTATATATTTTGGATGTTAACCCCTTGTCAGATATGTCATTTACAAATATATTCTCCCATACTGTAGGATGCCTTTTTGTTCTGTTGATGGTGTCCTTTGCTGTACAAAAACTTTTTAGCTTGATATAGTCCCACTTGTTTATTTTTGCTTTTGTTTCTCTTGCCCGGAGAGATATGTTCATGAAGAAGTCGCTCATGTTTATGTCCGAGAGATTTTTCCCTATATTTTTTTCTAAGAGTTTTATGGTTTCATTACTTACATTCAGTTATTTGATCCATTTTGAGTTTACTTTTGTGTATGGGGTTAGACAGTAGTCCAGTTTCATTCTCTTACATGTAGCTGTTCAGTTTTGGCAACGCTAGCTGCTGAAGAAGCTGTCATCTCCCCATTGTATATCAAAGGCTCCTTTATCATATATTAATTGACCATGTATGTTTGGGTTAATGTTTGGATTTTCTATTCTGCTCCACTGGTCTGTGGGTCTGTTTTTGTGCCAATACCAAATTGTCTTCATTACTGTAGCTTTGTAGTAGAGCTTGAAGTCAGGGAGCATAATTCCCCCTGTGTTATTCTTCCTTCTCAGGATTGCTTTGGCTATTCAGGGTCTTTTGTGGTTCCATATAAATTTTAGAACTACTTGTTCCAGTTCATTGAAGAATGCTGTTGGTATTTTTGTAGGGATTGCATTGAATCTGTAGATTGCTTTAGGTAGTATAGCCACTTTGACAATATTTATTCTTCCTAGCCAAGAGCATGGGATGAATTTCCATTTGTTAGTGTCCTCTTTAATTTCTCTCATGAGTGTCTTGTGGTTTTCAGGGTATAGGTCTTTCACTTCCTTCATTAGGTTTACTCCTAGGTATTTTATTCTTTTTGATGCAATTGTGAATCGAATTGTTTTCCTGATTTCTCTTTCTGTTAGGTCACCATTAATATGTAGGAAAGCAACATATTTCTGTGTGTTGATTTTGTATCCTGCAACTTTGCTGAATTCAGATATTAGTTCTAGTAGTTTTGGAGTGGAGTCTTTAGGGTTTTTTATGTACAGTATCATGTCATCTGCAAATAGTGACAATTTGACTTCTTCTTTACCAATCTGGATGCCTTGTATGTCTTTGTTTTCTCTGATTTCCGTGGCTAGGACCTCCAGTACTATGTTGAATAACAGTGGAGAGAGTGGGCATCCCTGTCTTGTTCCCGATCTTAGATGAAAAGCTTTCAGCTACTTGCTGTTAAGTATGATGTTAGCTGCGGGTTTGTCATATATGGCCTTTATGATGTTGAGGTATTTGCCATCTATACCCATTTTGTTGAGAGTTGTAATCATGAATGGATGCTGAATTTTGTCAAATGCTTTTTCAGCATCTATGGAGATGATCATGTGGTTTTTATTCTTCTTTTTGTTGATGTGGTAGATGATGTTGATGGATTTTCGAATCTTGTACCATCCTTGCATCCCTGGGATGAATCCCACTTGATCATGGTGTATGATCCTCTTTATGTATTTTTGAATTCGGTTTGCTAATATTTTGTTGAGTATTTTTGCATCTACGTTCATCAGGGATATTGGTCTGTAATTTTCTTTTTTGGTAAGGTCTTTGCCTGGTTTTTGGTATTAGAGTGATGCTGGCTTCATAGAATGAATTTGGAAGTATTCATTCCTCTTCTATGTTTTGGAAAACTTTAAGGAGAATGGGTGTTATTTCTTCTCTATATGTCTGGTAGAATTCAGAGGTGAATCCATCAGGTCCGGGGGTTTTGTTCTTGGGTAGTTTTTTGATTACCGATTCAATTTCGTTGCTGGTGATTGGTCTGTTTAGTTTTTCTGTTTCTTGTTTGGTCAGTCTTGGAAGGTTATATTTTTCTAAGAAGTTGTCCATTTCTTCTAGGTTTTCCAGCTTGTTAGCATATAGATTCTCATAATATTCTCTTATAATTCTTTGTATTTCTGTGGGGTCCGTCGTTATTTTTCCTTTCTCATTTCTGATTCTGTTTATGTGTGTGGATTCTCTTTTTCTCTTAATGAGTTTGGCTAGGGGTTTATCTATTTTGTTTATTTTTTCAAAGAACCAGCTCTTGGTTTCGTTTATTTTTTCTATTGTTTTATTCTTCTCAATTTTATTTATTTCTTCTCTGATCTTTATTATGTCCCTGCTTCTGGTGACTTGGGGCCTCATTTGTTCTTCTTTTTCCAATTTCAGTAATTGTGTCTTTAGACTGTTCATTTGGGAATGTTCTTCTTCTTTAAATAGGCCTGGATTGCAATATACTTTCCTCTTAGAACTGCCTTTGCTGCGTCCCACAGAAGTTGTGGCTTTGTGTTCTTGTTGTCATTAGTCTCCATATATTCTTTGATTTCTATTTTTATTTGTTCGTTAACCATTGATTAATTAGGAGAATGTTGTTATGTCTCCATGTATTTGTGAGACTTTTTGTTTTCTTTCTAAAATTTATATCTAGTTTTATACCTGTGTGATCTGAGAAGTTGGTTGGTAGAATTTCAACATTTTTGAATTTACTGAGGTTCTTTTTGTCGCCTAGTATGTGGTCTATTCTGGGAAATGTTCCATGTGCACTTGAGAAGAATGTGTATCCTGTTGCTTTTGGGTGCACAGTTCTGTAGATGTCTGTTAGGTCTACCTGTTCTAGTGTGTTGTTCAGTGCCTCTGTGTCTTTACTTATTCTCTGTCTGGTTGATCTGTCCTTTGGAGTGAGTGGTGTGTTGAAGTCTCTAAAATGAATGCATTGCTGTCTATTTCCTCCTTTAATTCTGTTAGTATTTGTTTCACATATGCTGGCGCTCCTGTGTTGGGTGCATATATATTTATAATGGTTATATCCTCTTGTTGGACTGACCCCTTTACCATTATGTAATGTGCTTCTTTATCTCTTGCTACTTTCTTCATTTTGAAGTCTATTTTGTCTGATACAAGTACTGCAACACCTGCTTTTTTCTCCTTGTTGTTTGCATGAAATATCTTTTTCTATCCCTTCACTTTTCGTCTGTGTATATCTTTGTGTTTGAGGTGAGTCTCTTGTAAGCAGCATATAGATGGGTCTTGCTTTTTTATTCATTCTGTTACTCTGTGTCTTTTGATTGGTGCATTCAGTCCATTTACATTTAGGGTGATTATTGATAGATATGTACTTATTGCCACTGCTGGCTTTAGATTCGTGGTTACCAAAGGTTCAAGGGTTGCTTCTTTACTATCTAAGAATCTAATTTAACTTTCTTGTTAAGTTATTGTGAACACCATCTGTTGTTTCTTTATCTCTCCCTTCTTATTCTTCCTCCTCCATTTTTTATATATTAGGTGTTTTATTCTTTGCCTTTAGTTAGTATTTGGATGGTCTGCTTTCTTTGCTAATTTATTTTCTCTGGTGACATCTTTTTAGCCTTAGGGGTGCTTCCCTCTAGAGCAGTTCATTTAAGATATCCTGTAGTGGTGGTTTATGAGAGGCAAACTCTCTCAACTTTTGTTTGTCTGGAAATTGTTTAATCCCTCCGTCATATTTAAATGATAATCGTGCTGGATACAATATTCTTGGTTCGAGGCCCTTCTGTTTCATTACGTTAAATATATCATGCCATTCTCTTCTGGCCTATAAGGTTTCTGTTGAGAAGTCTGATGATAGCCTGATGGGTTTTCCTTTGTAGGTGATCTTTTTTCTCTCTCTCACTGCCTTTAATACTCTGTCCTTGTCTTTGATCTTTGCCATTTTAATTATTATGTGTCTTGGTGTTGTCTTCCTTGGGTCCCTTGTGTTGGGAATTCTGTGGGCTTCTGTGGCTGAGAAACTATTTCCTTCCCCAGCTTGGGGAAGTTTTTGGCAATTATTTCTTCAAAGACCTTTTCTATCCCTTTTTCTCTCTCTTCTTCTTCTGGTACTCCTATAATGCGAATATTGTTCCATTTGGATTGGTCACACAGTTCTCTTAATATTCTTTCATTCCTAAAGATCCCTTTATCTCTCTCTGACTCAGCTACTCTGTATTCCTGTTCTCTGATTTCTATTCCCTTAATAGTCTCTTGCACCTTGTCCAGTCTGCTCTTCCGCCCATCAGTCGACTGTCTCATTTCTGTAATATCTCTCCTCATTTCCTCCCTTAGCTCTTGCATATTTCTCTGTAGATCCATCATCATGGTTATGACTTTTATTCTGAATTCTTTTTCAGGGAGTTTGTGTAAGTCTATCCCATTAGGCCCTCTCTCTGGGGTTGTCTGTGTGATCCTTGTCTGTACCATATCCATCTGTCTTTTCATGGCGATAGAAGTGGTCGCTGGTAGGTGTCACATGTGTCAGCTGGGAGAACAAAGTCCCTTCCTGCTTGTTGTTCTCCTTGCCCTTCTCTGGGGCCTGAAATTGTTTCTCACACACCAGGAGGCAGTCTCTGGGATAATAACCTGATCTGCCTGTGTGCGGGGTCGCCCTCAGCCTAACCTATAGTACTGTGGGGGGTTGCCATCTTGCTCGGTGCCTTCTGGTCCCCTTGGTGCTTTCCAGCCCTTGTTCTGGGTTCTGGGGTTCTTCCCGCTTAGCTGCACACCAGCTGGGAGTAGATTCTGTGTGGTTGCTGTGGGCGGGCCGTTTCTCTGCTGTTCCGCTGCAGTGGTGGCTCTGCCGGACCCTTTGTAGCGCTGGCTGTGGGGGAACAAATGGCAGGCTGCTGATCTCTCTGGGAAGCCTCAGCACAGCTGCCTTGCCCGGCTGCCGGCCAGGGGGTCAGAAATTTCCCATGACTTCCAGCCTGCTGGGCTGAGTACGCTGGGATGATTTTGTTCTGCTGTTGGGCCCTTGTCTCTTTAAGACTTTTTAAAAAAGCTCCTGGTTTTCTTTTTTCCCCAGGAGCCGGCTGAGGGGACCTCTTTGCAGTCTCTGTCTCAGATCCTGTCCTTCCATTTCTCTAATCTCCGGTACACCACGCGATGTGTGTCTGTCCTCCCGGTGCAGATCACCAGGGCTGGTTATTTGGCAGGCCTGTGCTTCCACTCCCTCCCCATTCTGATTCTTTTCCTCTTGCTGGTGCGCTGGGGTGGCGGAGTGCTCGGGTCCCGCCGGGTCACGGCTTTGTATCTTACCTGCTTCATGAGGTGCTGAGTTCTCGCAGCTGTAGCTGTAGCCTGGCTGTTGTACTGTATCTTCTGGTCTGTCTTTTAGGAATAGTTGTGTTTTTTGTATTTTCACAGATATATATGGTTTGGGAGGAGATTTCCACTGCCCTGCTCATGCCGTCATCTTCCCAGCAACCTAGAGTTTTAGTATTTTATTTGAAAACTCATATTCTCAGTTAAGACATGCCTTTTTTTATGTTCTTAGTTTGGACAGTATCTAGACAGTTGTTTATGTGAATTTGGTTGAAAGGAGCTACGTCAGTGAATTATTTTCTGATTGTTGTATGAAAACTGATCTGTTATGATGAACATAGCTGACAACTTCTAGTGAATAAATGCAGGTTTCTTATATAAGCATTTTAAAGATTCAAAGTTACAAGTCAACAGTCCTTAGTCCTGCTGTAATAAACCTTTAGTATTTCTAAATATTAAAAAGAGCAGAGAAAATGTATGCCCTTTTTTTTTAGCAAATCCTTAAAAAGACACTTGAATTCATGAAATCAGTATTCAGAATAAAGATATATTAAACTTCATTTGTGTGTAAACAGGTATGTAAATCTTTACCTCCCACTGTCAATTGTCCCCCATGCTCTGAAGATTTTTGTGAACCACTAAAACCTATAGATTCCATATCAGTTAAACTTTCTAGCTATGGCTAAATTCATGAATATGTAGCAGACAGTTGTGTTTCCACAGCCAGTGTTTAAACATAGTTTAAAACATTTTTCTTATGATTCATATTTATGTTTTCATTCCTTTATTCATTCAGCAAATAGTAATTCAGGGCTTTCATTGAAATGAAAAGTATAATTCTTGTCCTCATGGAGCTTATGATCAATAGAAGAGAACTGCTAATGACTGCCAATGACAGGACTAGTTTCAAAATGATTGCTCTAGTAACTGCTACCATGAATAAGGAAGGAGGGCTATGAGAGCATAGGTTCTAAGACCCTGATGCTAACAATTCCCCAGAAGGAGACTAATACACCAAACCTGAAGAGTGAGTAAGAGTTAGCTGGGTATGGTGAGGGGGAAATCACCTTCTAGGTATCAGAGCAGCATGGGAGAATTTAGCTTGGCCCATTTGAGGAGGAATTTATGTGGTGGAGCATTGGGAGTGAGAACTTGTGAAAAGATGAAGTGCCAAAGTAGGCAAGATCATTCAAGGTATTTTAAGGATTTGGGACTTCTAAGAATAACTGGGGGCCACTGAATGGTTTACATAAGGAAGTAATGCGTTCTTTTAATGGTAAATCAAGCAAAAGAGATTCAAGGAGAGAAGTTAATGAGGTTTTCATGGTAATTCAGGCCAGGTAGTGGCTTGCACAAGGGTGACAGGAAGATGTAGCTTAACATCAAGAAATGCCCTATGTATAAAGCAGGAGCTATGTGAGCAGTCATGGCTTGTAACTAGAATCATTTAACTTATTACTTCAGCACTGTATTCATATCCTTAACATATATATATATAAAATATTTAATCAAACAGGTTTCAGAGAATTGCAGAGTATGATACACACACACACACACATATATAGACATAAAATGATAATGGTAATAATTATTTATATGTGCCAGCAAAGTCATTATATTGAACAAAAAGGGTAAGCCTCCCATCCAGATATTATCCATGCATAATTATTATTCAACCTAATAACTGTACCTAAATGACAAAAGATCATGCAGTGGGAGCTATATTAGCCAATGGTGCCCATTATTTGGGTGAATTTTCTCAGGACAATGATTGCATTTTAATCAATATGATAGCATCAGTAATTTTTTAAAACAGAATACTTAACAAAATGTGATAAATAATTTAAAACCATACTGAAATTATAACAAATTTATTTGCAAAATCAATAAACATTTTAATGTGTAAGAAATACATTTTATGGCAAACTCAGCAGAATATCAAAGTGTAATGGAAATTGTTATCCACCTTATTTCCCTAAATTTCTGTAGTTGCCTGTGGTTGGATAATAAGCATATACATTTGCTTAACAGGAGAACATAGTAAGTATATAAGAAATGAATAGAATCACTGAAGATAAATATGAAATAGTATAAACATTACAAGATATTCAAGAAAATAGAGGATGATGAATAAACTACCAGAAGCTATTTTCTTTGAACATACAATTAAGAAATACCATCTTCATACTCATTATTTTTATAAAATTGTGTATGTTTTGGAAGGGGTATTTAATTTACATGTTTTTACTTTAGTTTCATAAGGTCATTTGAAAGAGCAGATATTTTGATCAACTTAACTGCATTTTCTTCTGCTGTGGTTGTAAGAATAGTAAGCAATAGAAAGAAAATTGAGAGAGAAAAATGGCCCTACATCTGATACTCTTACACATTTTCTTTTAAAAACTATATCAGAAATGAAAGACAAAGGGATTTCCTAAAACATAAATATTTTATCTGAGCTTTTATCAATAAGCATTCAATTACAGACTCCAGGATTTAGGAATCATATTTTTGTACTTTCTTTTCATATAGTATTATTTTCTGTAATTCTGAGAAAACTCATGAGAGATGGAAGATGGGTCCTCTAGTACATTATTATCACAGAATACCCAACTAGAGCTTTAAATGGTAATAATGATAATATCTAACATTTATTCAACACTCACTGAGAATCTGGCACTTTTTAAGGATTCCACATGCATTTGCACATTGAATTCTCAAAAATAACCTGTGTGCACAAACAGATACCATTATTGTCTCCATATTACAGTCGAGAACACTGAGTTTCTAGTGAGGTAATTTTCTCAAGGTCCTAAAAGACCAAATGGAAGAACCCAAGCTGAGCTGTCTGACTTGAGACTTTACAGCCGAGGATATCAGGCCTGTCATATGGCACAACTGCTGAGAAGGTGCAATCAGCGTCATCATCAGGAAGCATGCAGGTCATATAACCTGTGCAATAGAGTGTGGTGGCCCTCAGAGCCGGAGATCAGAGGAAGAGGTACCAGCATAGAGATGGAGACAGGGCAGCCACTGAGATAATAAATGAATAAAACTAGTCATGAAAGCTAAGAGCAGAATGAACTTCAATGGGGTCAACTGGTAAGTGCTGCTGACAGGTTGAGTAAACTTAGAGCATCAGTCTGACCATTGGATCAGAGGCATAAAAGACAAAGTTGGCAGTCTTGTCAAGGAAAGTCCTACTAAAGTGAGGAGGATGGAAGGCTTAATGAAGTGAACTGACCAGAGAAAAGGAAGTGAGGAGAAGTAGAGCAAAGGGTTAAGGTCTGGAGACCAATGTGAGGTCACAGGAGAACCAGTGACAGGCTTCTCAAGAGCAGTTTATGATTACAGACCAAATATGACAAGAGAGTTTACATACAACATGCAGACAAAACAGAGCAAGATGACTGGCCCTGGGTGAATTGAGACCAGCATGACACATAACAGCAAACCAGGCATAAAAAAAGACAACAAGTTAGTCAAAGAACAATGTCCTTGAGTTACAGAACACCTGGGAAATAAAATAAAAGACGAGGCATGAATCTGATTTCAGTTAAACGGTACAATCACTCCCACAGAGTATGTCCCACAAAGAAAAGTCACTGAACTTATCTCCAGAGAGAAACAAAGAACACCTAGAACAAAAGTTATTTAGGAAGAAGAAATGCAAGAATAGGGGAATTCTGCCTACGAAGTATAATTTGTAATCGCATAGAAGTGACATGACAAAACAAGGTCTAAATATCTAAGGAGAATAACATGCTAGCAGGGAAATATCAACTGATTTAAATAGAATGAATGCATAAATAAAACACTGTGGATAGATGGTCACTGGACTTCTTGACAACACCGTCTGTGTTTTGTTCATTCTGGTATCTGAGACTGAGCATATTATCTTGGCAGCAAAGATGCTCACTTGATTGTTGAGTGATAAAAGTATTAAAATGATCAATCCTCGTTAGTGCAAGCAAATGTGTGTGAGGAGGAAGGTGGAGAGAAACCAGAGGATCCTGGCATTTTCATTTAATGAGGCTTGAAATTTTTATTAGATTGGTGAAAAGATGATGATGAAAATAAAGGGAGGCTGCAACTTCATGGAAGACCTAAAATCAAAGTGACTCCAAATTGCTAGGACAATAGATGGTTAGTAATTTCCCTTCTTGCTATGATACAGGAAAATAACCCTTTTAAACAATAATTTGTATTGGCCCATAATTTTATTTCTATCGTGGTGAATATGTTGTCTGAAGACATGTATTCCCACATGACAAGAAACATCACTTTATAGGATTCTTCACAGATTCCTTTGCCAACCACTTGGGAAACTACCATTTGATTTCCAAAATTCCCCTTTATCTACAGTTTTTCAGGGGTGTCTGTATTTATAAAATCAGGATATATTGCCTGTTGATCATAGTTTACCAGAAATCGTTAAAAATTGCGGTTGATTAAGGAAAAAATTAAAGCAGATACACACTACAGCTACTCAAACTGTCCTGATTGTTGAATCTGTACTTCAGTTAAGAACTTTGCTTAAACTGCAGGTATTTTGTGTATTTATTGATAAGCTGGAATTCATGAACACCAAAAAAAAAAAAAAAAGAAAGGGAAGATGATGGGAAGGAAGCGGTAGGGATTCTTATCTCCTGATCATGTGTACCGAGAGGAGCCTATTCATTCACAAGAAGGGAAAAGTATGGGAGAAAAAAATGCCAGCTTCAACCTGCCTTCCCCATCATGACTTGCTATCAGAGGAAAAGCAACATCTGATGAGTGAATTTGGGTGAAGGAATGGGTCATGAGCAGATGAACAGACCCTCCTCTTTCCTTCCAGTGTCTTGAATCCAGGATGTACTTTCACCTCCTTCTTCATGTGCATGTTTGTTCCTGCAGGGAGTCTACAACTGGCTAGTTTGGGATGAATGCATACAATTTTGGTAGGAGGTATTAATAAGCCCCAATGAGTCCATAGTGCCAAGTCACTTTCCAATTCACCTGTATTCCTAATGAAGGCAACCTTTTGATCTCCATCTGCCTTATTCTACATCTACTTCTCAGTTAGAAACTCAGATGAGGGAATGCAAGGGTGTAATTAATGATCATGCCTAAAAATTCATCACAGTCCATGCCACAGAGTGAAGTGCTTTAATTTCCACCATAAGGGATTTCAGTGACTATAGGAAGTGCAAGATGGCACGAACAGCACGACTCTTTTTTTTTTTTTAATAATTTGTTTTATTTTAGTATCATTAACCTACAATTACATAAGCAATACCGTGATGATTGAACTCCCCCCATCACCAGGTCCCCCCCACCAACCCCACCACAGTCACTGTCCATCAGCGTAGTGAGATGAGAATCGCTACTTGTCTTCTCTGAGCTGTACAGTACCCCCCGTGCCCCCCCACCCTATGTCTGCCAATCGTAACAGCACGACTCTTTTGAACACTATTCACTATGTTGAGTAAACTGTAATTAAATTACAAGGGGGAAAACAGCTGGTTTCCTTTGCATATACTAAAGATGAAAAGAGTATTCAGAATTTGTGGCTAGACCTGTTTCTTCATAAAGAAATAGGTGAGAAGGGAAGGGCAAACAGGGAGACCTACAGAGAGTGCAGGCAGGGTGGTTACACTTTTGGAATAAGAACAAGAAAGGAATCAACGTATTACCAGATGCCTTTAAGAAGACCAAACAAGGGAGAGGTCAGGTGATGTTATCAAATATTCAGGTAGCATAAAGACAGAGACAAATATTAAAGTTGAGAGGGGACTGATCAAATCTATTTATGTATGGCAGCACATGCTACAGAAGAACAAAAACGAGCATTCACAAATTAAAATGTCCTTAGCCCCAAAATTACGAGCTTGTTGAATTTGGTAGCACTAAGCAGAAAAAAAAGTAGTTTAGAGGCAATGATGGGTAAAGTTAAGCCTGCAATCTTTCCATATAATTATTTTCAACATTAAGTATTATTTTTCATTATAAAAAGTAATGAAGCACTAAAATTAAGACCACATCAAAAATTGTGCTTTCAAGAGCTTTTTGAAAGAGATGATTTTCCTAATATGCCTTTCAAATTTCTCCAAATGTGTTGGCAGCTTTCTACAGATTTTGTTCATCTAGGAGAAAGTGATTTTTTTTTTTAGGTAGCAACTTAAAAAACATGCTTTTTCAGTTTTATTGACATATAATTGACATATAGCACTGTATAAATTTAAGGTGTACAGCATAATAACTTTATTGGGAAACAATTACCCAGTGCTTAGTTAACATTCATCATCTCATGTAGTTACCAAAAAATGTTTTTTTTTTTCCTTGTGATGAGAACTTTTAGTATCACTCTCCTAGCAACTTTCAAATATTTTAGGTAACTTTTAATCAATTTCTATTGTCAGAGTTATAATTTCTTTAGTTTACAACCTAAGTACACAAGGCAGTAAAAGTACTGAGAACATATTACAATGGTTCCTATATACAAACTTTTCATTCTACCTTCCTTTATACATGGACTCATTTTCCTTCATCAGGATAAGTTTCCAATAAAAATCAAGTTTTGAAAACTTAATCCCAGTTAAGTTTCTACAATGAAACTTAACCGACCATTAAGTTTCACTTAAATATAGCAGGATAACACAAATCAGTCTTTTCATATCTGAATGACACTGGCCATTCCCAGAGTACTATAAATATTTACTTGCTTATTAAAATTTGGTTGCATTTTAATCGTGAAATACGTAAGAAATGTATTTTGGTCCCGAAAATTGGCAGTTAAGTGTTACATATTTGAACTCTGAGGTTAATTCACTCTAATAGCTGCTTCTCATATTTGCCTATTAATCAGTTTGCTATTTAATCAGTATTGCTATAAAGGAGGGAAGGCTTACAAGGTTTCATTTATGAAAAATTGAATTTCAAAAATTTCACTAATTATTTTACTAAAAGAAATTCTGGATCCAGGTTATAATAATATTTTCAAGATAAGTGGGATAGGTTTCCATCTGTCCAGTTTTAATTTGAAGGAATAATTCCATAAATTAAAGAGTACTTGAGAAGGTTGGCAATAGAATAGTCTACTCTTTCCATGTGGATATATTCCAGTTTTATTTAAATATTTAAGCCCTATGTGATTAATTTGATCCTATTTGCAATTATAAAATTAAAACTTACTCAAACAGATTAAAGGAAATAGCAACTATTAAAAATAACATCATTAAATTTTAATTGTATGAGTTAATAGTACTGTCCTTTTTTTTGCAAAATGTGTATTACTAATATTTAACTGGAAAGAAAACAAATGCAATTTCTTTGAGATACCAATTTTTTCCTGTAATTCCAAAGAACCTTTGTGATATAGTTTGGTGCACATAATAGCAGATAATTCATTTCATTAGCCTTTCTCCACTTTTAAGAAAAAAATAATTATTTTCATCCAGTAAAGATGGGAAGACAATTACTCTGATTTATTTATTATTTATGTGGCTTATAGTTTTCATTTGTGGTTTATTTTTTTCATTTGGTTACTTAAATATTTAGTAGTTCCTGAATTCTTCCATGTGTATTGTGAAGACTGTTATTTACAAAACAGCACAAACTAAAGTTCTGTGTCCTGGGAAACGTCTCAGTCATGAGGAAACTAGCGTCATTAGTCACCCTAGTCCCAGTCCAGTACAATGCAGCCTAGAGAAGGTTTCTGGTCTCAGGAGAGGATTTGACATACTGACCAGAAACTGACTGGGGCTCTATTCTAAAGAGTAGAGACACCACTTTGATGGTAGGAGAGAGATGGGGGGTATGAGGTTAAGAATTTCCCTCCTAAGACACAGAAAAATATCTCATGCATAATAGGTTCTCAATAAATTATTCTGGGTGAATATATGGATAGATTTTATCAGTCGATAGTAAATCAAATATGGCAGAGACTGCTATTGTTTTCCCAATATTTATTTCCTTCTTTTTCCACTTGTAGTCATAAAAGGTCCCCCCATTTTATCGGGGCCTGTCAAGAGACAGCATTTCCCAGCCTCAGTTGCAACTGGATGTGTCCGTATGACTGAGTTCTGGCCAATGGGATACCAGTACAATGATGCGTGCATCCTCAGGTCATGGCTTTAAAGGGAACTTGCTCTGCACAGCAGATGGGATTGTACAATTGAACATGCAGATGAGCACAACTTAGCAGATAGTGGAGCAACAGAAGGAACCTGGGTCTCTGGATGATCTCAAGGGGCAGAGGCACTACACTCCCTGCACCTGCTACAAGTCCAGGCTTTCATGTGAAAGAGAAATAAGCCTGTTTGTCACTGTTATTTAGTTGCTATTAAAACGACTGAGGTACATTCCTAACTAACATGTACAATAACTCATTGGTTTTGTTTAAAAATGTTTCTGTCCCTCAAGTATGCAGAGAAGCATGGAAGATCATATACCTGATTATGGTGTAACATTGTCAGAGTGGGATTGGATTGAGTTGTGGGGGGAGGGAGCTATCCATATTACTTTAGGAATTTCTTGAATTGTTAAATATAAATATTTTTTAAATTAAGAAAGAAAATAGGCATTATTATAAAACATTAAGACTACTTTTTTCTTTTTCATAATTCCTTCAGTTATGTCTTATATTTTTTTAATCACTGAAATAATTAGATCAGAGGCAGAGTTGATAAAACTGGAATGAAAGTAAAATAAAATAGATATAGATGAAGTAACCTAGGTGTGTTGGTGGACCCATAGCTGCTGTGTTAAGGAAAATTATGCATGCTGTGACCTACTGATTGAGGAGGCATAAGCCACCCACATGGGGTTGACAGGCAGCTACCTCAGCATCTGAGCTCCACGGTTATTTTAATTAAAGGTGTACTTTCAATACACTCACACGAAAGAAGCGAAGTGACAAGATTCATTACTTACAGATCCTAGAAACTTGGCATGGGGTGCAGTGAGCCGGGTGAAGGGCAGCCCTCTGTTCCAGGTCTGGGCAAGCAGGAGATGGAGGGCAGGGTAGCAAGCACTTATTACTTATAAGGTGGTTGAGGCAGAGGTCATGAACTTTTTATGGACTCAACTCTACGTGGTTATTTAAAAAGGTGTTCTGGGAAAAGCAAAGCCAAAACTTGGGGTGGAAATCCTAAACTTGGGTCCTTAGTCTAAATGTCCAGACTCTGGGTGTGAGCAAGGCAGTCATACTGTAAAATGCTTAGGCAGCAACTCAAAATAGCTGTTTTCTCATCACACTAGGAAAGATATTTGTGTTCCTACCAGGAACTGCATGCTTAGTTTTCCTTTTTCAATAATACATAAACATAGATATTTTTTTCCCCTTGAGTTTAATGAAATACTGCTACAGGAATTTCCCTTTCAGTGTGGGTTAGGCTCATTTCCATTTAGTTCATCTGGAAGTCAGATGAAAAACAAGGTTTGTATCACTCTTATTTGATTTTGCAAGATCATCATATTAACTTCTTGAGACTAACTGTCAGAGGGATCAGATGCCCAGGTTCACTGTCTGAAATTCAGATCAAGATGGTTTTGTTCTTCTGCACTTGTGGGCTGTTTCAGTCCTTACTAAATTCATTTTCAGACAAGTTTGGCTACAAAACTTGACTCCTAAACCTGGACTTGTTTAAAACAGATTTTCTAATTATTATTAACATCAATCTGTAGCTAAAAAAAAGAAATACTGCTTCCTGAGCACTGTACAGATCTCAGAAGAAACATCACTTTAGATAAAGAGAGATTGTCTTGCCATTATGTTAGCACTTTAACTTTTTTTATTAAAAAAATTTTTTTTGTTGTTAAGGAATCACTGATATACAATCTTATGAAGGTTTCACATGAAAAAACAATGTGGTTACTACATTCACCATTATTATCAAGCCCCTGCATACCCCATTGCAGTCACTGTCCATCAGTGTGGTAAGATGCCACAATAAAATAAAAATTTTGAAGAACTCAATTTCAAGCAAAAATTACAGCATGATAAATTGCAAGTGCACTAGTACCATTTTAAAAGATATCAATCAGCCCTATTAAAAAACTGATATAACTCTGCCCTTATATCTCTGGAACACCTGGACTTCCTCAGAAAACTCAGGAGTCTACCACACTCCACAGAAAGAGAAATTAAATCAAAACCCATTAGTTTAGCTAAAAAAAGAAACAAAACCTTTGGTTTCTGGTGTATTTATTTCTATTCTGTAACAGGTCTGGGTCCCCATTTGAAGCCTCAAAATTGCTACAAGTAACCACTGTTCATTTCCTTGACTAATCCAAGATGGAAATCAAAGGTTATTTGTAAAAGAAAGAAGAAAATTCTTACTCGTGTGAAAGCCAGCAGGCAAAATGATTGATAGTAGTTTCTTACGTCATACTAGATTAGAATTTCTCAAACTTTACTATATATAAAAATCACCTATGGTGCTTACTAAAAAGAGAGCTTTGTGAGATCCACCTGCTGAAATTCCAATTCATTGAGTCTAGCTGGTGTCCAGGAAGCTGCTATTTTAACCAGCAGCTTTAATTAGCAGCTAAGGGATTCAGAATCAAATGATCATGAAGCCATACTTTGAAAAGCAACATATTCATTGCAGGTATTTAGAGGTGGGAGAAGTTAAGAGTTTTTCACTATCTGTAACAGTGGGAAATTCAAAAAGAATGGCATCTTCCTTCATGATACTAAAGTATCATTGGCTGTATTCTTTTCCTATTCTTTGTAACAAGATGTACAAAAGCAAAAGACATTTAACCAAAGTTGAGACTTTTTACAAAAGTCAGATATGGCCCAACTGAAGTTTTTTTTTTTTTGGTATCATTAATCTACAATTACATGTGCAACATTATGGTTACTAGATTCCCCACATCATCAAGTCCCCACCACATACCCATTACAGTCACTGTCCATCAGTGTAGTGAGATGCTACAGAATCACTACTTGTCTTCTCTGTGTTATACTGCCTTCCCCGTGTCCCAGCCCTACATTATACGTACTAATCATAATGCCCCCTTTTCCCCCTTATCCCTCCCTTCCCACCCATCCTCCCCAGTCCCTTTCCCTTTGGTAACTGTTAGTCCATTCTTGGGTTCTGTGAGTCTGCTGCTGTTTTGTTCCTTCAGTATTTTCTTTGTTCTCATACTCCACAGACGAGTGAAATCATTTGATATTTGTCTTTCTCTGCCTGGCTTATTTCACTGAGCATAATACCCTCTAGCTCCATCCATGTTGCAAATGGTAGGATTTGTTTTCTTCTTATGGCTGAATAATATACCATTGTGTATATACACCACATCTTCTTTATCCATTCATCTACTGATGGACACTTAGCTTGCTTCCATTTCTTGGCTATTGTAAATAGTGCTGGGATAAACATAGCGGTGCATATGTCTTTTTCAAACTGGGCTGCTGCATTCTTAGGGTAAATTCCTAGGAGTGGAATTCCTGGGTCAAATGGTATCTCTATTTTGAGTTTTTTGAGGAACCTCCATACTGCTTTCCACAATGGTTGAACTAATTTGCATTCCCACCAGCAGTGTAGGAGGGTTTCCCTTTCTCCACATCCTCGCCAACATTTGTTGTTGTTTGTGTTTTGGATGTTGGCCATCCTTACTGGTGTGAGGTGATATCTCATTGTGGTTTTAATTTGCATTTCTCTGATGATTAGCGATGTGGAGGATCTTTTCATGTGCCTGTTGGCCATCTGAATTTCTTCTTTGGAGAAGTGTCTATTCATATCCTCTGCCCACTTCTTAATTGGATTATTTGCTTTTTGTTTGTTAAGGTGTGTGAGTTCTTTATATATTTTGGGTGTCAACCCCTTATCGGATACGTCATTTATGAATATATTCTCCCATACTGTAAGATGTCTTTTTGTTCTACTGATGGTGTCCTTGGCTGTACAGAAGCTTTTCAGCTTGATATAGTCCCACTTGTTCATTTTTGCTTTTGTTTCCCTTGCCCGGGGAGATATGTTCATGAAGAAATCGCTCATGTTTATGTCCAAGAGATTTTTGCCTATGTTTTTTTCTATGAGTTTTATGGTTTCATGACTTACATTCAGGTCTTTGATCCATCTTGAGTTTACCTTTGTGTATGGGGCTAGACAGTAGTCCAGCTTCATTCTCTAATGTGTACCTGTCCAGTTTTGCCAACGCCAGCTGCTGAAGAGGCTGTCATCTCCCCACTGTATATCAAAGGCTCCTTTATCATATATTAATTGACCGTGTATGTTTGGGTTAATGTTTGGATTTTCTATTCTGTTCCACTGGTCTGTGGGTCTGTTTTTGTGCCAATACCAAATTGTCTTCATTACTGTAGCTTTGTAGTAGAGCTTGAAGACTGAGATCGTAATTCCCCCTGTTTTATTCTTCCTTCTCAGGATTGCTTTGGCTATTCAGGGTCTTTTGTGGTTCCAAATGAATTTGAGAACTATTTGTTCCAGTTCATTGAAGAAAGCTGTTGGTATTTTGATAGGGATTGCATTGAATCTGTAGATTACTTTAGGTAGTATAACCATTTTGACAATATTTATTCTTCCTAGCCAAGAACATAGGATGAATTTCCATTTGTTAGTGTCCTCTTTAAGTTCTCTCATGAGTGTCTTGTAGTTTTCAGGATATAAGTCTTTCACTTCCTTCGTCAGGTTTATTCCTGGTATATTTTTCTTTTTCATGCAATTGTGAATGGAATTGATTTTCTGATTTCTCTTTCTGTTAGCTCATCGTCAGTGTATAGGAAAGCAACAGATTTCTGTGTGTTAATTTTGTATCCTGCAACTTGGCTGAATTCAGATATTAGTTCTAGTAGTTTTGGAGTAGAGTCTTTAGGGTTTTTTATGTACAGTATCATGTCATCTGCAAATACTGACAGTTTGACTTCTTCTTTACCAATATGGATGCCTTGTATTTCTTTGTTTTGTATGATTGCTGTGGCTAGGACCTCCAGTACTATAACAGTGGGGAGAGTGGGCATCCCTGTCTTGTTCCCGATCTTGGATGAAAAGCTTTCAGCTTCTCGCTGTAAAGTATGATGTTGGCTGTGGGTTTGCCATATATAGCCTTTATGATGTTGAGGTACTTGCCCTCTATACCCATTTTGTTGAGAGTTTTTATCATGAATGGATGTTGAGTTTTGTCAAATGTTTTTTCAGCATCTATGGAGATGATCATGTGGTTCTTGTTCTTCTTTTTGTTGATGTGGTGGATGAATGTTGTACCATCCTTGCATCCCTGAGATGAATCCCACTTGATCATGGTGTATGATCCTCTTGATGAATTTTTGAATTCGGTTTGCTAATATTTTGTTGAGTATTTTTGCGTCTGTGTTCATGAGGAATATTGGTCTGTAACTTTTTTTTTGGTGGGGTCTTTGCCTGGTTTTGGTATTAGAGTAATCCTGGCTTCCTAGAATTAGTTTGGAAGTATTCCCTCCTCTTCTATTTTTTGGAAAACTTTTAGGAGAATGGGTATTATGTCTTCTCTATATGTGTGATAAAATTCAGAGGTGAATCCATCTGGCCCGGGGGTTTTGTTCTTAGGTAGTTTTTTGATTACCAATTCAATTTCGTTGCTGGTAATTAGTCTGTTTAGATTTTCTGTTTCTTCCTTGGTCAGTCTTGGAAGGTTGTATTTTTCTAAGAAGTTGTCCATTTCTTCTAGGTTTTGCAGCTTGTTAGCATATAGATTTTCATAGTATTCTCTAATAATTCTTTGTATTTCTGTGGGGTCCATCGTGATTTTTCCTTTCTCATTTCTGATTCTGTTTATGTGTGTAGATTCTCTTTTTCTCTTAATAAGTCTGGATAGGGGTTTATCTATTTATTTTTTCAAAGAACCAACCCTTGGTTTTATTGATTTTTTTCTATTGTTTTATTCTTCTCAAATGTATTTATGTCTTCTCTGATCTTTATTATGTCCCTCCTTCTGGTGACTTTGGGCCTCATTTGTTCTTCTTTTTCCAATTTCAATAATTGTGACTTTAGACTATTCATTTAGGATTTTTCTTCCTTCTATAAATAGGCCGGAATTGCAGTATACTTTCCTCTTAGAACTGCCTTTGCTAGTTGGGGCTTTGTGCTGTTGTTGTCATTTGTCCCCATATATTGCTTGATCTCTGTTTTAATTTGGTCTTTGATCCATTGATTATTTAGGAGCATGTTGTTAAGTCTCCATGTGTTTGTGAGCCTTTTGTTTTCTTTATACAATTTATTTGTAGTTTTATACCTTAGTGATCTGAGAAGTTCGTTGGTAGAATTTCAATATTTTTTAATTTACTGAGTTCCTTTTTGTGGCCTAGTATGTGGCCTATTCTGGAAAATGTTCCAAGTGCACATGAGAAGATTGTGTACCCTGCTGCTTTTGGATGTAGGGTTCTGTAGATGTCCGTTAGGTCCATCTGTTCTCGTGTGTTGTTCAGTGCCTCTGTGTCCTTACTTATTTTCTGTCTGGTTGATCTGTCCTTTGGAGTGAGTGGTGTGTTGAAGTCTCCTAAAATGAATGCATTGCATTCTATTTCCTCCTTTAATTCTGTTAGTATTTGTTTCACATATATCTGTGCCCCTGCATTGGGTGCATATATATTTATAATGGTTATATCCTCTTGTTGGACAAACCCCTTTATCATTATGTAGTGTCCTTCTTTATATCTTGCTACTTCCTTTGTTTTGAAGTCTATTTTTTCTGATACAAGTACTGCAACACCTGCTTTTTTCTCCCTGTTGGTTGTATGAAATATCTTTTTCCCTCCCTTTACTTTTAATCTGTGTATATCTTTGGGTTTGAGGTCAGTCTCTTGTAAGCAGCATGTAGATCGGTCTTGCTTTTTAATCCATAATATTACTCTGTGTGTTTGATTGGTGCATTCAGTCCACTTACATTTAGGGTGATTATCAATAGATATGTACTTATGGCCATTGTAGGCTTTGGGTTTGTGGTTACCAAAGGTTCAAGGGTAGCATCTTTTTTTTTTTTCCGTGTGATTTTTTTTATTAAGGTATTATTAATATACACTATTATGAAGATTTCACATGAAAAAACAATATGGTTACTACATTACCCATATTATCAAGTCCCCACACATACACCAATGCAGTCACTGTCCATCAGTGTAGTAAGATGCCACAGAGACCCTGTTTGCCTTCTCTGTGCTACACTGTCTTCCCCGTGATCCCCCCACACCATGTGTACTAACATAATACCCCACAATCCCCTTCTCCCTCCCTCTCCACCCACCCTCCCCCACCCCTCCCCTTTGGTAACCACTAGTTCCTTCTTTCGAGTCTCTGAGTCTGCTGCTATTTTGTTCCTTCAGTTTTGCTTCGTTCTTATACTCCACAAATGAGGGAAATCATTTGGCACTTGTCTTTCTCTGCCTGGCTTATTTCACTGAGCATAATATCCTCCAGCTCCATCCATGTTGTTGCAAATGGTACGGTTTGTTTCTTTCTTATGGATGAATAGTATTCCATGGTGAATATGTACTACATCTTCTTTATCCATTCATCTACAATGGACACTTAGGTTGCTTCCATATCTTGGCTATTGTAAATAGTGCTGCAATAAACATAGGGGTTTATGTGTCTTTTTGAATCTGAGTTGAATTCTTTGGGTAAATTCCAAGGAGTGGGAGTCCTGGGTCAAATGGTATTTCTATCTTTAGTTTTTTGAGGAATCTCCATATTGCTTTCCACAATGGTTGAACTAGCTTACATTCCCACCAGCAGTGGAAGAGGGTTCCCCTTTCTCCGCTTCCTCACCAGCATTTGTTGTTCTTAGTCTTTTCGATGCTGGCCATCCTCACTGGTGTGAGGTGATATCTCGTGGTTTTAATTTGCATTTCCCTGATTATTAGTGATGTGGAGCATCTTTTCATGTGTCTGTTGGCCATCTGAATTTCTTCTTTGGAGAACTGTCTCTTCATATCCTCTGCCCATTTTTTAATAGGGTTATTTTCTTTTTGGGTGTTGAGGCATGTAAGTTCTTTATATATTTTGGATGTTAACCCCTTGTTGGATATGTCATTTACAAATATATTCTCCCATACTGTAGGATGCCTTTTTGTTCTGTTGATGGTGTCCTTTGCTGTGCAGAAACTTTTTAGTTTGATATAGTCACATGAGTTCATTTTTACTTTTGTTTTCCTTGCTCAAAAGGATGCGTTCAGGGATAAGTTGCTCATGCTTATATTCAGGAGACTTTTGCCTATGTTGTCTTCTAAGAGTTTTATGCTTTCGTGACTTACATTCAGGTCCTTGAACCATTTCGAGTTTACTTTTGTGTTTGGGATTAAAGAATAATCCAGTTTCACTGTCTTGCATGTATCTGTCCAGTTTTGCCAACACCAGCTGTTGAAGAGGCTGTCATTTCCCCATTGTAGGTCCATGGCTCTGTTATCATATATTATTTGACCATATATGATTGGGTTTATATCAGGGCTCTCTAGTCTATTCCATTGGTCTCTGGGTCTGTTCTTGTGCCAGTACCAAATTGTCTTGAGGCCTGTGACTTTGTAGTAGAGCTTGAATTTGGGGAGCACAATCTCCACAGCATTATTTTTCCTTCTCAGGATTGCTTTGGTTGAGGAATGCTTTTGGTATTTTGATAGGAATTACATTGAATCTGTAGATTGCTTTAGGCAGGATGGCCATTTTGACAATATTAATTCTTCCTATCTATGAGCACGGGATGTATTTCCATTTATTGGTATCTTCTTTAATTTCTCTCATGAGTGTCTTTTAGTTTTCAGAGTATAGGTCTTTCACTTCCTTGGTTAGGTTTATTCCTAGGTATTTTTTTCTTTTTAATGTAACTGTGAATGGAATTGTTTTCCTGATTTCTCTCTATGCTACTTTATAGTTAGTGTATCGAATGCAACAGATTTCTGTGTATTAATTTTGTATCCCACAACATTGCAGAATTCAGACATTAGATCTAATAGTTTTGGAGTGGATTCATTAGGGTTTTTTAGGTACAATATCATGTCATCTGCAAACAGGGACAGTTTAACTTCTTCCTTGCCAATCTGGATGCCTTTTATTTCCTTGTGTTGTCTGATTGCCGTGGCTAGGATCTCCAGGACTATGTTGAATAACAGTGGGGAGAGTGGGCATCCTTTTCTTGTTCCAGATCTTAAAGGAAAAGCTTTCAGCTTCTCACTGTTAAGTATAATGTTGGCTGTGGGTTTTTCATATATGGCCTTTATTATGTTGAGGTACTTGCCCTCTATACCCATTTTGTTGAGAGTTTTTATCATGAATGGATGTTGAATTTTGTCAAATGCTTTTTCAGCATCTATGGACATGATCATGTGGTTTTTGTCCTTCTTATTGTTTATGTGGTGGATGATGTTGATGGATTTTCGAATATTGTACCATCCTTGCATCCCTGGAATAAATCATACTTGATCATGATGGATGATCCTTTTGATGTATTTTTGAATTTCATTTGCTAATATTTTGTTGAGTATTTTTGCGTCTGTGTTCATCAGGGATATTGGTCTCTAATTTTCTTTTTGTGGTGTCTTTGCCTGGTTTTGGTATTAAAGTGATGCTGGCTTCATAAAATGGGTTTGGAAGTATTCCCTCTTCTTCTACTCTTTGGAAAATTTTAAGGAGGATAGATATTAAGTCTTTACTATATGTTTGATAAAATTCAGCAGTGAAGCCATCTGGTACAGGGTTTTGTTCTTAGGTAGGTTTTTGATTCCCAGTTCAATTTCGGTGCTGGTAATCGGTCTGTTCAGATTTTCTGTTTCTTCCTGGGTCAGCCTTGGAAGGCTGTATTTTTCTAGAAAGCTGTCCATTTCTTCTAGGTTATCCAGTTTGTTAGCAAATAATTTTCCATAGTATTCTCTAATAATTCTTAGTATTTCTGTGGTGTCTGTAGTAATTTTTCCTTTCTCATTTAAGATTCTGTTTATTTGAGTAGACACTTTTTTTCTTGATACGTCTCGCAAGAAGTTTATCTATTTTGTTTATTTTCTCAAAGAACTAGCTCCTGCTTTCATTGATTCTTTCTATTGTTTTATTCTTCTCAAATTTATTTATTTCTGCTCTAATCTTTATTAGGTACCTCCTTCTACTGACTTTGAGCCTCATTTGTTCTTCTTTTTCAGTTTCATTAATTGTGAGTTTAGACTGCTCATATGGGATTGTTCTTCATTCCTGAGGTAGGCCTGTATTGCAATATACTTTCCTCCTAACACGGCCTTCACTGCGTCCCACAGATTTTGCGGTGTTGAATGATTGTTGTCATTTGTCTCCGTATATTGCTTGATCTCTGTTTTTATTTGGTCAATGATCCTTTGGTTATTTAGGAGCATGTTGTGAAGCTTCCATGTGTTTGTGGGATTTTTCATTTTCTTTGTGTAATTTATTTCTAGTTTCATACCTTTGTGATCTGAGAAACTGGTTGGTACAATTTCAATCTTTTTTAATTTACCAAGGCTCTTTTTGTGGACTGGGATATGATCTATTCTTGAAAATGTTCCATGTGCCCTTGAGAAGAATGTGTATTCTTCTGCTTTTGGGTGTAGAGTTCTGTAGATATCTGTTAGGTCCATCTGTTCCAATGTGTTGTTCAGTGCCTCTGTCTCCTTACTTATTTTCTGTCTAGTTGATCTGTCCTTCAGAGTGAGTGGGGTGTTGAAGTCTCCTAGAATGAATGCATTGCATTCTATTTCTCCTTTTAATTCTGTTAGTATTTGTTTCACATATGTAGGAGCTCTTGTGTCGGCTTGTGCATAGATATTTATAATGGTTATACCTTCTTGTTGGATTGACCCTTTTATCATTATGTGATATCCTTCTTTTTCTCTTGTGACATTCTTTGTTTTGGAGTCTATTTTATCTGATACAAGTATTGAATTCCTGCTTTTTTCTCCCCATTGTTGCATGAAATGTCTTTTTCCATCCCTTCACTTTTAGTCTGTGTTTGTCTTTGGGTTTAAAGTGAGTCTCTTGTAGGCAGCATAAAGATGGGTCTTGTTTTTTTTATCCATTCAGTGACTCTATGTCTTTTGATTAGTACATTCCGTCCATTTACATTTAGGGTGATTATGGATAGGTAAATATTTATTGGCATTGCAGACTTTAGATTTGTGGTTACCAATGGTTCAAGGGTAACTTCCTTACTATCTAAGAGTCTAACTTAACTCACTTAATATGCTATTACAAACACAATATAAAGGTTCTTTTCTTTTTCTCCTCCCTTTTCTTCCTCCTCCATTCTTTATATATTAGTTATCATATTCTGTACTCTTTGTCTAGCCCTTGATTGACTTTGGGGATAGTTCATTTAATTTTGCATTTGCTTAGTAATTTGCTGTTCTACTTTCTTTATTGTGGTTTTATTACCTCTGGTGACAGCTATTAAACCATAGGAACACTGCCATCTATAGCAGTCCCTCCAAAATACACTGTAGAGATTGTTTGTGGGAGGTAAATTCTCTCAACCTTTGTGTATCTTGGAATTGTTTAATACCTCCTTCAAATTTAAATGATAATCTTGCCAGATAAAGTAATCTTGGTTCAAGGCCCTTCTGCTTCATTGCATTAAATACATCATGCCATTCCCTTCTGGCCTGTAAGGTTTCTACTGAGAAGTCTGATGATAGCCTGATGGGTTTTCCTTTGTATGTGATCTTATTTCTCTCTCTGGCTGCTTTTAATAGTCTGTCCTTATCCTTGATCTTTGCCATTTTAATTACTATATATTTTGATGTTGTCTTCTTTGGGTCCCTTGTGTTGGGAGATCTGTGCACCTCCATGGCCTGAGAGACTATCTCCTTCCCCAGATTCGGGAAGTTTTCAGCAATCACCTCCTCAAAGACACTTTCTATCCCTTTTTTTCTCTCTTCTTTTTCTGATACCCCTATAATGCGAATATTGTTCCGTTTGGATTGGTCACACAGTTCTCTCAATATTCTTTCATTCTTAGAGATCGTTTTTTCTCTCTGTGCCTCAGCTTCTTTGTATTCCTCTTCTCTAGTTTCTATTTCATTTATCATCTCCTCTACTGCACCCAATCTGCTTTTAATACTATCCACTGTGCTCTTCAATGATTGTATCTCTGACCGTTATTCATTCCTGAATTCTTGAATATCTTTCCATACCTCCATGAGCATGTTAATGATTTTTATTTTGAACTCCCTTTCAGGGAGAGTCATGAGGTCCATATCATTTCAATCTTTCTCAGGAGTTGTATTCATAATTTTACTCTGGACCAGGTTCCTTTGGCATTTCATATTTGTGTATGGCGCCCTCTAGTGCCCAGAAGCTCTACTCTCTGGAGTTGCTCAGCCCCTGAAGCAATGTTAGGGGTTGCAGGGGAGTGGTATTGGTGCCTGGGGGGAGGAAAGAGCTGTTTCCTGCTTCCCGGCTGCTATGCCTGTCTCCACTGCCTGAACCAGTGGACTGAGCACACAGGTATAAGCCTCTACGCTTTGCGTTTGTAGTTCCTGTACACAGATCTTCCCTCTGGCTGGGCTAACGCCAGGGTAGGGTTTGCTGGTTTGCGAGCCAGGTGGGGCTGCGGAGGAGAAAGGCGCAGTAGGCTGCCTATCACGGAGGGGGTTATTGGAGCTGTGTAGACAGGAGGGAGCTGGAGCACCTGTAGATCATTAAAGCCCCAACCTGGTGGGCAGAGTGTACCTGGACAATTTTGTCTACCTGTCCTTTCTCCTGAGTAGTAAGCTCTATGCAATCCTTGCCCCTTTAGCAGCCCTCTTGCTAAGGGCTTCCTTGTTAGGAAGTCTCTCAGACTGCCCACCTTTCTTTTGTCCCAGAGCAGCCAGATATGGATCCTGCTTTTCACCAGCAGTTGCAATCTCAGTCTCTCCATGAATTCTGCCTGTCTTAGCTTTCCAACCCCCTAATTACAATAGTATCATGCAAGCACCATGAAATGTAGGTTTGTGCTCACAGAGCAGATCTCCAGAGTTAGGTATTCAGCAGTCCCAGGCCTCCACTCCCACCCTGCTCCGTTTCTCTTCCTCCCACTGGTGAATTGGGGTTGGGGAAGGGCTTGGGTCCTGCCGGGTCACAGCTTTAGTACGTTACCCTGTTCTGTGAGGTCTGCTCTTTTCTCTAGGTGTGTGCAGTCTGGCGCAGTCCTCTTTCCTGTTGCTCTTTCAGGAGTAGTTTTATCAGTTATATTTTCGTATTATATGCTGTTTTAGGAGGAAGCCTCTGTCTCACCTCTCACGCCCCCATCTTTAATCCTCTCCAAGGGTAGCTTCTTTACTATCTAATGGTCTAACTGAACTCTCTTATTAAGCTATTATAAACACTGTCTCATGATTCTTTATTTCTCTCCCTTCTTATTCTTCCTCCTCCATTCTTTATATGTTAGGTGTTTTATTCTGTACTCTTTTGTGTTTCCTTTGGCTGCTTTTGCAGATAGTTGATTTTATTTTTTGCCTTTAGTTCATATTTGGATGGTCTGCTTTCTTTACTGTGGTTTTATTTTTTCTGGTGACATCTTTTTAGCCTTAGGAGTGCTTCCCTCTAGAGCAGTCCCTTTAAGATATTCTGTAGAGGTGGTTTGTGGGTAGCAAATTCCCTCAACTTTTGCTTGTCTGGAAATTGTTTAATCCCTCCCTCAAATTTAAATAATAATCATGCTGGATACGGTATTCTTGGTTCAAGACCCTTCTGTTTCATTGCATTAAATATATTATGCCATTCTCTTCTGGCCTGTAAGGTTTCTGTTGAGAAGTCTGATGATAGCCTGATGGGTTTTCCTTTGTAGGTGATCTTTTTTCTCTCTCTGGCTGCCTTTAATACTCTGTCCTTGTCTTTGATCTTTGCCATTTTAGTTATTATATGTCTTGGTGTTGTCCTCCTTGGGTCCCTTGTGTTGGGAGATCTGTGGTCTTCCATGGTCTGAGAAACTATTTCCTTCCCCAGCTTGGGGAAGTTTTCGGCAATTATTTCTTCAAAGAAACTTTCTATTCCTTTTTCTCTCTCTTCTTCTGGTACCCCTATAATGCGAATATTGCTCCGTTTGGATTGGTCACACAGTTCTCTTAATACCCTTTCATTCTTAGAGATCCTTTTTGTCTCTCTTTGCCTCAGCTTCTCTGTACGCCTGTTCTCTGATTTCTATTCCATTAACAGTCTCTTGGACCTCATCCAGTCTGCTCTTAAGCCCGTCAATCTATTGTTTAATTTCTGTAATTTCCCTGCTGACTTCATCCCTTAGCTCTTGCATATTTCTCTGTAGGTCCATCAGCATGGTTATGACTTTTATATTGAATTCTTTTTCAGGAAGACTGTTTAAATCTATCCCACCAGGCCCTCTCTCTGGAGTTGTCTGGGTGATTTTTGAGTGGACCAGATTCTTCTGTCTTTTCATAGCGATAGAAGTGGTCACAGGCAGGTGGCACATGTGTCAGCTGGGAGACCAAAGTCACTTCCTGCTTGTTGTTCTTGTCCTTCTCTGCAGCCTGTACCCATTACCTGCACACCGGGAGGCAGTCTCTGGGATAGTCCCCTGATCTACCATGGGCAGGGCCACCCTCAGGCTATCCTAGAGCACTGCTGTGGTGTGTCAACCACGCCTGGTACGTTCTACTGCAAGGTCAGGCCCCTTCGTGCCTTCCGGACATTGCTCCAGCTTCCACAGCCTGTGCGTGTTACCTACACACTGGGAGGTAGTCTCTGGGATAATCCCCTGAGCTGCCATGGGCAGGGCCACCCTCAGGCTAGCCTAGAGCACTGTGGGGTTGTAGACGCCATGCTGGGTGTGGTCTACTGCCAGGATGTGCCCCTTTGCGCCTTCCTGACCTTGCTCCAGCTTCTACTGCCCGTCCGGTTAGCTGCGCGCTGGGAGGGACTATGTGTGGTTGCCATGGGCGGAGCTGCTCTCCGGTTTCTCTGCAGCTGTGGTGGGTCAGCTGGTCCGTTTGCAGCACTGGTCTGGGGGGAACGAATGGCAGGCTGCTTATCACTGTGTGGGGCCCTGGGGCTGCTTCACCCTGCAGTGGATTAGGGGGCCCGAAGTTCCTCAAGACTCCCAGCCTGCTGGGCTGAGTGTGCTGGGATGATTTTATTTAGCTGTTGGGCCCTTGTCCCTTTAAAACTTTTAAAAAGCACCCGCTTTTCTTTTGTCCCAGGGAAGCCGGCTGTGGGGACCTGCTTGCAGTCCCCGTCTTGGATCCTGCTCTTCCGTTTCTCTAATGCCCAGTACACTATGCAATGTGTGTCAGTGCTCCCGGCGCAGATCACCAGGGCTGGTTATTTAGCAGTCCTGTGCTTCCACTCCCCCCCCCCCACTCTGACTCTTTACCTCCTGCCAGTGAGCTGGGGTGGGGGGAGTGCTCAGGTCCCGCTGGGTCACGGCTTTGTATCTTACCCCCTTCGTGAGGTGCTGAGTTCTCGCAGATGTAGATGTAGCCCGGCTGTTGTACTGTATCTTCTGGTCTCTCTTTTAGGAATAGTCGTATTTGTTGTGTTTTCAAAAGTATATATCGTTTTGGGAGGAGATTTCTGCCGCCCTGCTCATGCCGCCATCTTGAGCTCCTCTCCCCCAACTTAAGATTTTATAATACCCCCAAATGTTAAATTTATTCTTTAATGAATGCAAATTTATCAAGGTCACTATTATTAAATATACTACAGATTGTAATTAATAGTAACTAACTAGTAAGTACTGATTATATACTGATCTCTGTTCTGAGTATTTAGCTTGCATAATTAATTATCAGAAAAATCACTGTGAATTAACTGCTACAATTATTTCCCATTCTATTATTAGGGAAATTGGGTTAGCAAGATTAAAATACTTGCACAGGACACAAATTTTGCAAGTCATAGTAACAACATAATTTCAGAGATATCAATAAAAGAGTATGTGGTTAACTAGGATATCTATAGAAAGATTTTTATCTTCCAATTTGTCTTTATAAGCTCTACATTTTTCATGAATCATTGTTTCATGAGATGCCATACAGTTAATGTAAAGGATCATATTAAAAAAAAATAGAATAGAAAATGATATGTTTGATTAAATTATACAAGCACTGAAGTGTTGGCATAGACTTGTAAGACACATTTGACTATAAATGTTCTCTTTCTGTTATCACCATTTTACTTACGATTCTTGATTATTCATAGCAAAGCAAAAAAGTCTTTGTTACTAATTTAAAGTCCATGAATTCCCTTGCAGAATTATGAAAAAGTAATGTAATGGACTTCATATTTCAAAGGGCACAGGTACAAATCATTTTCATTATACTGCAATAACACATTGGTTCATTTTTAAACATTTTTGGAAGACAAAACCGCAAAGAGCTAATTCAATTGAACTGTGCATCTCAAAAAGTTTAGAAAATATTATTTAAACTTATGAAAGCTATTTTATCACTAAAAACATACTTTGACATTTATGCATTCTAATGAGACAAACTATAGATGAGGATGTATCAGTTATTTATGTGATGCTTGCTCATAATATTTGAATTAAAAAGTATATGATATCAAGACAAGTAACCTCATTTAGGTAAAACTTCAATCGTATATTTGGGCCAATAAGTATTTGTCACATCTAAAAGGAAAACCATAGTTTTCCTCTGAATTTACCATAAGATTTGGGGAATTTCTATTATACTTCTGAAAGAATCAATGTTCTTGCTAACCTGTGAAATTGGAGTTTAATGTTCATAAATTCCAAGAAATAATAAAATCTTAAAATTGAAAATAATTTTGAGAATTTATCAAACTTATTTAATGTCTTAGTAGTAATATATGTATTCCATAACATCTATTTTTCTATTCTTCTTGGCAACATTCTGAACAGGAAAGTGAAGATGGGAATAATTTTTATGCAATATAAAGTGACTGAAGAAGTCAGTAGGCATGTATGTGCTTGAACAATGCATAAACATACAAAAGGACAGATTGAGAATTCAAGATGGCAGCGTGAGAGGTGAGATGGAGAGCTCCTCCCAAAACCACAAACAGTACAAAAATATAGTTAATTAATACAACTAACCTTAAAACAGCAACAAGAAAGAAGGCTGAACCAGACTGCACACAGACCTCATGAACAGAGCAGACCTCATGAAACAGGGTAACGGAAGAAAGCCTTAATCAGGCGGGACCCAAGCCCTTCCTCCACCCCAGCTCACCGGCGGGAGGAAGAGAAATGGAGCAGGGGAGGGGGTGAAATACTGGGACTGCTGAACACCCAGCCCTGTAGATCTGCTTTGTGAGCAGAATCCTATAGTGTGTGGTGCTCTGGACGTTGGGGAGCTCAGACAGGCAGAGTGCTTGAGAAATTGACATTCCAGCCATTTGTGAAGGAAGGGATCAACATCCAGCCGCTCTGTGTCACAGAAAAGGCAGGCAGTCTGAGAGGCTTCCTAGCAGCTAGAGGGCTGCTGTAGGGGCGGGGATTGCACGGAGCTTGCTGTGCTGGAGAGGGAGAGCTGGATAAGGTTGCCTGGGCACACTCTGCCCAGCTGGTTGGGAACTTTGGGGACCTTCAGGTGCTCCATCCACCTGGCTGCCTACTCAGCTACGTACGAGGCCCCCCACTGTGACACACACCCTGCCCAGCCTTCAGACTGGCCTGCAGGCACCTGCTCACAAACGTACAGTCACAGCGCAGGCGCAGGCCAGCCAGAGGGAGTCCCCACCTACAACAGCTAGAGACGCAAAGCACAGAGGCTTACACGTGGGTGCTTGGCCCACTGGCTCTGACACTGGAGACAGGTACCACAGACAGGAATCAGGAAACAGCCCTTTCCTCTCCCCAGGGATGAGCTCAGCTCCCCTACGACCTCCAACCTCACTCTAGGGGCTGAGCAGCTCCAGAGACTGGAGTTTCTGTGCACTAGTGGGCACCACAAACAAATATGAAATGACAAAATGCCACAGGAGCATTAGCTGCCAACTTTAAGATGGCCACCACACCAGGAAAGGGGATGGGGCAAGGTTACATTAAAGTACCACAAAGCATTTCCATTATGTTTACGTTGGCTTTTTCTTCAGCATTTACTTGGTTGCTTTAAACCTCTGACTGTTTTCCAGAGTTCTGGCAAAGCTGATTTTGATAACTTTTGATGTTTTTTCTGTTTCTGTGGAGGGATGGCCCTCCCTTCCTTTTCTGCCATTTTTACTAATGTCACTACTGAAAATCTGTGTACTATGATTTTATTCTATGCTATAGTATTATTTTATTTATCCATTCAGCAAGTATTTATTAAGTACCTACAAGATGCTATTCACTCTAATAAGCACTGGGGATAAAATGATTATGAAAACAAATTCCCGGCTTTATTGGAGCACATCCCCTAGAGTGTGTTCATGAGGGTGGGTCAGGTTTAAGTCTAACAAAAAACAAAATGCTTAATGTGTATGGCATTGTTTTTATTTTTTGATATATTTTTATTGAAGTATAGTTGATATAGTATATTGGTTTCAGGTATATAACATAGTAATTTGACAGTTATATACATTATTAAATCCTCACCCCAACTAGTGTAGTTACTATCTGTCAACAAAGAAAGATATTATAGTATTATTGACTATATTGTCTATGCTGTACTTTCATCCCTCTGACTGATTTATATTATAATTGAGATTTTTCACCTCTTTATCCCCTTCACATATTTCACTCACCCACCCCAACCCATCCCGATGGTAACCACGTCTTTTCTCTGTGTCTATGAATCTATTTCTATTTTGTTTGTTTTATTTTGTTTTGTTTTAAGATTCCACATACAAGTGAAATCATACGGTATTTGTTTTTCTCTGTCTGACTTATTTCACTTAGCATAATACTGTCTAGTTCCATCCATGTTGTTTCAAATGAAAAGATTCTATTCCTTTTATGACTGAATAATATTCTATTGTACGTATGTACCAGGTCTTCTTTATCAGTTCATCTATCGATGGACACGTTGGTTGCTTTCTTATCTCCATTGTCTATTGTAAACAATGCAGCAATAAACATAGGAATGCATATATCTTTTCAAATCAGAGGTTTTGTTTTCTTTGGATAAATTCTTAGAAGTGGAAATACTGGATCATTTGGTATTTCTACATTTAGTTTTTTGAGGAACCTCCACAGTGCTTTCCATAGTGGCTGCACCAATTTACATCCCCACCAACAGTGTAGGAGGGTTCCCTTTTCTCCACATCCTCACCAACCCTTGTTATTTCTTGTCTTTTGGATAGTGGTGATGTGTATGGCATTGTTAAGTAAAATATGAGAGCTAGAGAGTGATGCGGGTGCTATGTAATACAGGGTGGCCTGGAAGACCTACCTGATAAAATAACACTTGAGCAGAGCCTTATACATCCATGGGGGAGCTATTGGGATAGTAGATAGCTATATGAGTCTGGATTTAAGGACAAGTCAAGAATGGGGCTATCAACTTAGAATTCACTGGAATCTATATGTGACTGAACAGGACCTCATCAGGTATGAGGGTAGATAAAATAGGTGAGGACAGAAGACTGAGCCCTGGACCTCTTAGAAGTTGGGAGGACAGGAACAGGGAGAGAAATATGTAAAAGAGAATGAGGAGGGCTTACTAGAGAGATAAGAAAAGAATCAAGAGAGAATTGAGTCCTAGAGGTCAAGGGTTTCAGAGGCAGTGAGAGATTAACTGTCAAACAGAGCTCACAGACTGAGCAATATGAGAACTGAGTATAGATGATTAGATTTGGCAGTGTTAGGTTATTGGTGAACTTAGAAAGAACAGTCTCAATAGACAAGAGGAATAAAACTAGATTAACCAGAGTTCAAAAGATAATGGTATAGCAAATAAGGCCAGTCAGTATAGACAACCTTTCAAATTCTGCTATGAAAAGAGATCAGGGAAATGGGGTGATAGCTGGCAGCAATTAAGGGTAAAGAAAAGCATGCCTTTTAATACCAAGAGCTATTATAACGTGTGTGTTGATAGGGATAATCCAACAAGGAGGAACTAATTGTTTACAGAGAAGACAAAAGAGAGAACTGGAAAGTTCCATATCATTGAGTAGGTGTGGATCCAGTGAATTAGGAGAGTCCTAGCTGTAAGAGCATGGAGAGATTTTTTGGTATAATGGGAGAGAAGGCAAAGCACATGAATACAAACAAAATTGGGCTGGTCGATGTAATGGAAGAAAATTTGACTCATATTTGCCTCTGTGTGCTTAGTGAAATAAGAAGGAAGAATGTCAGCTGAGAGTGAGAAGGAAAGGGAGTGGGTGTCCCTAGGAGTGACCTAGATTTCAATTCACTGTAGAAAATTTTACTATAGCAGACTTTACTAAAGGAAGACCATCACTCACTCACAATTTATTTATTTATTTACCATTTTCTCTATCTACTCATCTATGCACACATCTACCAATCTACCTCTTGTAAACTCCTGAAATTCTATAACCTCCTAAGTAGATATTAGTACTCTGTTACAATATTTGATTTCATTTCTGGAGCTACTCAAATTGCATGAAAGAATGTAAAAAATAAACCACACTGTAGCTTAGGTTGCATTTCATAAGCCCAGACTTTTGTAAACTATTTTAATACATTGTTTCTGTTCTCTTCATAGAAAAATATTCTACTGGTATAAGTAGGTCTAAATTTCAGATTACAGAAATTTTTCTGAAGGGCAAGCATCCAGACAGCTTTGCTTAATAAGAGATGTTGTTTTGTGTTTTACAATAAAATTAGCAACTTTGCTTATTAGTTAGGAAAACCACCTGTTTTATGTGATAAATCATAATTTAAAAATCTGTATGATTGGAACCTGAACCCAGTTGGGTGAAAAATTGGTTGTTAGATATAATGGGAAGGAAAATTTTATAAAACATGTGAAACCCATGCTCTGATGCCAACAGTATTTAATAAACTTTTATGTCTGTTATCTGAAAGACTTCAATGTGCTTTGTATCAGGTGGAAAACCATATTATTAAATGTTACTAGCCACTCGGTTAATGGTGTAAGAATGTGCAGGTCATTTTGGAGTATACTCAAAAAGAGATGGGAAGTCATGGAGCAGAGGAGAGATCTGATTTGATCGGAGTTTAAAAAATTTCTCTCTGATGCTATTAATAGACTACATTTTGGAGGAAAACAGAGAAAGCTTAATGAGCAGGACTTGTTGACAGATTGGCTAAGGGAAAAGAGAAAAGTTGCCACTAATGAGATAAGGAAGACTGTAGGAAGACGTGGTTTAGAGACAGAGAACAGGAGTTTGGTTTGAGGCATCATTTTGAGGTCCCTATCAGATATACAAATGGAGATAATGTGGAGGCCCATGAATTTTTAATCCCGAATTTAGGAGATGTTTACAGGCTGAAAAAAATTATTTGAGAATCACTATCATATGGATGATATCCAAAGTCACAAAGCTTAATGAGATCACCTAAGATATGAATGTAGATAGAGAAAATAAGTTATCCAAAGTTTGAGTCCTTGTGTAAAGGAAAAGCCTGTTTTTCCTACTGTTGCAGGGAGAACCCAGTTCATTCTTCCCTACTTTGTTTCTCTCTAGTGACTCCTTTACTCTCTCACAGAACTCTTCACTTCTGACACTTCTGGACACCAAACATGTGGGGGATTTTCCCCACAACAACATGCAAGTCTCCAATACCAGCTAGGTGTCCTACAATTTAACTCAATTCTGACACTCTACCTGGAGATAGTGTCAGATCCTATAGGTAAGGGCTTAGTCCCGCAAGATTGCATACACACACACACTTCAGACACCAGTCGCAAGCCCAGGTTACGCCTCTGCTTCTGACCAACCTGATATAGATCGGAGGTTCCAACAACCTCACTTGGGTTTGATTAATTTATTAGAAAGGTTCAGGAAACTCAGGGAAACACTTATATTTACCAGTTTTTTAAGTGATATGATAAAGGATACTGATGAACAATCAGGTGACAATATAGGTAGAGTGAGATCTGTGAGGGTCCTAAACACAGAAACTTCTGTCCCCATGAAGTTGGGGTGCATCACCTTCCCAGTGTGGGTGTGTTTGCACACCTTGAAGCTCTCTGAACCCCCTACTATTGGGATTTTGTGGAGGCTTCTTCACATGGGCATGATCAATTATTAACTCCATTTCTAGCCCCTCTTTCCTCTCTGGAGGATAGTGGGATGAGTATAAAACTTCCAAGCTTCTAATCATGGCTTGGTCTTTCTGGTGACCAGCCCCCATCCAGGAGCCCACACAGAGTCATCTCATTAGAACAAAAGATTATCCTGGTGCCCTTATCATTTAGGACATTATTTTAGGAGCCCTGTGTTAGGGATGAGTCAGACACCAAATACTAGAGTAAGAGTTGCTCCTGGTGTTATCACTTAGGAATTTATAAGGGTTTTAGAAGTTCTGTACAGGGAACTGAGGAGCAGAAACCAATGCATATATTTCCTATTATTTCACACCTGGTATACTCCAACATTTAGGGAATATAAAAAAAGGAATAAGCAAAAAATACTAACACGTTGTGGGACATGAGGCAGGAGAAAACTAAGATCATATTGTTACCTTGGAAAATAAGTGAAAAACTGCTTCAGAGTAGAAGAGGTGACCATCTGTGAAGTGATGTAAGATGAGAATTATGATTTAATAATTGAACTTTGCAACATAGGGATCAGCATAATCTTGACAATAGTTGCTTTGGTGAAATGTAGCAATAAATCCTGACCGAACAGGCTCAACAGGAAATGAGAGGTGAGAGATTCGAGCTCTCAACTCTTAAGGTGTCCTCAATTCTTTTGAGCAACTTTGCTATAAATGAGGGGGTTGGAAATGGGGAAGGAGATGATGTGGGCATATCTTGAAAGATGTGATGTAGGCATGAGAGTTTTTCTTAAAGATAGAATAAATTATAGCATTTTCTGTGCAAATGAGAATGATTTAGTAGGGGGAAAATTGATGAAGCTAGTGATTTCGAAGGGGGAAAATTGATGAAATAGATAAGGAATTGCTGGAGACCATAAGGATGGTATCTAGTGGACAGGTAGAGAGAATGACCTGAACAAAAGTTCTAACACTTCCTCCACAGTAAAAGGAGGAGAGTCAGATCATTTGGTTTACAGGTACATGTGTCTGGGTCGTCGAGATGTGAAGACTTTTGGAAGTTCTTATTTGATTGCCTTTGTATTCTTAGTAAATTAGAATTATCAATCATTAGTTAAGATTAAGGATGTGGGGAGAGGTTTTGGCTGTATAAAGAGAGAGGAAAAGACATGAAATGGTCAGAGTGTGAAAGCTCAGGAAATGTGATGTAATTGCAAGGCATCATTTAGGATCCATTTGAGACTAATGGTCATGGATTAAAAGTGAGACATTTCAGTGTGATTGTATGCTTTTCTCCAGCCACCTTCGTCTGAACAAAGACAAGCTTGGATGAGCTCACTATTTACAAGTACATCAAGTAAGCTGGGAATAGAGAGGCAAGCAAGGAAGATGAGAGTTATGTAAGAGAATTATTGTAATTATGGACGATGGATTTATCACATGAAGTGAGGACATCATGAGGGAAGATATTTGAAGAATTTCTGGAACTTGGACAATAGAGGTGGTAGTAAGAGAATGAGATATTTGAAAGTGAGATCATGCAGGAACTGCAGTTATTGAGAATGTCTTGATCTAGGAAATGAGCGCAAGAGTGGATTGCTGTGAGCGGGTGGAGAGTAAGATAATTGGGGATGGTTAGACATGGTATTGAAATCCCCAAGGGTTATAACAAGAGTAATGTCAGAGCTTGAACTAAAAAATCTTCAAAGAATGAGAGACTGATGTAGAATTGATAGTTGATTTTTATAGTTAAGTGATTTTGTTTCATGACCTAAGATTCAAAGTGATTCAAAGAATTTTTAGGAGAGAGGGAAGGTTAGGAGAGAAAAGAGCCACCACATGACATGGATGGGCAGAGGAAATATTTTCCTCACAGGGGTTGCCCAGGTTTAAGGTATAGCAAGAAGGTACAGTGAACATTAGAGAAGCTGATATAGGAGATATACATGATTTTCCTAATGACAGATAAAAATTTCTGGAAGATGGTGTGGTGTGGTTTTAGGATTTGGAAATGGATGAGCATTGTAGTCAGAAAAATAGATATACAGTGCCCTTGTTGATAAGAACTCAGAGAATGAGGATAGCATGGAAGAGCTGGCTTTCTTGTGGTGACAGATATAATAGGGAAAATGCCTAATTAGTTATTTCCTGATGGACAGAAGACAGATGGTACTAGTAAGATCTCACACCTATTTGGGGAGATGAGTCTTTGGGAATGACAAAGAATAGAGAGCTTTGTAAATATAAATCACATGTAAGGAACTGCCAATGGTTAGAAAGTAATCCAACATTCTTTAACTACCTAAATGTGTTTGTATGTATGTATATACATGTATACATACATACATAATACATATTATGTAGAATATAGAATTCTATTAGAATACTATATAGAATTCTATATATTATGTAAAACTAAAAATACAGAATATGTGTATATATATAAATATAATATATTATAATTGTATATTTTATATATATAATTTCTTATATATGAGCTTAGCATTCTCAAAACTCAGTCCTGAGGGAAAAAAAACCCTCCATTCTGGGAAATAAGCCAATGTCATATGTGGAGAGTTTGCTAATGTACCCAAAAATTGAGTGCTTGGTTACAAGATGAATGTCTCAGCATTTGCCCTTTTCCTCCTATTAGTTTTCCTGGTGATAGAATTTGTGGTAAATATCAGAGCACCATTTACATGTGATCAAAAGATAAATATAACTCAATAATGACTCTGTCTATTTTTATCAAGGAGGCAGGGATCCCAGTACCTGTTCAGTTGCTATAGGAAAGGACATCCATTTTAGCTACCACACTTCAGGAAGAATAAACAGCAACAAAAAGTCATGAGTGGTTGTTCCCACCCAAAAGAAGGAAATCTGAGAATGGATTTTTTTTTAAACAAAATGCATTCATTATTTCCCTTATAAGAGATAACTATAAAAACATGAAACATATCCATTCTGTAATATTAAATGTTAACTTCCTTGCAGAGCTAGTGATGGTAGAGATTTTTATTTGTATGGATTCTTAGATATGACACAAAAAGCCCAACCTCAGTTATCTAAATACCAGCTAACATACACATATGGGTTAGTGTAAAGTTTTGTTCTAAATCAGTTTTAAGGTGGTTTGTGTTGCAGCACATTTGTGGCAATAGCTGTTGGAGACCCTAGACATGATCTTACTATTAAACAATCTATAGTACTCCATACACAGTGCTCTTCTGAGATCTAATGACTGAGGGAATGAACAATTGAAAATAAAACTTAACTTCACATTTAACTAACACCAATTATGATTCTAGGAATCACATTTATAATATAAACAATGCCCTTGAATTTTTTTTGGCTATTGTTCCTTAATTAAATATTATCCACATCCATCACATAAATATCTGAGTTAGAAAATGTTACCCCCCTTTTGCAACAACATGGATGGAGCTAGAGGGTATTATGCTCAGTAAAATAAGCCAGGAAGAGAAAGACAAGTACCAAATGATTTAACTCATCTGTGAAGCATAAAAACAAAGCAAAAACTGAAGGAACAAAACAACAGCAGACTCACAGAACCCAAGAATGGACTAACAGTTGCCAAAGGGAAAGGGACTGGGGAGGGTGGGTAGGAAGGGAGGGATAAGGGGAATAAGGGGCATTACAATTAGCACACATAATGTAGAGGGGGGCACGGGGAAGGCAGTATAGCACAGAGAAGGCAAGTAGTGACTCTATAGCATGTCAGTATGCTGATGGACAGTGACTGTAATGGGGTATGTGGTAGGGACTTGAGAATGGGGGAATCTAGTAACCACAATGTTGCTCATGTGATTGTACATTAATGATACCAAAATAAAAAAAAGAAAGAAAGAAAATGTTACCCTTTCTCTGATCATTTTATACACACATTACTAAGTTAAATTTTTGTTGTTTATTTAGTAAACATTTATATTGTTTATATGTTAATGCTCTTCTAAGCACCATAAATATATTGATTTCATCCTCATAGAACCATCTGTGGTAGGTATTACTATTTTATAAATAGTTAAACAGGCTCATAAGTTTCAGAAGTTTGTCTAATAAGATATTTAGTAGTGAAGGTGGTTTGAATGTAGGCAGTCTGGCTTTAGGATCTGGGCTTCACCCAATAAACAACACTTACAAATAAAATATAAACTGTAAAAAATTGGTAACTAGTAAAATCAAGTTTAAAAACACTTGTCTGTATATCACTTAAGATCATCTTAACTAACACTGTTCAGTGTCAGGAAGCATATGTTGAAAAGGAGATTAATTTCCAGAAAGTTCATTAAGGAGTGCTCTCTGAAGCAACACCTACGGGGGAAGAGAGTAAAGCAGGATTAAGTAGAGGATGCGTTGTAATTCATTCACGAAAAGGTCTTAGCTGACCTCGTGTGAAGCTTTGAAGCTAGAAAGACTCTTCAAAGTAGTCCTAAGTTGAGGAGTTGGAATCAAGATTTTATATCCACCCCCCTGCCCCGTCAACCAGTCGTTGGATATAGTCTACCTATGGGAGGAAGTCCTGACCTTGGCCAGTGCTGCTCTCTTCTCTTCAATCAAGGGTAACTGTCCAAAGGGCTGACAACTTCGAGCTCTCAACAGGTAGCACTTCCACTAGCTGGGCTTCAGTTTCGCAGGGTTATTTAGGTGGGCTATAAGAGCCTCCACTACAGCTTCCAAAGGTATAGGAATCACGCGTTGGAAAGCATTGGCCTAAGCCATGATCTTTTAGAACACTTTACATCACAACAGGTCAAGAGCAATCCATATTTTGTAAACCATGCTTCTTACACGTTGTAGTGAGTTTGGGGAATTTCAAGGTTCATCATGCAAACACTACAACTTGTTAAGTTAATGGAATATTCAACTTGGTTTTGGTTTTGCAGCATTTGAAGATTTTAAAAATACGCTGATGATGTCACTACACTGGTCATATTTTCGTATTAAATTTAAAAACACAGGAGCTGTAAATATGGTGGTCTTGGTATATAGGCTTTAGTACCTGGACAAAGGCTCTAGCAGGTGATATATAAATGAGCGTAAGACGGCCCATGCACCTTGGCTCTATGTTGTTTACTTCTTCAAGGTAGGCAAAGCTTATTAGCTTAAAAGCCCATTGGCACCAAACTTAAATTTTTATACATCCGATTGTTTAAAATAGAGCACGCATAAGCAGATTTTTAGCTATTTAGAGCTTTCCTATTTTGTATACCTGTACAAAACTGTACCCAACATCTGCACTATATAAAGATAACCTCTGTATCTATAAAGGACCCAATTCACTGCTGCTCTTCTGAAGTCTAATGACTAATAGACTGAACAAGTGAAAGTAAAACTCAATTTTCACATTTAAGTAACATCAATTATGATCCAAGAATCACATTTCTAATATAAATAATGCCCTTGAATTGTATCCTGGCTATTGTTCCTTAATTAAATATTATCCACATCCATTACATAAATATCTGAGTTAGAAAATGTTACCCCCTTTTTTCTGATAATTTTATACACACATTACCAGCTAAGTTAATTTTTTTTGTTGTTTATTTAGTAAACATTTATATTGTTTATATATTAGTTACTCTTCCACTATGCCAGTGGCTTCAAACTCTGGATCCTTAGAACCCTGGATCCCTAGAGATCCTCAAAGGGCATTATATAAAAAGCTCAAGTAGAAATCAGTCATCCGTTTGCACATAAAAAGTCTATGCAGGTAAGTGAAAAGGTAAAGTGTGTTAGCTGAAACTACAGGAACTCAGTGAGGAATGTAACTGCTCCTTTACCCTCTACAGAAACTCTGTTGAACAATTTCAAATCTTAATACAAATAGGTGAATGATTAAGTATTACTTAATAAACACAACTTGTTTGAAAGCCAACTCTGTCCGTACACCAGGCCAAGGGAAGGAAAATCCAAGATGAATGTAGTCTTGATGCAAAAGGGGTTGTGAACTGTTAACACTAAAGTGTGCAGAATTTTTTTTATACATTGTGATCTTCTGTCCCAAAGTATATATAACATAAAATTTGACATTTTACCTATTTTTAAGGTGTAGTTGAGTAGCATTAATAATGTTCATAGTTTTGCATGTCTATAATCACTATTTCCACTTTTTCTTCATCTCAAATGTAAATTATGTAACTATTAATCAATAATTCTCATTCTCCCTTCCACCCATCCCCTGGTAACTTCTCATCTACATTCTCATTATATGATTTTTTTTCTTTTACAGCTATTTATATAAGTGGAACCATATAATATTTATCCTTTTATGTCTGGTATTTTGACTTAGCATAATATTTTCAATATTCATCCATGGTATAGCATAAATCAGCACGTCACTTCTTTTAGGGCTGAATGATATTTCATTGTGTATATATGTAGCACATTTGTTAATCCTTTCATCTACTGATAGATATTTGCAGTTTTTCCATCTTTGGTTATTATGAATAATGTTGCAGTGGATGATGGCACACAGTATCTGTTTCCAGTTATTTTGTGTATAAACCTAAAAATGGAATTTATGGGTCATAGCAACACTGTGTTTAACTTTTAAGTGTTCAGGTTCTTTGCACATTTTTTTAATTGGGTTGTTTGTCTTCTGTTGTTGAGTTGTAAGAATATATATATGTATATAATATATACATATGTATATATACATACACACACACACACCTTGGAGTGTATGTATATACACAAACACACATACAAATATATGTTCTAGATATTAAAACTTTACCCAATACATTATTTACAAAAATTTTCTCTCATTTCGTGGTTGATATTTTCACTTTCTTAATAATGTCTTCTGAGGGACAAAAGCCTATAATTTTAATGAACTTCAATTATCACTCTTTGTCTCTTATGCCTTATGCAAATTTCAAAATAATTCAGCAGATGCAGTGACAGAACCTTAGCTACCAATGATGTTAGAATTCTGAAGATGCATAGAACTAATAATGCTTTTAACTGATGCTCAAATCATGATTTTTCCAGTGCCAGATTATTTCTGTAGGCCTTAAGGGCCTGTGTCACTGTGAATTAGCATGATTGGCATGCCATAATTAAGCACAAAATATGACAAGTAACTGTCATTCATCTTAACAATAAATTATTTTCCTGCATACTGTTGATCTCATATCTGGGGATCCAATAATAATAATAATTTTAAAAAAACAGTAAGGCAATTACAAAGAAATGTAAAGTGGTAAAGTTATATTGGAAGTATTAGTTTAAAAGTAATATCCTGTACTCTGCTTGGCATCCTGTATATTATATCTGTTAAAATCAGACTGGCAGTTAGAATTGAAGGAAACGGGTTTTACAGCAGAGCCAAATGCTCACCTACTACACAGGCTGATGTATGACTTCCTGGCATTTTGTTAATTTCTGAGGTTAATAAAGCAGGTCAAATAATTACCATAAATAAGTAACGCATTTTGAGCACTTACAGCTAGCTAGATTGTCAAAACTCATTGTACAGTTATTATAAACAAAGTTTATGCTGTCTACTCAGTCTATTTTCAGTTTTGCAAATAAGCACTTATAACTTGATGTATCTGCACTTCCCCCAGCCCTCCCCACTAAGGACAGAATTGAATAACTTAAGATAAAATGAGGTTCAGGCACTTAAATGATTATACCTAGTGGTCATCAAGAACAAGAAACTCTGAGTGCATTCTGTCAGGCTTCAGGGCCACAGCCACCATGGAAGTGGAATTCCCCAAATGGATAATCAGAGAAATATGTATTTGGTTATGGCTTGTTGATGCATCCTTGGGTCTCCATCCAGCCACCCCATCCCACTCACCTTTTGTAGTTGACAGGTGTTAAGATATGTATGGACCCCTGAAATGTAATCTTTTCCATACACTGCCTTGCATAATATTTAACTGAAAGTTCATTCAAGGGCTTGCTATGATCCTATTGTTATAGTTTGTGCATGTCCCTGCCTGGAGTCTTCTGTTCTTCAACTGGGTAAGATAGGAGAAAGCCAAAAAAAGTTGAGAGTTACAGTCCACTTCTGTTGGTTTAACATGTCTTGGAAGGACTGTTTCTGCAGCAATCAAAAGCTTTCAGATAACAAATTGTGGCACTAGTTGGCTCATAACTGCATTTATTTATGCCTTCATCTGTTACAAAAGCTTTTAAAGGTATCACAGAGATATAAAACACAAGAAAAGGTGAATTACAAGTAATTTTTTAGGAAGTTGAAACAAGATTAGGGACATAACCTGCAGTTAGGGATTAGATATAGTATGGCCATGTCATTTGCTGTTAATAAGCCAAAATGCCTTTCTAGCAGCCAGTGTGTGGAGGAAAAACAGAGTAACACAATCATGCTCCACAGGATAAAACCAACTAATTGCTTGAAAGAGTCAACTGCTATTCCTGATGCTAGTTCTGAAAGAAATTTCTCTCAAATTTTTCATAAAGATTGCAATGGAACAAGAAAGTCTTTGAAAACGTTCCTACCTACACATCATGATGACTTCCTCAGAATATTTCTATGTTGTCTGACGTGGGTATTTGACATCACAACACAGTGAAATCCACTGAATTCAATCTTAGTGTGGCTGGGGAAAGATGTAGTAGATTTCAGGTACAGGTCTTTGGGCTCATTGGATTTAATCATTCCATAGATTTTTAAAGCACCTAAAGGAAAAGATAGTGCAAGACTTCCCTCTAACCATTTACTAGTATTACTTCTGCAGTAGAGGTTGTAGGCTTTGTGTATACCTAGGTGAGCAGTTGGTGAGATTATATTCTGCCTGCTTACTGACAGGCCAGGTGCAAAGTGATTCAGAGACCCATACAGTCTTGGATTTTTATCCCAGCAATATCAGTTAATAGCTCTGTGATCTTGAGCAAGTTGCTAAGCCTCATAAGAGTTCTCTGCTGAATTTTCTCATCTTTAGAAATGGAGGTAATGCCTATTTGGGAGGGTTCCTGTCTTTGCCACTGTGCGTGGAGAAGAGAGAGAGAATGGAAGGAATCCAATAAAGGGTGCAGTATCAAGCAAGTTCATACAGTGGGTAATGAGGCTCAAGCCTTCTGGGAACTACAGAGAAGTGTGTGAATAACTTTAAGTGCAGAATATACACCTCAGAGGTGTCCCATTCGAGGGCATGGGAACGATGGTGTTTATTCACCAGCTCCTGCCGTGTATTCGTTGATGTTACCTCCAGGCTGCTGCCCAGGGTGGGCTGAGCAGGCTGTGGCATCCAGAGAAAGCCCCTAGGAAAAAAGGTGTGGTTTGGCAGTTGGAAGATGGCCCACATAAATTCTATATGGGAAACCGAAAATGTCCTGGGGTAAAAATAAAGTGCTCTGTTAAGAGTGCCTGTCATAAATCACATCATAAATAGTAACTATTGTATGTCACCTAAATTGTAGCAGTTCACTTACAAGTAAACAATATGCCATAACAGTTGGATTAAAGGTTGGGTTCACATCCTCATGTGGAAGTTGAGAAGCGTAACAAGGATTTGTATCTGAGTGAAAGGCAACCCACCCCACTGGATAAGTTCTTATGAGAGGGGCCAAAATTCTCCTTAGGAAACAACTGTGAGTCTACTTTTGTGCACAGACCAGTGTGTGAACAAGACCCTTAATTTCTGCTCCATATTACATAGCCAGGGAGATTTTTAGCTTGGGGAATTGTTTTAATTGTGAAGAAATCAACATAATGTCAAATTAACAATTTCGAAAGCATACATTTCATTGGTACTTAGCACATCCAAAGTGTTATGCAACTACCATCTCTATCCAGCTCCTGAAGTGTCATTTCTGCAAAAGGAAACCATGTACCTATTAAGCAGCCACTCCCTGAGGCCATTTCCCCCAGCCTCTGGCAAGCGCCAATATGCTTTCTGTACTATGGATTTACCTATACTGGATATTTCACAAAAAGGGAATCACAGTATCTGTACTTTTATGTCTGGCTTCTTTCACTTCATGTTTTCAAGGTTCGTTTACATTGCAGCATGCATCAGTACTTCTTGTCCTTTTATGGCTATATAGTAATGCCACAATGTGCTTCTCTATCCATTGATGGGCATTTGGGCTGTTTCCACCTTTTGATGCTAATGAATAGTGCTACAGTGAGCATTCGTGCCAAGTATTTGTTTGCATATCCTTTTTCCATCCTTTTATATTTAAACCTGGAAGTGCAATTGCTGGGTCGGATGGTACTTTATACTTAGGTTTAAGAGAAACTGCTAACTGTTTTGTGGAGTGGCTGCTCCATTTTACATTTGCACCATCTATTTACGAGGGTCCCAGTCTCTCCACATCCTCACCAGTACTTGTTTTCGATTATTTTTTAATTCTGTGAAATGGTATCTCATTGTGGTTTTCAACTGCATCTCCCTAATGATAAATGACATCAATCATCTTTTCATTTGCTTGCCATTTGTATCAGATATATGATTTGCAAATAATTTCTCCTTTTCACTCTCTTCATAATATCCTGTAATACACAATATTTTAGAAGTTTGTTGAGGTCCAGCTCATCTTTTTTTCTTTTATTGCTCATGCATTTGCTGTCATATCTAAGAATCCATTACCAAATCTAGAGTCACTAGGTTTTCTTCTAAGAGTTATAGTTTTAGCTCTAATAGTTAGGTAAATGGTCCATTTCAAGTTATGTTTTGTATGTGCTGTGAGGTAGGGTTCCAAATTTTATTGCATTGGCACCCTTTATCCCAACACCATTTGTTGAAAAGGCTGTCCCCTTCCCCACTGATGGCTGAGTTTCCTCTCTCTCTCTTTCCTCTGCCCCAAATGGCCTGTGCATTATTCTAAAATAATTTCCCAGGCCCTTCTGCTTTCAATGCTTTCCCCCACATTTTCCATCTGCCAAACTTTTGTCATGCTCTTTTTAGGTACCAGCTTGAATGCCATCTCTCTCTCCAGATCTCTGCATCTGCTAAGCCTGGAATAATCACTTCACTTAGTAGAATTGTGTGGGAACCTGTGCACACCTTTACTGCAATATTTCTCACACTTGTTGTAGTTGATTTTTGTCCTTCCCACTGTGAGATTGTTGAAGGCAGGATTTGTGTATTAGGTACTTGTATAGTAAAGGGAACAGAGCAGTTCATCAGTGCTTGCCTGCTGGATGACTGGATCATGAATAAAATATTATAAATATCTAGAATTTACAGTCAACAAAACAGAAGTAAAGAGAAAAAGATTCCTTGAATTTTAAAGGGCAGTATTTCTGGGACAGATGATAAAAGTGGAAATAGCCAAGATGTCAGGAAGAAAAAAGGTATTAGAGAAATAAGCATTCTGAAAGTTTGATAAGAAGTTTGCAGCTTCAGAAGTTCTGTTGTCTTGGAAAACTAATGGTGTGGTGTGTGTGTGTGTATGGGGGAGCAGTGGAGTAAGACGCAGGATCTAAAATGCTGTGAGATGCTCACACCCACCAATTTCCCTCTTGGTGATATATTACGAATCTTGCTATCAACCTACCACCAGCAGAGATTCTGTGAATTCTGTAGCATCTAAAGGCACATTCCCATCTTCTGTTGAAATACAACAAGAGAGAATATAGTCCTATTATGACATAATTGCAGGACATTTACAAATATTTAAATGAGAGGTTATTTAGTGCCTTTTGGAATAACATAGATACCATTAACATAATAGTATACAACATTAAACATGTTTATTCTTGTCAGTCTTGTTCCCCTATAGTTCTTCAACAAATGAAGGCCAAATAATGAGGCTTTGTTACCAAGGAAATTAGTATAATAATGTATGTAGAGGGTGCCTAGAAAAAGGAAAGAGAGAAAGAGAAAGTTACAGTGAGGGAGATTTCCTCACAAGAAAAGGGAAGGATGATTCTTTTTATATAGAGAGGAAGATCCAGAGACTGGTGTCCTTCTTTGCCCCAATCCCTCTATTGAATTTCAGAGGGGAAGGAGAATGAGTAGATTAGCAAAGCAAGATAATTGTTGTAGAAAAGAGAGACCTCAGAGATAATCTTGTGCTATACTGAGTTTGGGAATCTGGGTGGAGCACCCTGTAAGTACATGACACCCAAATCAGAGTAAAAGTAGAAGTGTGAAAAGTAGAAGTTCAGGCAGAAAGATTAGAAATAGAACCACAGGGTCCCCTGTGGCAACTGTGTAGGATTGATCCATGAATTCCTAATTGCTATATTGAGGTCTTATAAAATACCTGAAGGTATAGGCTAGAGATTTTGTGAAGGGATCAGCAAGGTGGCTCAAAGAGCCCATCTCGTTGGAAGGCCAGGACATGTCTGTTCTGTGGTTCCAGTGAGGATTATAGTCAACCTCATGGGAATCTTCATGCTGAGATAAAGCCTGGCCAACCCATAAAACTCAACAGCCCAAGGTTTTCATCATCCTTGGATTTAAACACAGAAGCCAACCAAGGACCAAAAGGATAGCAACAGGATTCAGCTGTTGGTCTAGAAATACTTCTCCATCACTCCAGCTGTCTACTGTTGATTCCCATGCCCACCGCTATGTGAAGGAAAGTGGGGAGAAACTCTGGGAGCCTGAACATTTATCTGACAGAGTGAATTTCCTTAAAAGAGATTGTGCTGAAGCATGAAGAATATAGCCAGTGATTCTGTAACATCTTTCTATGTTGACAGTAAACACAGTAGTTGGGATGAGGATTTAATAATGTGGGTAACTGTTGAATCGCTGTGTTGTATACTGTAACCAGTATAAGATTGTACATCAGCTAGGCTTCAATAAAAAAAAAGATATTGTGTTGAACTAGAAAAGGATTGGTACACCTTTGAATAACAAGTTTACTGTATTTTTCTAGCTCTATAGTAGACAGTGGTTTAAACCAAATGTGGAAAATTAAGAAGATGTGAATTATTTCACAATCTATTTTTTATCTTAAAATATTGATCCAATTGTATTACATAATACTTTCATACCCATATAATGTTTTATTCATTATTTGATCTCTTTCTTAAAAGTTTCCCAAGAACATCTAAAATATTTAATATAGTAAAACATTGTTATTTACTACCAGATACTTTAAATTATTTCTATATGTGGCTAAGCATGCATTTCTAGAGTAACATAGATAAATGAAATGTCTGCCATCAAGAGGATAAGGAAGCAGTTGGCACACCTGGGCCCAAGGGTCAAATCTGGCCCACTGCTTATTTTTGTAAATAGTCTTATTGGAATGTAGACCTGATCATCTGTCTACATATTGTCTGTGGCTGCTTTTGCACTACAATAATAGAGTTGAGTAGCTGCAGCAGAGACCATATAGGCTACAAAAGCCAAAAATATTTACCTTACTATCTGCCCCTTTACAGATATGTTTGTTGAGCCCTAGCATGACGAATCAGTCATTGCAGATACTTGACACATTTTTAGTTTATTGCAATACTAACAATCTGTCTATAAAGCCTCTCTATTTGGTAGGGATTTAAATCACAAATATGTTAAGATATTTTTAGAAGCACACTGAGTATCCACATAATTATATAAAGACTTACATTTAATTATTAACAAGTGGTTGTTTACTTTTTGATTATTTTATAACATAAATGCTGGCTAACAGAAATCAGGTAACTTAAAACCTGCTACAAGATGTGTTACAAAAAGCTGTTACAAGACAAATTACAAAAAAAAGAGAAAGTCATGTTTCCATGTTTCCCCAAGTGTCATGCAATAATGGAGTTTTTCTGTGCTTCTCTGCTAAGACACATTCTGCTATTATTGAACACAATAAGCAGTAGAACACTAATATCTACTAATACCCTAGCCATTGCTTTAATTATCCACTTGGGTGCAGAGAGGAAAATTAAAAAGTATCCCAGTGAGCATGTGCATTTTTAAAAACAATTAACATTTTTAGCCTATCTTAATTGCAGAGTTCTTCCCAAGGAGAGGCAGTAAAATCTTTAAAGCTCCAATTCTAATGCTTTGAAAAGCTAAAACAAGTAGAGGTAGAGAGAGCAAATGTGGCTTGCACATTGAGCAGAGCTCCAGGATGTCAAAACTTGCTGGAACCAATCAATCAAAAATCAAATAAGTAATGCCAACATTTTGAAAATTAAAAATGAAACAACTGAAAACCAAGAAAGAAAATATCAGAATATAATGTTTGAGACCTAAAAGAGCTTCCAGTTCCCATATTTGCTGTTGACGGCTGTTCCTTTTTTTCTGTTATGCGGCAGTGCTACTCATTTAGAGGCTCTGGTAGCATAATATGAGTTCATAATATTGGCACTTGGGATGTCTTAACCAAGTAAGTTTCAAGAGTCAAGATCTGCACTAAACAACTCCAGCTTAAAGATTTCTGCAATGTAGAGCTCTTTACGTGAATCCAGACTAGCAACAAATGAAGTGGATAATAATCCATAGCCATTTCCCTCAGTTCAGGAAAAAAGGCACTATCAGAAGTAAAGCTTATTGTATAAGCACTGCCATTAGTTGATTTTAGATTAGTCAGCAACTCAGTTGTGTGTGTCTGTTCAATACATTTAATCAGTGAAATCAAGAGAAGAAATAATATCTGTATGTTTTGTTTATAGTAGTTATTTCAAACTTAGACCTAGAAAAATAAACCATGAATTTTTATTTTAAAAAGCTCCCTTATATGTCTGCACTTACATGATACATACTGTATTTTCAAAAGTTCATCAGTTAACCCTTTGCAATGAACTGTTTATTTGAAAAAGATACCAACTCAATGAATTAAATAAAAGAAAACCTGATTGATTCAAGGATGAACAGGGCAGGGAAAATTGCAAAGGTTAGAGCAATATATTGGAAACATTGAAGTTTGAAACCAGCCCCTGAAAGGATGAGTTATTGATTCAAGGCCAGCTTCAGATGAATCCTTGGAGATTTGTTACAACTTAGAAGATGCTAAGAATCAAATCAAGCACCAGTACTTAACTGGTCCACAAAAAATTATTTACTTGTTTACTTTCTTTTGTGTTTGTTAAAAAATTTCATTGTCAACTTCTAGACTAGGATTTTCAAAAGCTATTATGATTCGGAACTGATAATCACCATGGTGACCCATTTATTGGTATAAAAGAAACAAATCTCTTCTGCATTTTTCCTTCTGTACAAAGATTGCTGTTTATTTATTTATTTATTTGTTACTTTTTAGACAATAAAGAACATTTCCAAAATATTTGGTTCAGGTCATGTATAAGTCAGATGCCTGTTTGTCTCAAAACACCTCTTCTAAATTACACATGTTTGGAAAATATGACACGTTCATCTCCCACAGGCCCTGTACTATTTTCAGGACTCCTGTATTATATTTGATTCCACTGCCTCTCAGATGGCCATTTTTAGAGCTCTTTGGTGTTCTCCAAGATAGAAAGTACATTCCTGCATTTACTTACTTCACTAACAACATTTGAAGTAAAAATAAATAATAATACCATTAAAATGCTATCTAAAATTTTTATCCACACTATAAGTCACAATCACTTGGCAAACTACAGGAAACGGTGAAAAATAGACATGAAGACAAGCTGAAGCCAGATATTCTGGGTTCAGGTCTCGACTCAACCTCTTATTAGCTTCCTGACCTTGATTTCTCTGGATCTCAATTCTCTGATCCTTAAAATAAGGTTGAAAATAATACTTCCACTGTATGATTGTGGTGAGAATGTATTGAAACAATTCTTAGGCTGGTGTGCAGCTCATTTGAACATGCTTAGAAATGATTGACCATTGTTTTTGAAAATTATTATTCAGGCATGAAATAAAACACAGTACGTGCAAAATCACACTCTCTACATTTTTATATTTATATTCATGGCATGTTGAGTAATACCCAGGCCAGAAAATTAACATAAGGGCCAACAACTTTGCATTTACATTATAATGCCTATCCGGGTATAGTTTCTGCTTATTTCAAGCAATCTAGTGATTCAAATATTTATTGGTTTTAAAGTGTAATTAATGTGACTTGGTTTAAGAATACACTATCAAATCTTAACAAAGTGAAAGTTGATTGAAGTTTGATGAACAACCTTCCTGAGTGCAGAAGGGTGAAACTGAATTCAGATACCTCTATGGTGAACTGATGAGATAGATCAGCTGTGCAAATATGGCAAGAAGCAAAAGAGAAACAGAAGTCAATACTTTTGTTTGAGTCAGCATCTTTGTGCAGTGGGTATAGGAAGGGTTGATGTTCATGTGATTAATGTCTTGCCTTGCATACATTCTTCATTCTCAGCATGCCAGCTCAATGAATATTGGTAAAGCAGTCATTGGTAAAGTGTTTAGTGGTGCTCATAGCACAGTGAGCACACAGAATTACTGGACATATGAAAGGAAATCAGGATTAATTTTTTAAAGTTGATTCAGAACCTCTAATACTAGAAACATGCCTTTTATTTTGAAGCCTACAATGTATTGTTCATCCCATGGTACCTATCAAAGCACTGAGAACCTAAATTGTAGGCTTGATAAACTCAAAAGAAATTAACTGATTCTAAGCATAGATGTTTTTAACTATGCAATGAAGTTGTCCTTATCCTCCTATCATATGCACATTCAGGGTACCAATGTGGTCAACTAGACTAACTTGAGACTGTATGGTATGTGATTAAGTTACCACTTTAGAAATTCTGAAGGAAGCCAGCAACTCCATCACAACATAATGGGAGTTAGAGTATCTCCTCTAGTCAAAAGTTACAATGGCCATAATATAATATTTAATATTAACAATTACAGAATAAATGATACATGTTTGAAAAATAAGTCAGTCATTTTTCACTGTTTTTTGCCAGATAACCTTTCAAAAAATAAAATTACAGTTTAGCAGTATAATCCAATCTTTATAAAATATAGCACCTGTTACTCAAGAAACTGATAATTATCATGAAATACAAAGAAAAACTACGTTTTGTATTTATAGTAGGATTACCTCCTTATTATATATATGAGTGGTTTATCTGCAGCAAATATTTTTATCTCGTGCTGGTTCTACCTCTGAGTGAGGATCAACTGAGGTAGTTTATATAACCAATCAGTAATTCAAAAATCCTTTATTTATGCCAAAAACTCACTGAAAGTCACTGGAAATATATCTTGCATGGTTTCAAGAAAAGAAAGATAAATACCGTGGGCAAGAATTTAACTTGCAAACTACTCGATTAGTGGGATGGGATGTATTTAAGATGTTAAATGTAGGAAATTTTTGAACCTTTAAAAATATTTCATTAAAAGCAAGTTTCAAGAAATGACATTAACGAGATGGTAGAGTAAGAAGTCCTAGACCCTCCTTCCTCCCACAATTCAGCACCAATTCAGCAACAATTCCTGGGCAAATTCCCTTTGTGAGAAATCCAGAAATTAACTGAATGGCTCCTACATCCTGGGTAAATTCAAAACCAGACTCTTGAAAGCCAGTAGGGAGATTCAGGACATAGATGCAAACTGACAAAACTGACGAAAAGTCTGTGGTTGGAAGGTTAAGTGACAGGGGGAAGGAAGTGCTATATATGGTCCAAAGGGGCTGTGGGTGGTCCATTGGTGAATTGTCAAATTCATTTGGTAAGCAGTAGTCAGTAAAATATTTTCAAACAAAAGACACAAAGAGTCACATTTGTATGATTCATTTATGTGAAATATCCAGAATAGGTAAATCCACAGAGATAGAAAGTAGATTAGTGTTTACCAGGGGATGGAAGGAAGGGGCAATTTATAGTGTGATGGGTACAGGGTTTCCTGTTGGGGTGATGGAAATGTTTAGGGCTTCATAGAGGTGATGGTTGCACAACATTTTGAATGTGCACGTATACTTTTAAATGGTTAATTTAATATGTGAAGTTTTCCTCAAAAAAAGTGCAGTGAAAAATTGAATAAAATAGATAATATCAGAAGTGATCACACATAGTGTGGGTATGTATTGTTCGTGATGCTCCAATTGTGTGTGTGTGTGTATTTTCTAAGTTACAAAATAAAATAGATTTCTTAACATAAGGTCACAGTCAGAAAAGTTTGAAAGTCATGGCTTGCATAGCTGACTGCCTGATGAGGATGCTAAATGAGATAAAATACACCAGAGGACATTTTGCTGGGAGATCATGAACCAGTAGTGCATTTAATTGGATATCTCCCATTCAAATGAAGGCATGAGCTTGAGTTCATGGGAGGTTGCAGCTTGAGTTATTGAGTATCAATACAAAATAAAATACATTTGTTGCAAAATGTGTTCTTCAAACACTCATAATTATAACTAAATTATAATCCTATTTATATTTATATTTTCATTATAAATAAAACAATGGCTTTGCAAAATAAAAAAAATTAACAATTTAAATTTTTTCAACATGTGTTGCAGTTGTGAAATAAAATGAACTGTATTTCAAAGTTCTGGTTCAAAATGGCAGTATAGGAGTCTCTTGAAATCACCTCCTCCCATGGACACACAGAATCTACACCTAGACTGGGAGTAATTCCCTCTGAAAGAAATCCAGAAACTGGCTGAGCAACTATAATCTGCCAAATGAGAAAATGCCCATTTCACCCACATAAAAATGGGTAGGAAAGATTGTGACACTCACCATAAAGCCCACTCTGGATATAGTACCATACAATTGAGAGGGACCTCCCAACTCCCAGGTTCTCCCAAGGGGTGAAGAGTTGGGACCCCACATCTAGTGCCTTTTTACTTGGTCTTTATTTTTACAGTATTTTTTTTTAATTGAAATATAGTTGATTATCAGATTAAAGATGGCAGAATAAGAAGGCAAGATGGAAACCTCCCAAAAACATATGAGGGAAATACATCAAATTCAACTAGACCTGAAAATGATCTGAAGACTACAGAATAGACCCCCTACACCTGAGGAAGAAGAGAGGACCATACAGCAAAGGATAAGGCACCAAAGCTGAGATTAAGCAGGACCCAAGCCCTCCCCTCAGAATAGCCTACAAATGGGAGAAAGAAGAATAGAATGGGGAAGGGGTAGGAGCTCAGGAGCACTGCACATCTGGCCCTGGAGATCTGCTCCAGGAGAATGAACCCACATTACACTGGGTTCTGGTGATTAGCAGGGCTGGACGCCAGGGACAGGCAGAGAGCACTCTGGGAGGCGGAGACTCCAGCCAGTGTGGAGGGCAGGCACACTCAAGCAGTCCTGAGATCCAAAGCAGAGGCAGCAGTTTGAAAGACTTGCCAGCAGTGGGAGGGGTACCAGAGGTGACAAGGGTTGGGCATAACTCTCTCATCAGGAGAAAGGGCGGGTGGAGGATACCTCCTCAGCCCTTCCTTGACCCAACAGATCAGGAACTCTCAGGAGCCCCAGATGCTCCAATCCCCTTGCTGGTAGCACAGCCCCAAGGCACCTCCATGTGTGCTGCTGGGAACCAACCCACTTGGCCCAGCAGCAGCATCAAACTTTGATGCCTGGAAGGCAGAGGGAGACTCTCCCAGCTTGCTTGGCTCCATTTCAGCCCAACCAGAGAGGTGCCTGGAGGAGCCAGCCTAAAGAGCAGAGCTCCCTCCTCCCTGCAGGTGTCCAACCCAGTGCTGTGTGTCTGGCTGGGGCACATCAGTCTGCCCACCCCATTAACCCTGCAGCCTCACCATTACTTCAGGCCAGGGAAAGGGTGGCCCTGCACACAGTGAGTTCAACAGAGACTCCTGAGCTGATCACAAAGACAGCAGCTCAAACAAACTGCCCACCCAGATTTAGACCACTACAGAAGCAAGACAGAAAGGCACCCCACCCATGGCATGCCAACAACTGGGGCCGCCACAGAATAGACCCAGGCACTAGACAGTAAAGAAAATTGAGCTTCTGGACACCATAGCACACCTTCTTCATAAAGCTATTGTTCTTTAGACCAGAAAGCAGAGCAAAGACATCTAATGCAAAGGAAGAAGCACAGAATCCCTGAAAAAATGAGCAGGTAGAGGAATTTAATCCAATCAAAACTACAAGACAGAACCCCAGAAAGACCAACTAATACAACTTCCTAAAAAATACAACCTTCACAGAATGACCAGGAAGAAACAGAAAATCTGAAAAGACCAATTACCAGCAATGAAATTGAATTGGTAAATAAAAACTCCCCCAAAACAAAACTCCAGGTCCAGGGCACTTCACAGCCAAATTCTGCAAAACATTTAAAGAAGAGCCAGTACCCATCCTTCTTAAAGCATTCCAAAAAGTAGAAGAGGAAACACTTCCAAACTCATTCTCCAAGGCCAGCATCACTCTAATACCAAAACCAAAGACACCACAAAAAAAAATTACAGATCAATATCCCTGATGAACATGGATGCAAATATTCTCAACAAAATATTAGCAAACTGAATCCAAAAATACATCAAAGAGATCATCCATCATGACCAAATGGGATTTGATCCAGGGATGCAAGGATGGTACAATATTCATAAATCCATCAATATCATACACCACATTAACAAAAAGAAGGATAAAGACCACATGATTATCTCAATAGATGCTTAAATAGCATTTGACAAAATTCAACATCCATTCACGATAAAAACTCTCAACAAAATGGGCATAGAGGGTATATACCTTAACATAATAAAGGCCATATATGACAAACCCATAGCCAACATCATACTCAATAGTGAAAAACTGAAAATTTTTCCTCTAAAATTGGGAACAACCCAGAAATGCCCACTCTCACCACTTTCATTCAACATAGTACTGGAGGTCCTAGCCACAGCAATGACACAAAGAGATAAAAGGCATCCAAACTGGCAAGGAAGAAGTTAAACTCTCACTGTTTGCAGATGACATGATATTATACATAGAAAATCCTAAAGACTCCACCGAAAAACTACTAGGACTGAATTCAGCAAAGCTGCAAGATACAAAATTAATATGCAGAAATCTGTTGCATTCCTATATACTAATAACAAACTAGCAGAAAGAGAAATCAGGAAAACAACTCCATTTACAATTGCATCAAATAGAATAAGATATTTAGGAATATACCTAATCAAGGAGGTGAAAGACCTTTACTCTGAAAACTACAAGATATTCATGAGAGAAATTAAAGAAGACACCAAAAAATGGAAATCTATCCCATGCTTGTAGATAGGAAGAATTAATATTGTCAAAATGGCCAGCCCGCCCAAAGCAATTTACAGATTCAATGCAATCCCTATTAAAATGCCAACAGCATTCTTCAGTGAACTAGAACAAACAGTTCTGAAATTCATATGGAACCACAAAACACCCGAATAGCCAAAGCAATCCTGAGAAAGAAGAACAAAGCTGGGGGGATTATGCTCCCTGACTTCAAGTTCTACTATAAAGCTACAGTAATCAAAACAATTTGGTACTGGCACAAGATTGGCTCATAGATCAATGGAACAGAATAGAAAGCCCAGATATAAACCCATGCATATATGGTCAATTAATATACGATAGATTAGCCATGAATATACAATGGGGAAAAGACAACCTCTTCAACAACTGGTGTTGGGAAACTCAAAATGTATCAAAGACCTGAATGTAAGTCATAAAGCCATAAAACTCTTAGAAGAAAACATAGGCAAAAGTCTCTTAAATATAAACATGAACAACTTTTTCCTGCACATCTCCTCGGGCAAGGGAAACAAAATAAAAAATGAACAAGTGGGAAGACTTCAAACTAAAAAGCTTCTATGAAGCAAAGGACACCATCAGCAGAACAAATAGGCATCCTACAATATGGGAGAATATATCTGTAAATGACTAATCTGATAAGGGGTTAACATCCAAAATATATAAAGAACTCATACGCCTCAACACCCAAGAAACAAATAACCTAATCAAAAAATGGGCAGAGGACCTGAACAAACACTTCTCCAAAGAAGAAATACAAATGGCCAACAGGTACATGAAAAGATGCTCCACATCGCTAATCATCAGGGAAATGCAAATCAAAACCACAATGAGATATCACCTCACACCAGTTAGAATGGCCACTATCCAAAAGGCAAGAAATAACAAATGTTGACGAAGGTGAGAAGAAATAGGAACCCTCCTACCCTGTTGGTAGGACTGCAAATTGGTGCAACGGCTATGGAAGGCAGTATGGAGAGTCCTTAAAAAACTAAAAATAGAAATACCATTTGATCCAGTAATTCCACTCCTAGGAATTTGCCTAAAGAAAACAAATTCCCCAATTCAAACAGATATATGCACCCCTATATTTATTGCTGCACTATTTGCAGTAGCCAAGATATGGAAGCAACCTATGCGTCCCTCAATAGATGAATGAATAAAGAAGATGTGGTACAAACACACCATGGAATATTACTCAGCCATAATAAGAAAAGAAATCCTGCCATTTAAAACACATGGATGGATCTAGAGGGTATTATACTCTGAAATAAGCCAGGTGGAGTAGGCAAATACCATATGATTTAACTTATTTGTGGAATATAAAAACAAAGCAAAACAGAAGGAACAGAACAGCATTAGACTCATAGACACTGAGACGTGACTTATGGTTACCAACAGGGAGGGGAGTGGGCAGGGGTGGGGAGGGGAACTGTAGAACCACTGTGATGTACACTTGATAAAATTTAAACAAATTGAAATATAGTTTATATAAAATATTATATTAGTTTCAGATGAATAACTTAGTGCTTCATCAAATATATATATTACTAATTGCTTGCCATAAATGTAGTTACCATTTGTCACCATACCAAAAATACAATGTTATGAGATATATTCCTTATGCTATACTTCCATCCCTATGACTAAATTATGCTATAATTTGAAGTTTTACCTCTTTATCCCCTTCAACGATCTCACCAATACCACCTGCTCCCATAGTAATCAGCCACCCATTCTCTGTGTTTATGAGTCTATTTCTGTTTTGTTTGTTTTGTTTTCCAGACTTTATATATAAGTGAAACCATATGGTGTTCTTTCTCTGAATGACTTAATTCACTTAGCATAATACCGTCTATGTCTATCCATGTCATCACAGATGGCAAGATTTCATTTTGTTTATGGCTGAAATATTCCATTGTATATATGTACCACATCTTCTTTATCCATTCATCTAGTGATGGACACTTCAGTTGCTTGTAAATAATGCGGCAATAAACTAGGGGTACATATATCTTTTCAAATTAATGATTTTCTTTTCTTTGGGTAGATTCCTGGAAGTGGAATTGCTGAGTCATATGGTATTTCTATTTTTAGCTTTTGAGAAACCTCCATACTGCTTTCCATAGGGCTGCACCAATTTACAATCCCACCAGCAGTGTATAAGGGTTCCCTTTTCTCTACATCTTTGGCAACACTTCTTATTTCTTGTCTTGTTAATGCTAGAGATTCTGCCTGGTGTGAGGTGCTATCTCATCGCAGTTTTGATTTGCATTTCTCTGATGATTTGTGATGAACATCTTTCATGTGCTTGTTGGTCGTCTGTATGTGCCCTTTGGAAAAATGTCTATTCAGGTCTTCTGACCATTTTTTAATCAGATTATTTGGTTTTTGGTGTTGAGTTGTATGAGTTCTGTATATATTTGGATATTAGGCCCTTAACAAATATATTGTTTGCAAATATATTCTCCCATTCAGTAGGTTGCCTTTTTGTTTTGTTGATGGTTTCCTTTGCTGTGCAGAAGCTTTTTAGTTTGATGCAGTCCCGTTTGTTTAATTTTGCTTTTGTTTCCCTTGCCTGGAAAGACATATCCAGAAAAAAATTTCTAATGTTGATGTTCAAGAGTTTTACTGCCTATATTTTCTTCTAGTAGTTTTATGCTTTCAGGTGTTATATTTAGGTCTTTAATTCATTTCTAATTTACTTTTGTGTATGGTGTTAGACAGTAATCCAGTTTAATTCTCTTGCATTAGTTGTCCAGTACCTGCTGTTTGGCAGGGGAACAGCTGGAATTCTATTTGAATCAGACGTTTAGCAAGCACCATTGTTTGTACTCCTTCCCCACATTGATGCAGTCACCAGGAGTAAAGTTGCAGTGCACACTCCAATTTCTTCAAAAAACACGATTAAAGAAATAAGAGCAACATTTTAAGTCATTTTTCCTTTTCAAGGTTTTATTGATCCTGAAAGTAACAGCTGAAAGGCTAAAATTTAGTGAAATTCATAAGTCCAGAGGAGGTTATGGAAATGGATTTCAGGGTCAACCATGGAGGATGAGTCCTGGAAAAAAAAAAACCCTAGACTTTCCACAGAACCATGAAGTAATCCACTCAGAGATTAAGAGTATAAACTTTAAAACAACTCAATTCCTGATTGGATTACTGTGATTTGGACTGCTTACTCACCTCTCTTAGCTGACTGCTCTATTATATATTTTTTTCTTCTGGCATGAAAAGAAACTTTTTTCCAAGGTCACAAGTTACCTCTAGTATTGTGGTTGGTTGTACCATTTCAATAGTCAATCTCAGTAAATATCTTAAGTCTAAACCTATATCAGGGTGAAAACAAAAATTAGAAGAGATACATGTATACAGTCTTGTCATTACATTAATTTTCATAATAATTTTGATATAAAAATATTCGAAATTCTTAGAATTACATGGTTTAAAGTACAGTGTTGATAGCTGCACTGTGACACATTCATTGTTCATTGTGTTGTATTTTTTAACATTTCTAAAATTTTACAGTGATGAGATTACTTCATCATTTCTTATGTAAGAAAAATAGTGAATTTAGCATTAACACTTGTTAAACTTAAGGAATTTAAATGTATTGCCTGAACTGATACTGGAAATGTTAAGTTAAATTGGGTTTGTTGAATTGAATGCATGTATATTTTCATGTGAATGTTATCAAGTAATATGGATTTCTGGAGGGCTCTGTTTATAATCAACATAGTTCATCTCCAGTGTACAGGGCTTGTGCCACTCTCAAAGCATAACTGTGCTGGTTATCCCAGCTTTGTCACCATTTATATGTGCAAATTTGGCAAATAAATTAAGTCTTCAAGCCTCAGTTTCATCATCTATAAAATGGGAAGATGCATTCCTACCTCTTATGGGTGCTATGAAACGTTTATATGTGTATGTGTGTAAAGTACCTACCACAGTGAAGATAATAGAGTAGGCAGTCTATAAGTATTAGTCAAGATTATGTATTTTAATGTATGCTGCTGAAGAAAATACAAGATTTGGTTTCTGCTCACAAAGTTTACGCAGTCACACTGGGAAGATGAATGGTTGAAAGTGCCTCTCACCACTGCACCTCACTCCACCACCCAGATGATATATCCATGTCAAATTCTTGGAACCTGTGAATTCTACCTTATTTGGAAAAAGAGTATTTGCAGATGTAATCAGTTTAAGGTCTTGATATAAGGAGATCATCCTGAGTTATCCCTGTGGGCCTTTAATACTACAAAAGGATCCTTATAAGAGAAAGGCAAAAGGATATTTGAGATAGCAGAGAAAACACAAAGAGAAGAGGTAAAGGCAGTTTGATCATGAGACAGAGATTGGAGTGATAGAGACACTAGCTAAGAAATGCCTGCAGCCAATAGAACAAATGGGCAAGGAACAAATTCTCCTCTAGAACCTTAGGAGGGAGTGTGACCCTGCCGACACCTTGATTTCAAACTGCTGGCTTCCAGAACAGTGAGACTATAAATTTCAGTTGTTTTGAACTGCCCGGTTTGTGGTAATTTGTTATGGCAGCCCTACGAAACTAATAGAGGAGATGAGACAAAGCTACATTTCTAGTGGCAGTTTATCAAAGAGTGCCCATTATATTAAGTTACATCCTTATTTTTCTGTTGCAAGTTGCAAAGTAGGTTTACCCTTTAAAATTTCGCAAATTAAATCATTTATTCATGCATTTAGATGGTAATTACTTGGTTCTGATTATATGACAGGTCAGTGCTAAGGGATGAATTATTATTACCCTGAAACAGCTCTTAAACTAGCAAAGGGCATTTTGACGGAATATTAAATGCAACGTACAAATCATGTGTAAGCCACTTGTGGACTTTGAAATAGCAATAAATAATCTGGAAATTAATTTTGAAACACACAAAGTTTATTATTATACTGAAGTAGTTGAATTAGTCATGTGTATATATACGCATGCACATACATATGTGTGTCCTTTCACAAATAAATTAAATGCTAAAAGAGCACCTGTCAGCATTTTTAATTTAAATTCTTTCTTGTTCTCTGAATGGGTGCTATGTGATTACTCGAGAATTTCAGTGGAAATTAATTTTCATGAATGGGATTGAAAAGTTCAATCCTCCTGGTATAATCATTTTCATCTGGTTCTATTTTTTGTTCTCAGAAAGTGAAATAGGAAAAAGGCGAGGGACAAAAAGAGAAATTTAGGAATTATTTAATTCAATATTCCATAAGGCTATTATTAGGCAGGAATCATTTTAATTTTAACATGGACCAGTTGTACATAACATCTTAACCTAAGAAATGAAAGAAGAAGAGCCATTTCCAGTATAGATCAAAAGTGGCAATGTATGTAATTAAGAACAAGGAGATACTGACACATCAAATCACATGCAGAGGTGAGAAGACAACTTTGATAATAAGGTGGTGACTGGAGAGATATTCACAAAACGTATCTTCAAAATGGCCATTATACCTTGGTCCATGGCTGTTTTAGAGGACCCAGCTCTCAGAAAATGTTTGATTACCCTGCACATAAATAAGTGGGAAACAGTACATTTTAGGAGAATAGAGACAACATGTAGGGTAATGAGTAATATCTGGCGAGGAAAGATGGAAATCAAAGGTATACACAAGGTTACAATTCCACTTGAGCAGATATAATTTGTTGCAAATAAGTTCTAATTGTAAAAACAATGGAAAATGGCTATCAACAATAGTTACAGGAGATATTAAGAACATGCATTCATAAGATAAATGGACATTTAAAGAACTACACTAAAATATTCAGTGCTCATAATTACAAAGAAAAAACAAACATGTAAAATATAAAGTACGGACAATGACTAATTACCTCTTCAACCTGACATACTTTGTGAAACTAGTACAAGACTCACCCTCCAAGGCAGTTTCTCCAATGGTCAAACTAATCAACAACTAAAGCAAAGGAATATATCAGGATAACAAATATTATCAAACACATATTGTCCTAGAAACGTTTCCTATGGTTGTTTTTTTTTTTTCTGGTATCATTAATCTACATTTACATGTGCAATATTACGGTTATGAAACTACCACCTTCATCAGGTCCCCCCCACCAACCCCATTACAGTCACTGTCCATCAGCGTCATGATATGCTATAGAATCACTACTTGTCGTCTCTGAGTTGTACAGCCCTCCCTATGCCCCACCAACATTACATCTGCTAATTGTAATGCCCCTTTTTCCCCCTTGTTCCCCCCTTCCCACCCATCTTCCCCTGTACCTTTCCCTTTGGTAACTATTAGTCTGTTCTTGGGTTCTGTGAGTCTGCTGCTGTTTTGTTCCTTCAGTTTTTTTCTTTGTTCTTATACTCCACATATGAGTGAAATCATTTGATACTTGTCTTTTTCGGCTTGGCTTATTTCACTGAGCATAATACCCTCTAGCTCCATCTATGTTGTTGCAAATGGTAGGATTTGTTTTCTTCTTGTGGCTGAATAATATTCCATTGTGTATATGTACCACATCTTCTTAATCCATTCATCTACTGATGGACACTTAGGTTGCTTCCATTTCTTGGCTATTGTAAATAGTGCTGTGATAAACAGAGCGGTGCATATGTCTTTTTTCCAATTAGGCTGCTGCATTCTTCGGGTAAATTCCTAGGAGTGGGATTCCTGGGTCAAATGGTATTTCTATTTTGAGTTTTTTGAGGAACCTCCATACTGCTTTCCACAATGGTTGAACTAATTTGCATTCCCACCAGCAGTGTAGGAGGGTTCCCTTTTCTCCACATCCTCACCAACATTTGTTGTTGTTTGTGTTTTAGATGTTGGCCATCCTCACTGGTGTGAGGTGATATCTCATTGTGGTTTTAATCTGCATTTCTCTGATGATTAGCGATTTGGAGAAGTGTCTATTCATGTCCTCCGCCCATTTCTTAATTGGATTATTTGCATTTTGTTTGTTGAGGTGCGTGAGTTCTTTATATATTTTGGATGTCAACCCCTTATCGGATACGTCATTTATGAATATATTCTCCCATACTGTAGGATGTCTTTTTGTTCTACTGATGGTGTCCTTTGCTGTACAGAAGCTTTTCAGCTTGATACAGTCCCACTTGTTCATTTTTGCTTTTCTTTCCATTGCCCGGGGAGATATGTTCATGAAGAAGTCGCTCATGTTTATGTCCAAAAGATTTTTCCCTATGCTTTTTCCTAAGAGTTTTATGGTTTCATGACTTACATTCAGGACTTTGATCCACCTTGAGTTTACCTTTGTGTATGGGGCTAGACAGTAGTCCAGTTTCATTCTCTTACATGTAGCTGTCCAGTTTTTCCAACACCAGCTGCTGAAGAGACTGTCATCTCCCCATTGTATATCCAAGGCTCCTTTATCAAATATTAATTGACTGTATATGTTTGGGTTAATGTTTGGATTTTCTATTCTCTTCCACTGTCTGTGAGTCTCTTTTTGTGCCAATACCAAATTGTCTTGATTACTGTGGCTTTGTAGTAGAGCTTGAAGTCAGGGAGCCTAATTCCCCCTGTTTTATTCCTCCTTCTCAGGATTTTAGAATTATTTGTTTCAGTTCATTGAAGAAAGCTGTTGGTATTTTGATGCAGATTGCATTGAATCTGTAGATTGCTTTAGGTAGTATAGCCATTTTGACAATATTTATTCTTCCTAGCCAAGAGCATGGGATGCATTTCCATTTGTTTGTGTCCTCTTTAATTTCTCTTAGGACTGTCTTGTAGTTTTCAGAGTACAGGTCTTTCACTTCCTTCGTTAGGTTTATTCCTAGGTATTTTATTCTTTTTGATGCAATTGTGAATGGAATTGTTTTTCTGATTTCTCTTTCTGTTAGTTCATCATTAGTGTATAGGAAAGCAACAGATTTCTGTGTGTTAATTTTGTATCCGCAACTTTGCTGAATTCAGATATTAGTTCTAGTAGTTTTGGAGTGGAGTCCTTAGGGTTTTTTATGTACAGTATCATGTCATCAGCAAATAGTGACAATTTGACTTCTTTATATATCTGGATGCCTTGTATGTATTTGTTTTGTCTGATTGCCGTGGCTAGGACCTCCAGTACTATGTTGAATAACAGTGGAGAGAGTGGGCATCCCTGTCTTGTTCCCGATCTTAGATGAAAAGTTTTCAGCTTCTCGCTGTTAAGTAGGATGTTAGCTGTGGGTTTGTCATATATGGCCTTTATGATGTTGAGGTACTTGCCCTCTATACCCATTTTGTTGAGAGTTTTAATCATGAATGGATGCTGAATTTTGTCAAATGCTTTTTCAGCATCTATGGAGATGATCATGTGGTTTTTACTCTACTTTTTGTTGATGTGGTGGATGATGTTGATGGATTTTCGAATGTTGTACCATCCTTGCATCCCTGGGATGAATCCCACTTGATCATGGTGTATGATCCTCTTGATGTATTTTTGAATTCAGTTTGCTAATATTTTGTTGAGTATTTTTGCATCTACGTTCATCAGGGATATTGGTCTGTAATTTTCTTTTTTGGTGAGGTCTTTGCCCGGTTTTGGTATTAGAGTGGTGCTGGCTTCATAGAAAGAATTTGGAAGTATTCCCTCCTCTTCTATTTTTTGGAAAACTTTAGGGAGAATGTGTGTTATTTCTTCTCTATATGTCTAGTGGAATTCAGAGGTAAATCCCTCTGGTCTGGGGGTTTTGTTATTGGGTAGTTTTTTGATTACCAATTCAATTTCATTGCTTGTGAATGGTCTGTTTAGTTTTTCTGTTTCTTGCTTGTTCAGTCTTGGAAGGTTGTATTTTTCTAAGAAGTTGTCCATTTCTTCTAGGTTTTCCAGCTTGTTAGCATATAGATTCTCATAATATTCTCTTATAATTCTTTGTATTTCTGTGGGGTCCGTCGTTATTTTTCCTTTCTCATTTCTGATTCTGTTTATGTGTGTAGATTCTCTTTTTCTCTTAATGAGTCTGACTAGGGGTTTATCTATTTTGTTTATTTTTTCAAAGAATCAGCTCTTGGTTTCGTTTATTTTTTCTATTGTTTTATTCTTCTCAATTTTATTTATTTCTTCTCTGATCTTTATTATGTCCCTACTTCTGGTGACTTTGGGCCTCATTTGTTCTTCTTTTTCCAATTTCAGTAATTGTGTCTTTAGACTGTTCATTTGGGAATGTTCTTCCTTCTTTAAATAGGCCTGGATTGCAATATACTTTCCTCTTAGAACTGCCTTTGCTGCTTCCCACAGAAGTTGTGGCTTTGTGTTGTTGTTGTCATTAGTCTCCATATATTCTTTGATTTCTGTTTTGATTTGGTTGTTAACCCATTGATTACTTAGGAGAATGTTGTTAAGTCTCCATGTATTTGTGAGCCTTTTTGATTTCTTTCTAAAATTTATTTCTAGTTTTATCCCTTTGTGATCTGAGAAGTTGGTTGGTAGAATTTCAATATTTTTAAATTTATTGAGGTTCTTTTTGTGGCCTAGTATGTGGTCTATTCTGGAAAATGTTCCATGTGAACTTGAGAAGAATGTGCATCCTGTCGCTTTAGGTGTAGAGTTTTGTAGACGTCTGTTAGGTCCATCTGTTCTAATGTGTTGTTCAGTGCCTCTGTGTCTTTACTTATTTTCTGTCTGGTTGATCCATCCTTTGGAGTGAGTGGTGTGTTGAAGTCTCCTAAAATGAATGCATTGCTTTCTATTTCCTCCTTTAATTCTGTTAGTATTTGTTTCACATATGCTGGCGCTCCTGTGTTGCATGCATATATATTTATAATGGTTATATCCTCTTGTTGGACTGACCCCTTTATCATTATGTAATGTCCTTCTTTATCTCTTGCTACTTTCTTCATTTTGAAGTCTATTTTGTCTGATACAAGTACTGTAACACCTGCTTTTTTCTCCTTGTTGTTTGCATGAAATATCTTTTTCCTTCCCTTCACCTTTAGTCTGTGTATATCTTTGGGTTTGAAGTAAGTCTCTTGTAAGCAGCATATGGATGGGTGTTGCTTTTTTATCCATTCTGTTACTCTGTGCCTTTTGATTGGTGCATTCAGTCCATTTGCATTTAGGGTAATTATCGATAGATACGTACTTATTGTCATTGCTTGCTTTAGATTCGTGGTTACCAAAGGTTCAAGGGTTGCTTCTTTACTACCTGACAGTCTAACTTAACTTTCTTGTTAAGTTATTGTAAACACAGTCTGATGTTTCTTTATTTCTCTCCCTTCTTATTCTTCCCCCTCCATTCTTTATATACTAGTTGTTTTATTCTTTGCCTTTAGTTAGTATTTGGATGGTCTGCTTTCTTTGCTATGATTTTATTTTCTCTCGTGACATCTTTTTAGCCTTAGCAGTGCTTCCTTCTAGAGGAGTTCATTTAAGATATCCTGTAGAGGTGGTTTATGGGAGGCAAACTGTCAGCTTTCGCTTGTCTGGAAATTGTTTAATCTCTCCATCATATTTAAATGATAATCGTGCTGGATACAATATTCTTGGTTCGAGGCCCTTCTGTTTCATTACGTTAATTATATCATGCCATTCTCTTCTGGCCTGTATGGTTTGTGTTGAGAAGTCTGATGATACTTTGATGGGTTTTCCTTTGTAGGTGATCTTTTTTCTCTCTCTAGCTGCCTTTAATACTCTGTCCTTATCTTTGATCTTTGCCATTTTAGTTATTATGTGTCTTGGTGTTGTCTTCCTTGGGTCCCTTGTGTTGGGAGATCTGTGGGCTTCCGTGGACTGTGAGACTATTTCTTTCCCCAGCATGGGGAAGTTTTCAGGAATTATTTCTTCAAAGACACTTTCTATCCCTTTTTCTCTCTCTTTTTCTCTGGTACTCCTATAATGCGAGTATTGTTCTGTTTGAATTGGTCACACAGTTCTCTTAATATTCTTTCATTCCTAGAGATCCTTTTATCTCTCTCTGCCTCAGCTTCTCTGTATTCCTGTTGTCTGTTTCTATTCCATTAACAGTCTCTTGCATCTCATCCAGTCTGCTGCTAAGCCCATCGATTGCTTGTTTGATTTCTGCATTGTCTTTCCTCACTTCCTTCACTTCCTCCCTCAGCTCTTGCATATTTCTCTGTAGATCCATCAGTATGTGTTATGACTTTTATTCTGAATTCTTTTTCAGGAAGACTGTGCATTTCCATCCCTTCAGGCTCCCTCTCTGGGGTTGTCTGGTTGATCTTAGTGTGGACCATATTCCTCTGTCTTTTCATGGCGATAGAAGGTGGTCACTGGTAGGTGCCACGTATGTCAGCTGGACTCTTTAAGACTTAAAAAAAAAAACAAGAAAGCAGAGAACGAAAAGAGAAAGAAAAGAAAGAAAGAAAAGAAAGAAAAGAAAAGTGAAAAAAAAACACAAAAAAACACCCCAAAAAAACAAAGACGCCCTCCGGGAGTAGATTCTGTGAGGATGCTGTAGGTGGCGCTTTTGCTCCCCTATTCCACAGCCGTGGCCACCCCACTCTGCAGGGCCCTTTGTAGCTCTGGCCAGGGTGGGAATGAATGGGAGGCTGCTGATCTCTGTGGGAAGTCTAAGTACGGCTACTTTTTCCCAGTCGCCAGCCAAGGGGTCCAAAATTCCCCAGGACTCCCAGCCTGCTGGGCTGAGTGTGCTGGGACAATCCTGCTCCTCCATTCAGCCCCTATCTCTTTAAGACTGCTAAAAGAAGCACGTGCTTTTCTTTTGTCCCAGGGAGCCGGCTGCGAGGACCTGGTGTGTTCCCTGGCTCAGATCTTGCACCCTCTGTCTCTCCAATCTCTGATATACCACGCGATGTGTGTCAGCGCTCCTGGTGCAGATCACCAGGGCTGGTTATTTCACAGGCCTGTACTTCAGCTCCCTCCTGGCTCTGTATCCTCTCCTCCCGCCGGTGCGCTGGGGTAGGGGAGTGCTTGGGTCCCGCAGGGTCACGGCTCCATATCTTACCTGCCTCTCTGGGTGCCAAGTCCTCTCAGGTGTGGGTGTAGGCTGGGTGCTGTTCTGTATCTTCCGGTCTCTCTTTTAGGATTAGTTATATTTGTTGTATTTTCATAAATATATATGGTTTTGGGAGGAGATTTCTGCCACCCTGCTCATGCCGCCATCTTCCTAATTCCACTCTGACTTTGCCTATGGTTTAAGAGAGAAAATTAAAATGATATATTTGGGCCTAGACATTTGTTCTGGTTTAGTATTCAGATAAATACCTTAGAGACGATCAGTGTCAGTTCTAGAGAATGCTACAGCTTCTCCTTCCCCAAAGAAACAACTTAACAAAAAAACTAATTGCTTCTATGAGAAATTCAGAAACCATTTAAGAAGTTCGTGCACCTCAGGTGGGACAGTTTTTAATAACCATATCGTGTCCAGTAGGAAAATTTGTGCCATTTATTCTCCATAGCCCCTCTCCATGGGACGGCACTGCACGATAGTGAACAAATTCCCAATCCTCAGCTTCTCACCAGGGAGGGGAGAAGAAGGGCAGAACATATATCCAACATCCAACTTTCTGACTTTTCTGGTGGATGACTAAAAGACTAGTTTCTGCCTTGCCAGAATAATCTAAATGCTGACAGGATCATGAAAGAGGTTGGAGGCCTCAGAGAAAGGAGATCACTGCAGCTTAGTCTACCACCAGAGAGTCTGAAGTACCACACACAGACACTAGCCAAAAAAGAAGCAGATAGTTGGAGGCCTCACAGTTCCCGTTTTCAAAACATACTACAAAATAACAGTAATCCAGACAGTGTGCTACTGGCCTAAAGACAGACATATAGACCAGCGGAACTGAATAGAGATCAGAAATAAACCCTCGTGTGTATCATCAGATGATCTTCGACAAGGATACCAAGACTACACAATGGGGAGGGGCAAATGGTGCCGGAAAAGCTGGATATCCGCATGCAAATGAGTGAAGATACATCCTTATCTTACACTATATACAAAAATGAATTCAAAGTAGATTAAAGGCCTAAACATAGAATCCAACATTGTTAAAGTCTAGAAAAAATCATGGGGAAAAAGCTTTACAGCATTGGATTTGGAAAAGACTTCTTGAATATGACACTGGAACCATAGGCAACAGAAGTAAAAATAGACAAATGAGACTATGTAAAACTTAAAACTTCTGTGCATCAAAGGAAACCATCAACAAAATGAAAAGGCATCTTACGGAGTGGGAAAAAATACTTGCAAATTATACATCTGATAAGGAGTTAACAACCAGACTATCTAAGGAATTCCTCCAACTCAACAACAAAAATTAACCCAATTAAGAAATGGACAAATGACTTTAATAGATATTTCTCCAAAGATGATATACAAATGGACAAAAAGCATATGGAAAGATGTTCATATGATTAGGTGACTAATCATATGACAAATGCAAACCAAAACCACAATGAAATACCACCTTCACACCCATTAGTATGGCCATTATCAAAAGAAAAGACAATACCAAATGTTGGCAAGGATCTAGAGAAATCGACCCCTTGTGTATTGTTCCTAAGATTGTAAAGTGGTTCAACCCTTATGGAAAAATTAAGAAGGCCCCTCAGAAAAAAATTAAAACTAGGATTTCCATATGACCCAGCAATCCCACTGCTAGATATATATCCAAAATAATTTTGAAGCAATATCTTAAAGAGATATTTACACACCCATGTTCACTGTACAATTATTCACAATGGCCAAGAGGTGGAAGCAATCCAAATGTCCATCAAGGAATGAAAATAAAATGCCCTATATACATACAGTGGATTATGATGCAGCCTTTTAAAAAGATGAAAATCCTGTCACATGCTACAATGTGAGTGAACCATGAGGATATGCTAAGAGAAATAAGCCATTCACAAAAGGACATATATTGTATGATTCCACTCATATGACATGCTTAAAGTAGCAAAAAACATAGAAACAGAAAGTAGAAAGGTGGTTGCCAAGGGCTGGGGGAAAAAAAAGAAGGAGAATTCATGTTTAGTGGGTATGGAGTTTCAGTTTTGTAAGATGAAAAATTCTAGAGATCTGTTGCACAACAATGTAAATATACTTAACACCTCTGAACTGTACCCTTGAAAATGGTTAAGATGGTTATGAATTTGTCAAATTAGCACTTATTACATGTAGCATGTGGTGTTGGATGGTGAGTCATGGTTCAACAGTAGACAACAGAGGAATTAATATAGAGATGTTTATTACTCACAGGTCCTAGAGGAAATACTTGGTGTACCTCAAGGGGCTACTCAGGGATATCAAGGCAGACTGCAGACTGAGAGACAGAACGTGGGACATATGCCTTTAAGAGGGTTCCTAGGTGGCGAGCTTTGTGAGGTTTCTGGGCTAAGTCTGGATTGGTCAATTCAAATCAAGTGTGGGGGTTTGGTTGGTTGGACAGGATCTTTTCCAAGAGGCACAAAGTCGAAGGTATTAGGGGGTGACACTTGATCACAAGGGTTGTTGGGGAAGGTGTATCAGGAATATACATTTACTTGTGACTCTGCTGGCTGATAACTAGGGCATGTTGCTTGTATGTGGGGTTCAGATCAGTTTAAGGTCCTTGAAGGCCACTTGGCCAAACAAAATGGATGCCAGGGCAGGAAAACCACTGTGTAGCTTAGCTAAACTCTCAATAATAGCAAATACAATGTTATAGTTTTTTCCCACAATAAAAAAAAAAAGCATTGAACTTCTAAATTTAAATTTCTAAACTTAATTATGGTTTGAATATTATTTTCTTCCAAGTTTAAATACATAAAGTATCTAAATCACATATTTAAACTATATTATTATATAAATAACTTTTATGCTGAATATCCATCTGCCAAAATATTGTCACTTCGAAACTAATTTAGGCAATATTAGTTTTCCAACTAGCAATATTTTTAAACCTAAAAAAAATAGATCCGTTTTAAAGTATTTATTTGACTTGGCAAGTAAATGAGAACATTTTCCTATTCATCATTTCATGAGATGGATAAAAATATTTAAGTTCATTCTTGGAGCATTGCCCTTATGTTAACTATATCATTCTAAAAATACCTAAGTATTTGAGCAAACAACATGCAAAATAAAATTTACAATGAAAATTCATATGCAAAACAGTTTAACTTATTGTCCTGCCCCCATTCCATTTTCTGATAAATGGCTCTAAAACAGGAAGTACTACAACTACCAAGTCCCTTGAATTTCTCTGAAAACTTTGTATTTAATATGTTTGAATATTTGGCTAGTATCTGGCTCATCAATGGCTTATTCCTCCATTTTGATGGATGGGCATTTATTGTTAGTTTATGTTTATAACTATTTGACCAATTATTTTCAAAACACAAGTAAAATAATAATGACTGTTCATGGTGACTCCAGAAAGTGTTTTTTTCTCTTCACATGGAGTCTTCTAGAAGTTCAGTGATACAGAACATTATTTTGTAAGCAATCCAGCATTTTTCTCTTGCTTGTACTTAAAGAATAGCTTAACTAGCAAAGCAGCTTAATATTCTATGTGAAAGAATTTCTGCCTATTTGAAGAAATTGCTTCCATTTCTCACAATCTTTTGCAAAAGAACTATCTGTGGAATATATCTTGTGGAATATGAGTACAGATTTTAAAATGAGAATGTTGAAAAAATGCTGAAATTTAGAAAATTGAAATAATTCAAGTAACCAGAAAAGATTGGGATATTATTTTAAAATATGAGAGAACAGGTGTATTGGATTTTGCAAGTTACAAACCTTTTCAGAAGAAATTTGAATACCTTATACATTTTCAAGTAAATGTAATAAGATATTATCAGCAATTAAATATATAATTTTTATGTTTATTGTTTTCTTGTAAGAGAAGAAACACTTGCAAGGTAGCAGATTCTAGACACGTTGAATTAAATTACCCAGCTATAATTCCAGGAGGCACAATTTAGGAAGTAATGTGCTAGAATTTTTTTTAGAAAAAAAAAGTTGAGTTCATTTTAATACATTGGAATTGGCTTTTTGCACTCAGCATAATTCCCTTGATATTCATCCATATTACTGCATCTATTAATAGTTCATTCTTTTTACTTCTGAATAGTATAGCATGGTATGGATACACTATAATTTGTTCAACCATTCACCTGTGAAGGACATCTGGATTGCGTCCAGCTTTTAGCTATTACAAATAAAGCTTTTATGAACCTTCATGTATATGTATTTGTGTGTTCATACACTTAATTTATTTGGGATAAGTGTCAAAGAGTGTGAATGCTAGACTCCAAGGTAGTTGAATTTTTAGTTTTATAAGAAATTGCCAAAATGTTTTTCAGAGAGGTTGTACTGTTTCGCATTTCTACCAGAAATATATGGGTGGTCCAGTTTCTTCACTTCATCACCAGCATTTGGTGCTGTCACAGTTTATTTTCTTATTTTTCATTTTAGTGATTCTTGTAGGTGTAAGGTAGACGAAACCAGACCAGGCAAGTGGCAACAAAGGAACCAAAAAATTTATTAACGCAATCCCAGGCGAGGTTCACTGGTCCGCAGATTCACAGGCCAGGGAAGTTGCGCCCAGCAGGAGGGGCGACAAGCTTATCAAGGAGGCTAGGAGAGCTCGCTAATTGGCCGGTGTGAGTGTCGTGATCACCGATGACTGGTCATGGTTGCTGGGGAGAGAGTGCTGCGAGGCGTGTTCTAGGCAGGACCTGCGGCTGGGGACCTTCCATTGAATCATTTGAGTGACAATTGCCGTTCTCTTCCTTATTGGGCTTGAGTCAGGTTCCTCCAATGAGATCTGTCCGTTCCTCCGATACCTCCGGTCTTACAGTAGGCTTATGGTGATATCTCTATTATGGCTTTAATTTGCATTTCCTAATGGTTAATGTGTTAAATACATTTCCATGTGCTTATTTGGCATCTGTATTTCATTCAGTGAAATGTCTTCTCAGAGTTTGTTTTAATAGAGATTATTTTCAAGAAAATGAAGTAACTTTAGTTCATTCACACTGAATTCGTGACACATACAACTACATGCTCAAAATGTGAAAAAAATATTCACAACTTATGCAGTATACAACAATGTATATGCATGCAGATTATATAAAGAAAAGATTGTTGGGGAGGAAAAATTTTCCTCTGCCCTTCAAGGTTCTTCTGGCTGATCTAAGAATTAAGTTGACATGAGACAGATTAGCAGGAGAAAATCAACAGAAGTTTAATAACATGTATACCTTCTGTATACATAAGAAATACCCAGGAAAACTGAGTAACTCCCCAAAATAGCCAAAACCATCACCTTAAATACCATTTCCAGCTAAAGACAAAAGAAGATGTTGGGAGGAAGTAGGGGCATCAGTTATGGGAGGTGACCAGAAAAGCACAGGAAACAAGGGTAAGGTTGTTATGCAGATTTGAGTCCATGCCTTCTCCATTGATAAATTTCTGTAGAGTCATCCTTCACTTCCTGGTACAGAGAGGTGTTGACAGGCAGCAGCATCCAGGGAGATCTCTCCCTGCACACTAGGTGAAACTTCAACCTGGATGGGGGGAGGGTTCTTGACTCTGAACAAGAATTCTCAAGCTGTTCGGGTGAGTGTAGGTAAGGAAGGAATTCACTAAAGCAAGCGTAGCAGGAAATGGCAGCTGCTTTGCAGGTCACAGAGAGCAAAGAAAAACAGAGGGAAGAAAAAGGAAGCTCATTGAACTCTTGCATAACATAGGGCAAATCCCTTGCCAACTCCTGAAGCCAGGGTCACCTGGCACCCAGTGTCCACTTGAATCTGCATGGCATTGGAAGATCACTGGATAGAGTGAGTTTTTGTTCTGAAAACTTCCATTTCCCTGCTGGTCTGAAATAAAACAGGGAGAGAGAAAAGGATTGTGTCAAGTAAGACTAGAAAGCTGAATGAAATAGCAAAGTGACAAAAACATTTACCACTGGAGGTGGAGGACGGAGAGTTCTTATCTTTATCATGGAAATGATTTCAGATACAAGTGCAATCAGCTTATGCAGCAAGTTTATTTGATATAAGACAGGACACACTCAGATGAGAGTATGGGTGACCTCAGAGAGGAGGTGCACTTAAGGGCTTAGGGTTTGGGGTTTTATAGGGTCTTTTCGATAAGGGTAAGTGTAAGGCATGATGTATACAGGTGATTCATGATTCCTTTGAAGTTTTGTCTTAAGAATAGGGTTATGTAGGTGACTGTGTTGGTCTGAATTTCAGCATTCTTTATCCACATAAGTTCATTTACACTTCAGAGGTCTATCTCCTGTCCTGGTTACAAAGTTACTTAATTGATTAAGGGGCTTGAAGTAGAGGAATAACAGCATATAGATTAAGTTAAAGAATAAATTGGGCCTTTTTTGCAGGCTAAGTAGATTTTACCATGCCATGACCCTTGTCCCATGTCTCTGTCTTATCTCAGGGGGAGACATCCCTACAAATAGAGACTTCCATATAAATATAAATGTGTCTTACAAAAGGTTAACTTTTACTTGGTTTTCAGAGCTTCTCCTGTGTTTGCAGTTTCTTAAAAATAACCAGCTTATAATAATCAATATGCCAAAGAGTCATATGTTGGGATAGCAAAATTTGTTCTCCTTGAGGAAGTATAGCTATCCCACATACATAGGATGTAGAGCTGTCATTTCTCACTTGTGGTTCACAAGGCTTTTGTCTTTCTTAGGCTCAAGTTAAACCTGCATCTGGGCCCAACATTTCCACTGCACTGTATATACTTAGAAAAACTCCTGCATGTGTGGGACAGGATACATATAAAAAAATGTTCATAACATCATCTATAATAGTCAGAAACTGGAAACAATCCAAATGTCCACCAAAAGTAGAGTGGATAAATAAAGCACATCATATTCTTAAAAGTGATTATTATACTGTACTGAAAATGAAAAATCTCTAGCTACACATAAAAACACAGATGAGTCTCGCAGGAATAGTGTTGATGTAAAGATTTCAATGATATGAATTAAGAAAGCATACAGAAGTAAACTATGTTGTTTAGACATACATATTTAGTGCTAAAATGATTTGAAAAGTAAGTGTGCAGTTAACATAAAAGGCATGATCAAAGTTATAGGGGATTAATGAGTAGGAAATGACACCTGAGTAATGGTTTATTTATTAGGTACAGGGTTAAATTATACACTTACGTTTTATATATTTTTCTATATGTAAGCTTCTATTTAACTATTTTGAAAAATGACATCAGACCACTTTGTGCTTTGGATGTCACCAAAGTCACCACACTCCTTAGTTGACTCTCAGCTGCAAGGCGCATTTACCTTGCCTGTAGGCTTAGCATTTGCAACCTCCTTTAATTCCTTTACTTTGTTAAATGAGCTAAAACTCAGATAATTAATATGATTTAATGACCACATGGGTTGTTTGTGCCACAGGCAGATTAAAACCTACAAATGTTTATTCCCAGGCCAAGGATCTTTCTGCTACTCATTGTTTAAAACTTTGACAAAGAATTCTAAATTGTTAGAAGAGCAGATTGGAATTTTCACCTGCGGCAAAACTGTTTTGGTATTTCCCACTTATTTTCTACCAGTCTACCACTTTGCTAATTACATGTAATTGCTCTTTGATGCATGATGATAAATATGTTACATAACCATGGCATGGACATATAATAAATTATAATTAAATGTTATTTTTAAATATATTAGCATATTTCATTCATTCACTTGTTTATCCAGTAAATATTGAATGCCTATTCCATGCAATGGGTTGTGATAGACACTCAGAATACAGCAAATCAGCTGAATAGACATGACCCTACATTAGCGGAGTTTGCATACTACCAAGGGAAACATGTTAAACATAATGATTAACTGAATTATAATTGTAATTATTAATTATAGCAGTGATAAATTACAAAAAGTGCCAGTTGGCATGAGAGCATACAGCAAGATACACTGACATAAGCTGGAGAGTTAGGAATGGCTTATTTGAGGAACTGACCTCTAAAGAATGAACGATAGAAAAAAGTAGTAGGGAGCAGGGAAAGTCAGGAAGAACATTCTTTCCTAGGAGGAACTCAAAAATGGTCCCTGTGACTAGAGTTTGGAGAGTAAGGAGAATGATAAGATTTTATGTGGGTGAAATTGGGAGGACCTTCTAGGATATATTAAGAGTTTGGTATTTATCCCAAGAGGGGTGCAAAGTCATTATAATATTTTAATGACCCTCATCATCAGATGGAGCATTATGAAATAATATAATGAATGCTATATGGAAGTTAAGTTGGAAGGAGGCAAGACTGATCTGGGAGGATGAATAACTGAATTACTACAAGAGTGCAGGATCCTGAAGATGATGATGACTTGAATTCAGGTGATGGCAACAGAGAGGGAGAGAAGTAGGTGGATTCCAGGGATGGTGATTTGATTGGATATAGATGGTCAAGACAAAGGTTATATTCAAAATAATGACTTGTCCATGGACCATTACCAATCAGAACAGATGCCACCAAGAATAATATTTAATGGCAGTACTGGTGTGGACCACCTGACTATATAAGACCTGGCTGGAGAACCTCAGAGGATAGTTACATCTCTCACTGGGATGTGGGATAGTGGGAACAATTTTGGGGAAACAGGTAAAGAATAATGAGTATTTTAAAAGCAAGTTAAAGAGAAAATTAAAGATATAACTCATTTCCCTTTATTCATTCTGCTATGAAAATTCCAATCAAAGAATATATTATAAGACTGAATAAACTAGATCCACAATAGTCTTGTTTTTAAAAGGAAAGTCTTCTTTTGAAAATTTCTGCTTGCTTAATATTCACCTCAACTAATTAAACTGAGAGAGATTTTTTTCATAAAAGATAACCTAATCATTTTGCACTAAAAATATTATGTATATTATTATGAAATTAAAGAAAGGTATATGAAACCCTATTAACCACTGATAATTTAACAATGACTTTAGAGGTCACCAGAAAAGTCATTTCCAATTAAAAATTACTAGTTTAAAAAAATACAGCATAGAACCCAAAGAAAAGTTAAAGTAACTTTTCAAAGTACTCTGACTTAAAAAACTAAAATCTAAGTATTTATGTTCCTTAAAAATTCTAGTGTATATTCAGATAAACTTATGTTGCCTGTAAAGTAGCCAATTAGGTACCCTATAATTATTTGATAAATAAATGAATCAAATAAATGTGTTTTTATACTGTTTTTTTTCCTACCATTAAACAACAACAACAGCAATATAGAACTCACAGCATAAGACTCACAGTCAGAAAGCCTGGGCAACAGTAGTTGCAGTCTGTGTGAACTAGTTTCTTGACTTGAACACGATACCTATCTTTCAGGGATATTTAAATGTACAGATCTTTACAAAATATTAAATTGTTATTATCCCTCCAGATGACTGAAAGGAATTGTACTCACTTTACTGGCTTTAGCACTAAACTCTCAAAGAACACTTATACCCTCTCTAAATTATTATTCAGCAAATTTCAGAACCCTCAAGAAAAGTAGTTATAGGTTCAAGTTGAGACAACAGCCAATAAGCTGAGACTCCTTAAAAAACAGAAACACATTCAGGAATTTGTCTTTTTTAAAGTTTTTATAAAGATCATAAATTCTAAGGATACGCTATTCAGTACTGTAGCCATGTGCTCTCTTAAAAATAAGACAAAACGCCCAAAATGGAGTTGCCTATTTGAAGTCCCATGTCATCAAGCCAAGATTTAACTGAATTCAGTTTCGGCTCTCCCAGAAATGGACTCTTACACCAGTCAGTCAGGGACCACCTGATCAACACTAAGGTAATCTGCCCAATAGGCCCCTGCTATTCCCTAAAGGAAAGGAAATAACCTTGCAATAACCAGCTTGATTTTTTGCCTAGTATAACTTCCTTATTCTCACTCCCTTTTGCTTATAAAAGTCTTTGCTTTTGTACAGCTCTTTGAAGTTTCTATCTGCTATATTGGATGTTACCTGATTCAATAAACTCTTAAATTTCTAAATATGCTTCAGTTTATCTTGAAACAATTCTTAGCACTTGAAATTTGACCAGTCTAAATTGAGATAAGCTGTAAGTCCAAATACACATTGAATTTCAAAGACTTACTATGAAACAGGAATGTAAAACATCCCATGAATAACTTTTAAAATTGATTATACATTGAAATTATAATTGTGGTCATGGTGGGTTAAATAAAATAGTACTTGAAATTTATTTTACTTGTTAATTTTCACTTTTTAAATGTAGCTACTAGAAAATTTCAATTATAGATGTGACTCCCATTATATTTTTATTGGACAATACTTTCTAGAGGGCACATGAAAAAAAAAATGAGGCCCATAGTTTTCCTCAGGCAGTGTCTTATACAACATCATGCCCAACTGGGTGCTTGCACTAATACTCTTAGATTGTCCATATTCATATATGAAGCATAATAAATGCACTTACATGAACTATGTTAATACCCAGGGATAGGATATTTTTCATGAAAATGACCTCTTCATATTTACATATATTTTAATTCTGATAACAATAATCCCAAGAGTTCACCATTTTATTGTGAAGTATCTTCTTGCTTGAAGATGTTAGGCAGAAAGACAGAAATGAGCGGGATGAAAAGGAGAGAGCCCCCCCCCCAAAATAACTCAAGGAGTTGATCAGATAGAGCCAGAGAGCCATAAATGACTCAGACAGTTAATCAGATGAAGTCACAGGGTCCAAAAGTGGCTCAGGAAATGTCCAGGGTCTCCCCAGATAAGAAACATCAGAAGCAAGGCCCAGCCTTGACCATGTCCTCATTTCACCAATTAGAACAAGCCTAGAGAGCTAAGAGCTGTCAGTCAAGCATTTCTCTGCCCTGCGAAAACCACAGAAAAGAAGCCTCGAATGAGCACCTGGGCCTGTCTCACCTTAGGCAGGCTCACTCTGTTACTCTATGCAGAGTGTATTAAAACTTAGTTTGCTTTCTAGACTTTGGTTTCTTGTCTCACTATTTCTAACTTCTCTGCAACACCAAGCCAAGTTCTCTCCTTCCTAACAGAGAGGGGAAGAAATGTCAAGCCTTCTCTTTATTTACATATCAAGGACAATTTACCAATTCAAGGTAACCAGAAAAAATAGGACAAATAAATAATTCTGGAATATGAAAAAAAAAACCAGAAGAAAATGCATATTTTGGGTCATAAATTGTTTCCACATTATATTCTAATTGGGAGTCTTTGTCATAGGTTTCTCAATGCTGAAGACTTCATATACTTTTATTTATTAAAAGATAAGGTCCATATTACTTTTGTTAACTGGAATATCCATAGGGACTATCACAGTGTTTGTTGAGTAATTACTTGTATTTTCTCCTACCAAGCTGCTCTCTAAAGGAGTGATGTGTGTTAATGAAGGATATAATCAAGAGGTAGAGTCTTCGCAGCAACATTCCCTCATAAAATCATTGCTCTTCCAACTTTCCATGACTTAAGAAGTGTCTTTCAGGAGAAGTTACTGTTGATCACTTTACCCATTTAGATCTTGAGGCTGCCCTCTTCCCTCCATTGCCCCCAGTCCAAACCACTATCCACTCTCATCCTGATGACTGTAAAATTCTCTATCAGGACTCCATTTTTCCACTCCTGCCCCATACAATTCTCCATGTAACAGGTAGAAACATGTTTTAAAAACAAAAATTAGATCGGGCCATCCTCTTTACAGCCTCTAATGGCACATGGCATAAAATCTCTCATGTTGCCCTTTGAGGTCTTACAAGACTCAGTCCCACCAACACCCCTCATCGCTAGTCCCCTCCCTACCATTTCTGTCCAAGCTCTAGTAACACTGTCTAAGTTGATCTCAGTCATTTACTGGCATGGTAATGGGCATGCTGGATGGACTATACATGGTGGAGCGCAATCCAAAAACAGTTTCTCTCTCCAACAACTGCTGTCCAAGCCAGGCAGGATCTTCCTTTCTCCACCCTCTGTTATCCTTTCAGGAGACCTCCCAATGCTCATTGCCAGATATTTAAAGAACTATAAAATCAATCAACCTCTCATCTCATATCCAATGAATGTTTTTCCTCATCTGCCACCACCTTCCCCAGGGCATCTAGTAATTTCTCAGACTGCTTATGAGGAAGAAGGTAGACACCAATTGCTCTCTTCAATCCCTGGCTCTAACTTCCTCTCCTGCAATCACTGTGCTAACATGGCTCCTTCAGTTTACAGGATGTAGATGGGACAGGAGGTCAAAGAACAAAGGCCATTAACTTAATTGATCCTGGTTGATCTTCTCCAGGTGACCTCTAGGTTCCTTCTTTATTCCTCTTTCTTGCATTACCTCACATAGACTCTTTCTCCCAGGACCTCTCACCTTAGCAAAGGTATCTTGGGCCAGATCCTTTCAAGAGAGCCCAAGCCCAACCTCCTCCCATGGAGTAGAATCCACTGGACCCATATGATCTTGTCTCATGCCAGTGGAAGTGCAGCTGCTCTCATTTCTAGCAGTTTTTCCTCACTGTCTTGTCCAGTCTATTGACTAGAGCTCAGTTAAAGCCAGTGGGTATTAAACTGTCAGTGTCTTTTCCTTAAGGAAGCCACCCCCACTGTCTTTGTGTGGCTGTATTGAAGCTGGCCATATTCACTTGTGCTGTGGTGGGTAGAAAAGAAGGGAGAAAGTATAATTTTCAGTCCTATGCTCTTTCCAAGGAAACATTTCTTACTGATCAGTCTCTAACCATCCCATACTTTGGCTGCAAATAGGTGATAGGCTAAAGATTTCTTACCTCCATTAATGGGGCAGAAACATCAAACTGTCCACCAAAAATCTGTGCAACCTCTTCATACAATGAAGATGTCACTGAACAGTGACTGTCCAACCATAAATTTCCTAGACCCCTTGCATCCAGGCAGGCATAAACTTATGCCTAGTTCTCTCCAATGGTACATGAGTGGAAATGTCTGTTGCCTCTATGCTAAGGTTCTTATGAAACTAGTGGAAATTCTCTTCCCTCTCTCCAGCTATATGGAGAAATGTATGACTCCCTAAAGGGTGATAGAACCACATGATGTAAAAAGCCTGGCTCCCTGGATCACAGCATGTAGGCTCTGTCCACTAACCAGGAACAAATGCACCAGACTGCTGAAATTATTACAAATTTTCATTGTGTTAAGCCATTGAAAATCTGGAATTTGTTTAACAGCTACACATACCCTAAATAATATATTTAAAGAGTCCTAAATAAATGATAAAGCAATGCCTTTCATAATACATAGGTAGAATTATCTATAGTTCTCAGATTTGTGACCATTTGAAAATCCAGGACAACAGAACGAACTTCCCATGAAATATCTCATTTCAATCATTTTGTTTGCTTTCTGCCTAACTCTACTAGAATGTTAGCTCCACACAAATAGGGGTCTTATTTGTATTGTTTATCACTGTTCCTCAGTATCTAGAAAGCTCCAGGGACATGAGAGATACTCAATAAATATTTGCTAAATTTGCAATTTTTAAGAGGCTTTAGTATTTGTATATCAATATAGCTATTGATATGACTGATATTCTGGATAATTATAACTTTTCACTGGATAATAATGCAACCATGTAGGAATCTGACTCAGGAAGGGTTTAAAAATCTCAAGTTAACTCAGGCTGCCTCCTGCTTGAAAGTTACTGGATAAGGGCGGCTGCCTCATATGGGAAAAAAAATAATGGCTTAACTTTATCACTTCATGGCCAGTTCACACCTTTTCCAAGGAGTAACAATTTAATTCATTACATTTGAGCTGGAACCTTCATCAGTTCCTGCTCTTACTGGGTCAGAGTCAATAAAGATTATGTTTTTGTCTGTAAAGAGTTAAATTTAGTCAATGGCAAGTCAATCTGCACTAGCAGGAAATATTTTTCACCATATCATCTCTCAGAAGATAATCATGAGTTCCCTCTTAAAGGATTATTTCTGAGGCCCAAAACACACAATAATATTAATTTAGGTAAGATATCTAAGTGTGGAAATCTTCAATTTTAATTGTATCCAATTTGAAAACACTACCAACTCAATAAACAAACTGTACCAAAAGGTATTTTGAAAAGTATCATGTAATTTGGAAGATGTGATAACTATAATCTGTTTCAATATTGTCAGTGCTAGCCGTTCAGAACCAGGTTTGTGATTATAAATTAGAAACACCATTCTCATTCCTCTACTACTGCCATCTGCATGTCACTGTACCTAGAGAAGTCATGCTTCACACCCTGCCCCCACTATCCCCAGTCTTCTGCCATCCAACCTGAGACACAGGGAATGCAGAGGTGCACTCAAGCTCAGCGATACAGAGAACAGATTGGTGGCTGCAAGAGGCAGGGGCTGGGGAGGGTGAAAAATGGGTGAACTGTTTTCCTTTTTGTGCTTCTTTTTGCTTTAGTTGAAATAAATAGAAAACATTAAAAAAATAAAAATTATGACTTAAATAATTTCTCCTAATATGCTTATTTAATACGGATTTTTTTTTAAGGTATCCAAGTTAAGTGTACGACAAAAGCTCTGTTTGAAAATAAGACAGGGTCTATGAACATTTCATGGGCTCTTACCAGATTAACAAATTCCATTTTAGTAATACACATGGGGGTCCAGCACAGTTATGGATTTCACAAAACTACCCATCTCTTGAAATGTGAACACCATCATCGGAAAAACAAAAAACAAAAACACTGCTTAATATAGGCTTTCTCACGATATGGTGGTCATAGGATAGTGGAATTTCTAACATGACTGCTGGCTTCACCCAGAGCAAATATCTCAAGGAAACTGGGGGTAGCCACAAGTTTTTATCTGGCAGCCTCACAGCTTAGGCAGCATCACTTCCACTGCATTTTATTGGCCGAAGCAATTCACTGAATCAGCTTTGATTCAAGGAAAGGGGACAACAAAAGCACATGAATACTAGGAGGTGTGATATTTTGTGGAGCATCTTTAGAGAGTATCTACCACAATACAATGAGATTTTTCTTTCTCTTACAGTAGTTTTCCATTTTTTTACTTTTTTATATGGATTTTTATTCAAAGGTGCTTTTGACTTTCATTTAGAAGTCAAATAATAATATGTGATAAATTAAAGTTTATACAAATGAAATAATACAAGGTATGTTATGAGAAAAGCTTGAGCTAATAAGTGTGTAAATAATTTGTTAATAAAATCATACTTTAGTAATGGGAACTTAAAAACAGTTTGTCATGGGAATTCCCATTTTTGTTGGAATTCTAAGGATTTTTGCTTCTGACCAGTGCTCTCAATGTCTGTCAAGTGATCCATGAGTATAAGATGAGACGGTAGAGAGGGACTCGGTGAACTGAACAAAGGCAAAGGGAATTATGTCACAGTAAAATTTCTGGCAACTCTCTACCTGGTTCTATTAAAATATAATCAGCTGAATCTATATATTAACATTGTATGTTTCTGTTTCTATCTCTGTTTCTTAGAAATATCTCCTAATGAATACAACAGTACATTTCCTGTACTTCATTTCTACAGTTAGAATTTGATAGTGAGAGTGAATTGAATAATCTCCAAGGTTTCTTTAATGACTGGGATTCTAAGATTCTTCTCTAAAGACTTGATTCTCTATTCCCACTGCTGCCCAATGTGTAGTGTCACCAAAGAATTCTTACTGATGTTTCTTCCTCTGTATTTCTCCTTCCCATCATCCAATTTTTGACACATAGTGTATTAGTGACTTCACCTTGGTGATCTTTTCACTTAAAATTACTCCAAGTGTTCCTGTTGCCAGAAACACTTCCCTTAACCAAAGGGCCTCTTATCCTACATGATTTTGGACTATCCAGCTCTTGACTATATTTGGCAATCTTGCAGACCAACCCCCACATAAACTGCGCTCTCTTTGGCCTCTATGTCGCTAAATAGGTCATTCAGTCTGCCCAGAGCGCCATCCCTACTTCGCAGTGTCAAACATCTGCTCACTCATTAAAAACCTTCCAAGGCCAATGATCCTAATTAGACAATGAAACCTCTTCACCTTGCCTTTTTACCAGTCTAAACACTTATGCACATATATGGGAAAATCTACAATTGGCTCTATAACTGTTCTCTACATAAGCATAATTTTTTTGTGTGTTTTTTTTCTATCTTTCATTAAATCAAACAACTAACTTTAGGAAACTTGTTTTTATTTCCCTTGAAACTCTTCACTACATTCAGGAAAGGGGTGTCAGCATTTAGTAGATATCTGACAAATATGTTGACTAAGAGAATCAGCACTAGACCTCAGTAAACAATGGCTCTCTGGGCTTCAGGATTTTTGCAGTTTACGGAAAGGAATATTGTGAAGGTAATTTACCATTAGAGAAGTGTTTTGAAATCCTTGAACAGAGAATACTTTTCAACAATTGCATGAAATACTGCTGCAATTACAATGATTTCTGGATGCCACTCTGCTACAAATCTGTCACCTAGGAACAAAAGAAAGTGCCACTTGAAGGAAACTGGTTAACAAAGTGCTGTGCAAAGCCAAAGTGCCACCTTTTCTGTCCTGCATCAAACAGAGGACTTTGCTTTAATCTCCTGATACTAGAAAAATATATCTTAAGGAAATTTCATCTAAGGAAAAACTCCTTGAAAAAACAAAAGGATTCTCTACAAAGAACAGCTCAGTTCCAGCCTGGAATACCTATTTTCTTTTTTTCTAGTTAATCTGAGAGAATTAGGAATGTTCTATGAGATGGACTATCTACTATAAATCAGTTTAAATAGTGGTCATGAAACACTATAAAAAATCTGTAAAATTTGTTGAACTGGTAGCTAGGAAAACACTCTACTAATCTAATGAGAAGGATATAATTAAAAGATTTCAATACAAATGCTCATAACTCAAAATTGAACAAGTGATACAATCAATACATTACAACGAAAAAGTCTGCATCTTGAAAGATTTCATTAAGACTACTTTAGAAAAGTAGTATGATGATTTAATAACCAAAGTAAACTTTGACAATTCTTGGAGAAACTACTGACTTCCATTATTCAAAACAATTCTAATGCCCTATGATGTAAAATGTCTGGATAATACATCTGACCTGCTTTTATTTTTAAATTGCTGTTGTTTCTCTTTGGAATGTTTCATACCTCTTACTCTTCCCCAGATAAATCTCTTCTCATCTTTAAGATCTGTGTCTAATTGTCACTTGCTCAAAATGGCATTTTTCTTAGCTCCCTAATATGACTATTTTCTCCTTGATATCATCTCCCATTGCATCTTTGTATATTCTTTCAAAGGACTTATCACAATTTCTAATTGGAAGGTTTTTTTGTGTTTATTTCCTTAATGACTCTTCCCCCTGCCCCCCCCCCACTAAACCTTAACTTCCATGAAAGTAAGGATCTGTCTTTTTTTGACATCCTTACCTAGCATCTAGTACAGTGTCCAGCTGTTAGTATGGGATCCAGAAATACTTGTTGCATGAACAAAAGAATAAAAAAGTGACAATGCCTCATCATGTTAACTGATATTACCAGAACTCAATTCTTCTCAATAGATACAAATGTATAACTTGAACTCTATTTCTCACTTTAAAAGGATTATTTGGTCCCTAAAATACTCTCCAGTGAGTGGTACCAATTAGATGGGCAGCCTGTTAGACTTGCTCTTCTCATTCTTTTCAAGCCCATCATAAATTGGTTTATAGGATGACACTTTTAACTATACTGTAGATTATTTATATGAACCTTTAGGATCTGGAGTTTATCATAAAAACTTTGCCAGATCATGCAGGATTCTTACTGACAATCTTCTACTCTCATCCTGGGTACCCATGCAAAAATAGGAAGAATGAATACTAAGGCTGAGTGAAGCCACTGCAGTACTATCTAGGCATTACATCTAGCGGTTTGCCCTTTTGTCAGTGGCCCACACATACCAGTTGACATGTTGATTCTAGAGTTAAGTAATCAGTGATATCCTGGAAGCTTCAGTGTCACACAACTCAGTTCTCTCAATCCAGTAAATGCTGGTCCAGTCCAACCTTTCAAGTTCAGCCTGTTGGTTTTTTTCTTCCCTTCTCTAATATCTGCTTCATCTTCTTGGGAGGAAAAAACAAGCAGGGGAAATAAATACATACATTTTCTACTCTCCTACCCTGTCTACTCATATTTCCTATTTATTTTTATAACATTTTTATTTAGAAGCCTATGGAAACAAAACATTTGCAGAAAATGCCTAGGTTTATATATAAATACACACATTGGCATTTAGCATATAGAAAATAGTTTTTAAAGCCATCAAAGTTTTACTTTATATATATATACACACACACACAATATATACACATATATGTATACACACACACACACACACATATATATATATAGAAAGAGAGAGAGAGAGATTGAGGAGAGGGGAGGTATTATTCCTTATAATGTTATGTTGAATAATTGGAATCCCTCTCACTTAATACAGTTGGCAATCATCAACAAAAGCAGTGTTTTCTAAATTCCTAACAAAAATTCTATGTATCATGAGGAGATTAGAAAATATAATTTAAGTCTTAAAACACAATTTTAGTGGACAGAGATCCTCATAATGATTAATATAAGAAATAGTTGAAAAGTATTTGATACATGAAGTAATAAATACTGTCTTTTCAAAAGAGTACAAAAACTAAGGCATTTATAGTATTCAATCCTAAGATAGTTTTAATTATACTAATGAAACAGTTTGGCATATATAAGGATTTCACTCAATTATTTACAAATGCATGTCCTAATTTGATTTTTTTTCTTAAAACGAATTTAATCAGTGTATTTATAGATAAAATTCTAGTCTCTCTGAGAAGCCTGCAAAAGACTCCACCCCACACCCACCCCTAGCAACTGTTTCCACTGTTGCAGTCAGGGCCACTGGGCAAAACCTTGTCCTAATTCCAGGCCTCCTACAAAGCCTTCCGAACTGCACACAGTGGGGCCACTGGAGAGTGAATTGCCCTCTAGGGAAGTCAGCCCCTCCATTGAGTTCTCTCCCCTCCAAGCAACCGGATAGACCTAGAGAGTAAAAGGAAAAGAAGGGATGAGAATTCAACAGTCAAGCGGGTTTATTGCTAAACCTGAGAGGAACCTCTCTGTTCTGGTGAGCAGAACAAAGAAGGCATCTCTTACAGGCTAAGAGGCTTTTTATGGCCAGGTTTTTGGCAGGCTTTTGAGGGGATGGGTCGAGGAAAGATGGCTTGTGGCTTGCTGATGTGTCCTCCGGAAAATGGCTTGTAGCCTAAGTAAGATGAAACCTAAGTCTCTCTGAGTTGATGGGTAGGCTTATTCAAAAAGGAAGTACTCCTGTCCAGGCTCAGTCATTCTCTATATGTACTATAGAACTCTCCTGTCTAATGACAGTAGCTCCTAGCCACTATGACTATTTATACTTAAATGAATTAAAATAATGAAACTTAAAATTCAGTTCTTCTATTGCACTAGTCATATTTCAGGTGCTCAATAACCATATATGGATAAGGTGACCATGTTGGTGATACTGTATTCTATTCAAACATTTCCATCATGACAGAAACTTCTATGAAAAAGAGATGTTATAAAGTTGATTTAGTAATAACTTAGGCATATGGACAATATGTTTTAATTCATGTTTGTAGGTATTAATAACAAGATAAGATTTCTCTGATGCATTGCTTGTTTGGGTTTTGCACCAAATTCCATTGTGGAGTTGGGGGGAGGAGATTCCCCCCATGTCACCAAGCAACTCAATTCTGACACTATATACCAGGAGATAGCATCAGATTCCACAGAGTAAGCCTTCAGTCCTATAAGACCCCCTCCCTAACATCCCCACTTCAGATGCCAGTCACAAGGCTAGATTGTTACCTTTACTTTCACCAGACTGGCTGTAAATCAGAGGTTCCTACAAACCCCTCCTTGGGTTTTATTAATTTTCTAGAGCAGTTCACAGAACTCAAAGAAACATTTTACTTACTAAATCACTCATTTATCATAAACAAATATAACTCAAGAAGAGCCAGAGGGAAGGAATGCGTAGGGTGAGTGTATTTAGAAATACTTAAAAAAATTGTTTCCATGCCCTCTCCAAGTGCAACACTCTCCCCAAATTTCCATGGGTTCACCAACCAGGAAGCTCTCCAAACCCTATCCTTGTGGGTTTTTATGGTGGTTTCATTACATAGTCATTTTTTAAAAAATCATTGGCCATTGACAATTGATTGAACTACTGGAGGTCAGGGATGGTACTGTAAGTTCTAATCCTCTATTCATGATTGGTTCCCCTGGCAACCAGCTCATATCCTTAGGTACATCCAAAAATCACCTCATTATCATAATAAACCCAATAGAGGTATAAAGAGGCTTGTTATGAATAACAAGACCCATTTAACTTTTATGGCTCCTAAGTGATTTTGGAAACTGAGGACAAGAGACCAAATGTTATTATAAAAGATGTTCCCTTTGCTGTTACCACTCAGGAAATTCCAAAGGTGTTGGGAGCTATGAGCTCCATCAAAAAAGTGTTGTGGTCCATGAAAAAAGTTAATTATATCCTTTTGGGTAAAGTTGTAATATTTCCAGAATATCTCACCTGGCTTTAGTACATCTGCATATCAATAGGCATCCAGAGGTGGAAAGATATATGGCTTTAGTGCATTTGCATCATTCTTCAGGGGTGGAGAGAAGTTCATCTCCATATCAATGGGTAATTACCCAGGCAGGGAGGGCTTATCTGTACCCAAGAGGTGAGGGGAGGGCCGGTTTTGCTTCTGCTGGAGCAGGAAAGAGAGAAGGCCCCAGACTGCAGTTTGTAAGCAATAAATGGATTTTAAACTTTATTTCTCCTTTTGACTGATTTCAGTTTTTAGAGGTATTTTGCCCTGGGATTTCCTCTCTCTGGACTTACAATCCTGTGGGTAAAATTGTAATTATTTCTAGAATCTCTCACGTGGCTTTAGTGCACCTGCATGTCAATAGGTGTTTCCAGGGGGTGAGAAGTTGCCATCTCCATATCAATAGGTATTTCAAGGGGTGGAGAGAAGTGGTTCATCTATATATCAATAGGTAATTACAAGGACGTGCAACGGCTTATCTGGACAGGAGAGGTTGAGTGGTGCTTTCTCTCTTTTGCTGCAGCCTAGTCAAGAGAGAGACAGGACGACCACTTGTAAGAAATAAAGGGTTTCTTAAACTTTATTTCTCCCTTTGGCTGATTTCAGATTCAAAGGTATTTTGCCCTGGAATTTCCTCCCCAGAGTTACATATACATTTTAGGACCTCTTCTACATATCAAAGACAACATCTTAGGCAACCTGAACCTTCAAGATACTAGTAAATCTAAAACTTGGAAGTTTGCAAAAGCTTTACCAAAGTGCAGGAGTCCAAAGGTCTCAGCCAAAAATAACCTGATGTCATACATTAATTTGGATGACTTTACACAACTGAAAGCATGAAACTGTAGTAATAAATATACTGGTAGTGTCTTTGTCTTAATGAATTAGTTATATGGATCTGAAAAATAAAAGACTACAAAAAAAATAGAATAACTATACATTCTAGAAACCTAAAAGTAAAATGGGAATGTTTCATTGCCCATGCAGAAAGTTACACAGCCAGTTTCCAAAATGTCTCATGAAATATCTTTATCTTGGTGAATTAACCACAGTACAATCTATGCCCCTTGGTTTTGTAGCATTTAATGTTTAGAGTCACTATAGAAATACTTAAAATCATGAAGACTGTTAAGAAAAGGAACAACAGGCCCAAAAGAGAGTAACTTGCCCCAAGGACAGCAAGTCAAGACATAAATGCAATTCCAGCCACTCCAAGAAATGTGACCTTTAACCAGTCTATCTGGAATTACCTGATTAGCACTTGCAAGGTAATCTGCATGATAAACCCCCACTCTCTTCTCATAGCAAGGTGACCTTGCCTGAATAAACCTTTATTGTGCTTATGACTTCTTGTCCTACCCTCTCACTCTGCCTTTTAAAAGCTTCCATTTTGTACAGCTCCTCATAGCTCACTTCTTTTTGCTGGATGGGATGCTGCCTGACTCATGAATCATTGAATAAAGCCAATTAGATCTTTAAATTTATTCAGTTGGATTTTGTTTTGTAGTAAAACTGTATTTGTTAAGTCAACTCACAGTGATGCCAGGGTTCTTGTTCATGAAGCCAAAGAATGAGCTTAGCAAACAGTCAAGGTAGGAGAGCAAGGTACAGGCTTTTATTTAGAAATAAAGTGAAAGGACAGAGCTCCCAGCTCACGCCAGGAGGGAACAAGAGAGTCTGGGGTGGTGCGTTGTCTAGGGGGTTTTATAGACAAATGATTTTTCGAGAACATGAGAAAAAAAGCTTAGGGGTGTGGACTAGTATCACCTGCCCTGCCCTCAAGGTGAGCTGGGTTGTTCTCTGCTTGCTAGGGTTGTTTACAGTAAAGTCATGGGTTATGCTGTGATACCCTTCCCTATTTGTGAAACACTCAAGCATTCTAGGCCAAGTTGCTCCTGGCCTTTTGACCTGTAACTGACCTCACTGAAGATGCCTATATTCTTAGTCTGGTATCTTGATCCTAGAGGATTAGTGTGACCTTGACTTTGCACAATGCTTAACACAGAGTTTCAAAAGGGACTTCTTTGCCCATTGTTATATTGCTGACTGTAAATATCCCACCCTGCTTTTTCTGGAGGCCCTCACCCTACTCTGACTACACCCATGGTCCCTGTCTCAACAGGAGACTGATAACATATTATAAGAAAAAAAATTGTCCAGTTAAACACAGATTTGCACTGAATGATCAAATCAGTATACCCCCTTTCTTTAGACAGAAGGCAAATTGTCTCAAGATTGCTTGATCAAAACAGGATCAAGTGCAGGGGAAGCTAGTGGTTTGATACAGAAATTTCCTGACATCAGACTCTGATAGATTAATACACAGTCAGGCCAGTTGGGATTCTGTACCCACTTATTGGTGAGGGCACCATTTCCCTATGCTTTGATGGACACTTACACTATGACCATCTGACTCTTGACAGAGTTCTCTGCCTTTTGAATTGCATCATCTTTCTATACATATGAGCACTTTCTTTTACTTTGGTTTTCACCAGGAACACATTTTCTTTCTTTTGCAGAACTTTCTCTATCTCTACTTTGCTTTAGTATGTTGACTTTATGCTACCTCTAAGAACAAACAAATGTATGGTTACTTACAAAACTCCTCTACATGTGCTCTGCATATACATATGTCCAAATAAATTCTACAGTGGGAAGTAAAATGAAAGTATGAATTCAGCCCAAAAGAGAGCTGTATTTATGAAAATCAATATCAAATTATAAAAGACACTTCTGAAAATTTTCCTTGAGACCCAGTATTTAAACTAAAATCAATTGGCAGTGTTTTCTTAATAAATCCAATATAAAACTATGTTACTGATATTTACTCTATCACCATCATTGATGCCGGGGTTCTTGTTCACGAAGCCGAAGAATGAGCTTAGCAAACAGGCAAGGTAGGAGAGCAAGGTACAGGCTTTTATTTAAAAATAAAGTGATAGGACAGAGCTCCTGGCTCACGCCAGGAGGGGACAAGAGAGTCCGGTGTGCTGCGTTGTCAAGGGGTTTTATAGGCAAAATGAGGATTTTTCGAGAACATGTAAAAAAGGTTTAGGGGTGTAGACCTTCCACGTGTGTCTGAACACCCCGAATTAACTTAACACAAGGAATTACCCCCCCCATTCCTCTCCGGAACACCTGCATCCTGGTCTAGGGGCATATCAAAAGGCAGCCTGCCCAGCCCCCAAGGTGGGCTGAGGTATTGTTTGTTTGCTAAAGAGAAAGTTAAGAATTCTGCTTCCCAAACTTCCTGGGTGTTAAAATGCAATCTTATCTTTAAGGTGGAATCTTTGCTGCCTTTTATTATGTTGTTTACAGCTGGGTCTGCATGCTAAATTAGTTGCCCAGTTTGTCCTGGGCCTTTTAGCATGCTAAAGTGAATCTTACAAATGGTTAGCATAATAACAACATGGGGTACTCTTCTTTATCTGGGGAACACCCACTGATCTTACTGAAGAATGACCCTGGAGCTTAATATTTAACACAGAGTTTTGGAAGGGGGTTTCCTTGCATGTAGTTACATTGCTCTGACTGCAAATATTCTGCCTTGCTTTTTCTGGAGGCCCTCCCCCTACTCTGACTACACCCACAGTCCCTGTCTCATTATGACTAACATTTGTGAATATTTTATTTATGCATATATTTTAAAAACACATTTCCTTTAACCAAGGAGCTTATGTTTGAAGAGAAACAACATTTCATGATCAATGGGAGAAGATTGACAGAGCACTGGATTGAAAGCAAGGAAAAACAATCACTTAAACTCTCTGGGCTTCTGTTTTATTAGATGTAAAATGAGGAAGTTGGGTTTTATTATTTTTGTGAAGCTTCTAACATTGTGATGTTATAACCCTAATAAGAAAATGAGGCAATCACAAAACACAGGGTTAGGAAATCAAATCAATATAATGAGTAATATTATACCATTAAATAATTCTGTTCCATCTTGGGGATTTTAGTTTTTGTAGTATTTTTCAATCAAATCCCAGTGAATAGGTAATATGACTCTCTTGCAAGCTAGGTATTTTGCTCAGTGTTTTAATCTTTTTTCAGAACTCTAGGGAATCATTTATTAAGGAAAGTAATGATCTAGGACGATAAATGGTATTCTAGTGGCCTTAATTTGTACAATCAAATTTCTTTAATGTAGCCTAAATGTGGAAAAGTGTCATTGAGGATTAGGAAAACAATCAGAGAGCAAGACTATATAAGGAGGAAAGTGATTTATTTTTTCTTAAAAGGATATATGCAAAAACTGTTCTTAGAACAGTAAGATATGTGAATAATTGATTTTAGAGAATATAAATGCTTTGATAAGAACTTTGAACAAATAAGAATACTGACATGTGGGGGAGAGCAGAATATACCACCCCTAAAAGTGCCAATTTGGCATATGGATTGTTTTGAGCTAAAAGCAATTATGACCCAGCCACTCGGGAAAAGCTTTTTTACTGATCCCTTAACTGCCTAAAAGAATTTAGATAGTGGGTCTGTGCCAGGGAAAGAGCAATTACCAGAGATAACTTTCTATCAGAAAGACTTATCTGCATGGCAAGGCAAACATTCGTTTACCAAACATTTGCTCTCCCCATCTTCCTGTGAATTGTCTTCCTCCCCTTTGAAGCCCAGACCACCACCTGCTTCTCCTTAGCTCAGGAGATTATTATATAAACCTCAGTTGCCTGGCAGGGAGGCTCATGTCTTTGTGGAGGCTCGTTTACATACGTAATTAAATTTGTTTTCCTCCTGTTAATCTGTCTCATGTCAAAGGCCAGCCAAAGAATCTAGAAAGGTAGAAAGGAAAAAATTTTCTCTCTGACACACATTATAGAATCTACACAAAAACATTTTGGGGCATGGGGAGTTAGTCTGGAAAATAACTCCTTTTCACAGTTTGACAGTTATGCTGCCTTAGCACTAGAAACAATTCACAGAATACTCTCTCTGACTGGCTGTACTAAATACTGGTAGAGAATTTGATGACCTATGAATTGGCCTAAGATTTACACGTGATTTAGATGGGCAAAGGACTATTGAATCTGTGGCTTTCCCCTTCTTTGTGATTCATCTCAGATGAAGAACACTAACTCCAAACATCAGACCCCCTATCCTATTCTCTTTGTTGTTAACAAAAGCCTTTCTCCATCACAAAGTATCCTCACTAAAGGGTTGTGACATGGACTTAAAAAGACTTGAAGGGCATCTAGTGGCAACTGGGACTTAATAAATATTTGTGGGCACCTGGGAATGAAAGGCACCCTGAAAAGCACTATTTAAAAACCCTCCCTTTAAGGCTCTATTAATAGATACGAGTGCTGGCATCTGACTTCAGAGCCAAGTTTCCCGAGTTTGAATCCAGATTCAGCCATTTACCAGCTGTGTGACACTGATCAAATCATTTAATCTCCTTGCCCCTCAGTTTTCTCATCTGTAAAATGAGAACAGTATTACCTCAAAGAGTTAGTGTAAGAATTATTTGAGCTACTATTTTAAAACATTTAGAATAGTGTTTGGCATATAGTTAGTACCATATAAATGCATATTACATAAATATAAAAAATTGGAAAAATATAGAAACATTTCTTTCCCTGAATATAACTTGAAATGGGGCAGAGCTTGATTTCATGATGCTGGAATGCACTGAGAGCAATAAAGCAACCTAAAATTCAGTGTGCCCGATGTTCTTTGTCTTTTATTGGATATCATAGAAGCTTAAAGGATGTTGGCTGTATGAAGCCTAGGGTGGGGATTGGGGAAATGATTCTCTCCTATTAAAAATTTGTATCTTAGATGAGATATTTTACAGAGAAAATAAATTTAATTCCTACAGTTACAAGTTATCACAAAGAAAGCATAAATGGAACCCAAATTAATGAGGTTTAGTTGAGATATTTTAAACTAGCAAGCTCTGACACATTAAATTGAAATTATACATGGAATTAAAGCACACGGAACTCATTTGGGAAATGATTCATTCTTCTTTTGCATTACCAAGGTTCTATTTAGCACATCAAAGAAGACTTTGCCACTTATTAGCTGTGTCATTTGGGAGAATCACTAAGATTATCTGAAATCTTCCTTACCAATGAAATGGAGTTAACAACTCCACAACCTGTCCTCCCTCCCCACTGTGTCACACTTCCCTCAGGGGGCAAATGGTCATATTGATTGCGGGGTTCTTGTTCACAGAGCTGAAGAATGAGCTTCACAAACACTCATAGTAGGAGAGCAAGGTACAGACTTTTATTTAGAGATAAAGTTAAAGGACACAGCTCCCGGCTCAAGCCAGGAGGGGACAAGAGAGTCCGGGGTGGTGCGTTGTCTAGGGGTTTTATAGGCAGATGAAGATTTTTCGAGAACCTGAAAAAAAGCTTAGGGGTGTGGACTTATTAAGTGGTCCTAGGATATTTACAAGTAACTTGATACAAGTAACTTTCTGCTCTGTTGATTTCTTCCTGAGGTACCAGCATCTTGGTCTGGGGGCATATGAAACAAGGCCACCTGCTCAGCTCCCAAGGTGGACTGAGGTATTGTTTGCTAAAGAGTTAAGTGAAATCTTATCTTTAAGGTGGAATCCTTCTTGCCTTTCACTGTGTTATGGCTGGGACTGCAGGCTAAATTAGTTTGCCCAGTTTGCAAAATCACCTCATTAGATCTGAAGGAGGAAAGACAGCACGTAGGCCTGGGCCTTTTAGCATGTTAAAGTGAATCTTACACATGACTATAAATGATTAGCATAAAATAAACATGTGCTACTCTTCTTTATCTGGGGTATATTAACTGATCTCACTGAAGAATGACTCTAGAGCTGAATGTTTAACAGAGTTTTAGGAGGGGGTTTCCTTGCATGTAGTCACATTGCTCTGACTGCAAATATCCTGCCTTGCTTTTTCTGGAGGCCCTCCCCCTACTCTGACTACACCCATGGTCCATGTCTCAGTATCAAACAGTTTTGTATACAGTAGAGCTCTGTGGATAAAACTGGGTGCGTATCTTAGTTTGGTTTCCCTGACACCACAGCAGTGTGGCAAGTGTTTGGGGATCAGACCTTTATTTTGATAGGTTATCCATAGAAGGAGAAAAGAGGGAGAAGTAGTGTCAGACTGGAAAACCAACAAGGAGCTGATTTTCCCTGTGGACAAATAGGCTGTCCCCTGTTAACCCTATGAGGAATCGTAGAATTCCCTGTGGAATTTGCTTCCTGCAAAGGTGAGGAAATGGAGCATTTAACTAAGCTCCCATCCTCTACTGGTTGATGTTTCTCCTTGAGGGGGGCATTAAAGCCCTGACTGGCCCTCTCAGCAGGCAGGAGGAAGTCTTGAGGCAGAAAAGCACAGAGGCTATAGTGTCCTTAAATTGGTACCCTGGGAGTGTGCAAGGTACTGTCCACTATAGCTGTGATGCTGGGGTTCTTGTTCACAAAGCCGAAGAATGAGCTTAGCAAACAGGCAAGGTAGGAGAGCAAGGTACAGGCTTTTATTCAGAGATAATGATAAGACAGGAGGGGGACAAGAGAGGCCCGAAGTGGTACGTTGTCTAGGGGTTTTTATAGGCAGTTGAGAGACAAAGGGCTAGGGTTAAGTGGTTCCAAATACTTTTGAAGAAATATTAAGTTTCTTCTTAGTCTTCCTGGTTATTTACAAGAACTTTACTGATCTAATTTCCTCCCAGGATAGCAGCTTCCTGGTCTGGGAGCATCTCACTCAAGGCCGCCTGCTTTGCTCCAAAGGTGGGCTGAGTCATTGTTTTACTTAAACTTTTAACTAATTGGATTTCAAGATGAAATCCTTCCTGCCTTATGTTGTTTTGGGCTGGCTTGCTACATTGCCCAAGTTGCAACAAATCATTTGTTTAGGGCTGGAGGAAGGAAGGCAGCACTTGGGTAAAGTTAGAAAAATAAGTTAGGCTCCTGTGCAAACCTCACAATGGTTATCTTGTTTTTTTCAGAGGCCCTCACCCTACTCTGTCTAAGCCCACGGTCCCTGTCTCAGCTGTAGGTGAGGTCCAAGGTAGGCTGAGGAGATGTGGCACAGAGAGTAATATCTGCTACAGTGTGTTTTACTATGTCCTTGTGAATAGATTTAAATTTGAGGTATTGTAGAGAGAGTCATGATTCACTCTGGTCATCAATGCCTTATTGTTTGCTGAGTTTACTGCAACAAAATGCTTACTCACTATTCTTCAGAGCAAGGCCAGGCCTCTCTCATCAGCTCTCAGTGATTCTCTAGTTCTCTATTTTCCCAAGAAAGATTCTTGCACCTCCACATGTGGGAAGCAGAATTTAACAAGTCCATGTGTGCAGGCATTTGCCTTGCCCTGGCCACCATTGTTAAAACTGGCATTCTGCTTTATGTATATATCTAGCTTTCCCCTGTTTTATGATATTTATCATATTCTGCTGTAGAAAGATATCTGAATTTCTGAATTTTCTCTCCCTACCTTGATCCACATTAGATTGTGAACTACTAGAAAGCAGTATCAATTAATTTGAAATGCACATGATTAAATTTTCTACAAACTTAAAAAGATTTTAAAAGTCTATGTGGTGGTCTGTCAACTTAACTGTGCCACAAGGTGCCCAGATATTGGGTTGAGCATTATTTCTGTAAGTGTCTGTGATGGGGTTTCTGGAGGGGATTAACATTAAGTCAGTAGACTGAGCAAAGCAGGTGGCCATCCCCAGTGTACGTGGGCTTCATCCAATCCATTCAAGGCCTGCATAGACCAAAAGGCTGAGTAAGAAAGAATTCTCTCTCTTTGCCTGACTGTTTTTGAGTTAGGAAGTCAATCTTCTCCTGCCTTGGGACTAAGACTCAGACTCAGATTGGAACTTATACCATCAGCTCTCCTGGGTCTAGACTTCTCAGTCTCCATAATCAACTTAGCTAATTCCTTAAGAAATATATATACATATAAACACACACATACTGTTAGGCAGGAAAATAGGTATGAGCGGGGTGGAAAGAGAAAAAAGGCCAGAAAGTCCACTAAAAACGACCCAAAATTAATCAATTAAAGCTCAAAAAGTCAAGAGTAACTTGGCCTGGTATGTTTGAATATTTCCCAGATAAAGGAATGTACC